>OX465288.1:199622666-199940166 GCA_949987695.1 Merzomyia westermanni
CTGATTATCATAAGCACTTTAAGTTCTGCTTTGAGCATTAAATAAGAATGTTTAATTGGTACTCGTATTAATTAATTTAGAAATCCCAGCACGTTCAAGCAGCCGGCAGCTACCACAACAAACTGAATGGAATCATAAATCCATGAGCCATGTGCTGCAATGCAAGCAAAATTCTGTTAAATGTGAGAGTTACCACTCGTTTCACTCATTATCAGAAGCGATCGCAACCAGGGTTCGAACTTTACTACGAACGTATTAGATTTACTACGTTTTAAGATGAATATGAGGTTTTTAGGTCTGCTGGGAATTTTAGTTATCCTATTCAATATGAAAACACATCCAAAAACAAAAAAAGCACCAAATTTACTTAGTTCGATAAATGGCTTAACTTACACATTGAATATAAATTTAAACAGCTGGTAACCCTTTTTATAAAGATTATCTTATAATTAAACTACGGACAATGCCCTCTAATGTGGCACCTAAAATTTAAAAGTAAAAGAAGCTGTAACTTAAAAATGAACTTTTGAAAAGGTGCCAATACTGTGATAATGATCATACTACTATCTAAGTATATTGATGGTTATTATTCGAATACCACAGAAAAAAATTAAAAACCAAAAAATAGTTAAAACTAGTCTAGTCGATAAACGGCAATAAATTTTTGGTAAGATATTAAAAAGGAATTTCTGAATCGACAACAACCCTATTTATAAGAAAGATTTCTTTTTTCTTATCAAACTAAACATAGGTTAAAGTCTAGTTTATGCACCGTTGGCAACTCTACCGATAAAGCAATTCCATATGCTGCAGATCGCCCAGTGGTGGAAATTCAATCACAAAACTTTATTTTATTTTAATTTATTTTTTTTTTTTGCTCCCTTCATTTGCCTTCTTTCTTATCCTTTCTCTCCTGTTCCTTTCCTTTAATATATTTTCTTTTTCTTTGATTTCCTCTTTTTTCTATTTTATTTAATTTAACCCTCTAACAGGCCAATGTTTGTGGCAAATGAAAAAAGTCATATTTTGTAAATCTAGTGCAATAAACTCGAATTTTTAGTCATTTATCCAACACGACTTATAATTTTGCACCCGGAGCTGAAACTCCCCACGCTGCCTCTAGCCAGACTTGCCTTTTAACTGCCCACTCCGGAGGGGTGTGATTTTTGGGCAATAATTCTATAAATTTAATTATAAATCCACATTTTCTTCATAATTTCTAATTTTGAACAAATTTTTCACTTAGTAAGAATTCTGTTTTTTTACTATAGAAATCATTTTTATCACTTTTTAGTAGTTACCAAAAGCACTTTTCTCAAAACTAATTTTTTTTACAAATTGCACTAAATTTTTCAACGAGAATGATTATAACGGAACTCTGCCACCACTTACAACTATAAAATCAAGGTTACAACATAGATAAAATATATGGCGATGATTATGTGTCAATAATCATAGAAGAAAAGTAGAGGTATGCGGGTTATATTTGCTTAATTTAACCCCGCCTAAAGGCGGTCCTGCCAGTTAAAGGGTTAATTTAATTTTATCTTGTTTTATTTTCTTGCATGCAACGGATTTATGTTCGCAGTATGAATACATGTTTGAGATTTGCAGTGGTGTCATTTTTTTTAGACCGATTTTCTATATATTAATAAATATTTTTTTTTATTGACTTCGGTTCCACCCGAACTTAGAATTCTTTACTTGTTCCATATAAAAAATGAAAGAATAAAAAAAAGCATTCACTTTAAAAAATAAAACTAAAAAAAATTTGCTAAGGTTTTAGGTTTTCACTACGTTTTCTGCAAAATTCACTACAACTTGGTTCAGCGCTAATTCTCAACACTGTTTGTTACTCATGTTTTATAGTACAAAATGAGCGCCAGTGAGAGTAGTTACCCAGAAATATATAGCTTTTAGCTAACTATTTTTCATTTATTTTCTTTTTGCAAGAACGACCTCCATAATTTACCTTGCTAACTTACAGATAGGTGGAAAGTAGCGTAACTCGCCTCATAAACACTTTCGCTGAGCACAAGAGAGCAAATGCTCTCTCACGAAACTTTTGCTCAGTGTTTTTTGCATGCTTTTTTCGGTTGACTGACTTTACCGTTGGTGTTACTTTTGTTGGCCGGTGCAAATATTGTTGTTGGCTTCTTACCCACCAGCCGGCTACTTCGTCTACTTCGGCCAGTATTTATTCGGTTGTTTGCTTTGGTTCAGTGTTGGAGCATCACTATAGCCATCTGTGGGAATAAAATAGTTGAATTGTTACTCTGACGCTTCGTTGGATTTGTTTTTACTTTCGTCTTACTTTTTTTTCTGTTTGTATTTGTTTTTTTTTTGTGAACTTTTTTTGTGTTCTTCTTTTTGCAATTTTGCTGCCGGAGTGGTGGCAGTTGGGTTTTAGCGCCTTCTTGTTTGTTTTATACTTTTTGTGCAACTTTCTTGTTTTACTTTTCTTTTCCATTGTGCTATTTGGCCTGAGTAATATGCCGTAATATGTTGATTGTGCGGTAATTTTAGTTGTGGGCTTAGTCACTTTTTTTAAACAATTTTTCTTTCTTTTAAGTTTCATTACTTCTGACATTTTTTGAAAGTGAATACTTACATATTTAATCATACGTTTTTATATATGTATGAGAGCAGGAAAGTATGGATTTTAATACCGATGTAAGAATTTTTGGAATTTGGAGAACAATGCGTTCTTATCCCAAATAAACAAAGAAACATTGTCTTTTTGTCTATTCCGCATTGCATACACAAACAAAATTGAGAAAGCTCCTTCCGGAATAACAGCCAGAGCAAGACAAGGACTCCCTCTTGCTAAAGTCACAGATACAAATTTCTTTAAGTCAGGAGGAGCGTCATGCAAGACCTGCCAAAAACGCTTTAACAAGGAACAATGCTTGCGCAAGTAGGACGCAACCTAAGTCAAAGTATACCACTTTTTACCAGGAGTTACTATGTATCGCGATGCGAAATAGATTGCGACGCGAAAGCTGCCAAATCACATAAATTTGTTTCACAAGAGAAAAATCTCATTCGCATCGCAATCTAGAGTAGCCGCCTGTTCTTTGTAAGTACATGGGATGAGCCCGGGGTTTTAGAAAAATTAACTTCTAATATACTTTTCACTTCACAGTAAGACGGTTCTTTGTCAAGCAACTCCGCAACTGAAATAGCCAAAATACTTCCCTGTATCATAGAAAGTATGCGGACCGTTGATGGCTTGTTTTCTTAGAGAGTCCTGCAAAAAGAAAAATAGTCTTAAATGCGAAGTCTCGCTAATGGAACGTATAGTATAAAGATTTTAAAAACCAGTTTGAATGAATTTTGGCTTTTTTCCACTTGGGTCTTTTTTGTTCCATTTTACTTCATTTCATTCAGTTTTGTTGAGTTCCGTTTCGCTCCGTTTCATTAATCTCATTTCAATTAATTTATTTTAATTTTATATCATTTAATTTCATTTGATATTATTCTATTTCATTTCATTAAATTTTATTTTAATTTCTTTTAATTTTTTCATTACATTTCGTTTCATGTCGTTTATTTCGTTCCATTTCATTTTGTGTATGTTCATTTCATGTCGTTTAATTTATTTTCGTTTCCTTTCATGTCGCTCCACATCACTTCATTTCATT
Source organism: Merzomyia westermanni (assembly GCA_949987695.1). Lineage (NCBI taxonomy): Eukaryota > Metazoa > Arthropoda > Insecta > Diptera > Tephritidae > Merzomyia > Merzomyia westermanni. Next base: position 199,626,311 of record OX465288.1, read on the forward strand.
TCATTCCATTTAGTCTCTTGTGGCATCTCATTTCATATAATATTATTTGGTACTGTTTGTTTTATATCGTTTGAGTTCATTTTGTTCTAAATTAATTTATTTTATTTCATCACATTTAATTTCGCATCATATCTTTGAATTCATTCCAAGCCATTTAGCTTTCTTTCATTCGTTTTCGTTTTATTGAATTTCTGTTAATGCCATTTTATTTTTATTTCTTTTACTTGTTTTCATTCCATTGTCTTGATTTCACTTCACATCATTTATTTTAATTTATTTCAGTTCCTTTTCATTTCATTCCATTTCGTTTCATTTAATTCATTACACCTCATATCATTTCGAATCAGTTAATTTCTTTTCGCTTCAATTTATTTTATTTTTCTCACTTTAGTTTATTTTATATCATTAATTAAGTTTCGTTTCCTTTAATTCCCTATAATTTAATTTCGTTTTCTTTGGATTTTTTTTATTTTCATTCCATTGATGTATATAAAAAATAGGGAACATATCAGGTATTAGAGAGCACATCTTGCAGAGAAAATAAAATCAAAAATATATTTGTATATATGAAATATTAAAAAAAGAAAAAAAAATTAAATAAATAAATACCTAAAATTAAATAAAAATAGACATTACAGGATGACCAACATATAACAGAAACTTAGACTTAGTGTTGTGGCAGGAACCGAGTTCGATAAGCGCATAGCGTTGATGAAGAATAGTCTAGCAGAGGGAAGAAAGTTATATTGTGGGACAATCAGATCACTTAAGCGAGCTGACCTTGGAAATATTGGCTTTTCATACAGGTAACTAGGCTGTTTCTCCGTTATAAGGTGGAATAAAAAGGTGCAGTTTCTAACTTTCTAACTAAATACTCAGTGAGTTCACAACCCAATAACCTACTCCTCCAGGCTGATATGTGTTCAGATCTCGTCAGCCCAAATACATAGCGCGCAACGTGGTTGAAGAACACATCCAATTTATGTGCAGACATTTAATTCATTACCTCCCATATCACTTCGAATCAGTTCATTTCTATTATTTTCGTTTCATTTTATTTTAATTTCTTTCATTTCATTAATCTAGTCTCGTGTACTTTTATTTCTTATATTTCCATTTCGTTTAATTCCTTTTAATTCCCTTTCATTTCAGTTCGTTATTTAATTTTGTTTCGTTTCGATTTGGTTTTGAATTCCGTTTTGATCCCACTCAAATTTATTCACTTTAATGTAATTAACTTAAATTAATTTAATCAAATTTTTCTGTTCATTTTAGCTTACATATTATGCATTAACAAACCAATCAATATTTTGTCAACAAGCCAACAACAACATCTAAACCCATAGTGACTTTTCATACCTGCATATAGTTGCTGTAATCACAACAACATATCACCTGCTCTGCCTATGCAAGTAACTAACTATTACGCTTGCGATCTTCATCAATAGTCGCAATGATCGTGCTCAAAAATCAAAACAACGTGAGTGCCATCGAAGTTGGCACCAAAAACAACGACAACTCTCCAACTGAGTCAGCAGCTGACGAAGACGACAACTTGTTGCAGGGGTTGACTTGAGCGCCTGCGGCAACTGTTACAACTGTCTTCGGCGCATCGTTTCTCATTGTGAACCTTAGCCGGTCACACCACAAACAAACAAACAAAACACAAACAAATAAGCTACGATCACAGATACATACAAATAAATGATTGTGTATATGTATGTATGTGAGTTAGCTGAAGATGTTGCTAAAAATTGTGGTTGCTGAAAATTTTTGTATAAATTGCTCAAGTCACTGTGTTGCATCGTCAGTACAGCATTTGATTTAGTTTAATAAACAACATCAATAGCAACAAAAGGTTGAAAAAATACAGAACTTTCCATCCTTCTATCCCCACTATTCACTATTTGTTTCATAACCTAAATAATTAAAAAAAACAATAGTAATCCAACCACAGTGAAACACATTACTCATACGCACCGTTGAACTGAAAAAGGATTACATATACGGTACTAGTGTGTGTGTGCGTAAGTGTTGTGAAGGATTAAAGCAACAGCACGAACAACAACAATTGTTGCAGTGAAAAGTGTGTCGGTCGTAAAGAATTTTCCGTTAATCGTGTGCGTGTGTTCGGTTTAAAAAGCGTTCGCATCAAAATGAAAGCCGTCATTTTATTATCCTGTATTGCGTTGTCGGCAGCCAGGCCGGAAGCGGGCTATGCTTATAATAGGCCCGGCGGTGGTGGTGGCTCAGGTGGATTTGGTGGTGGTTCCGGAGGCTTTGGCGGTGGCGGCTCGGGCGGATTCGGTGGTGGTGGTGGTAGCATAGGAGGTGGATTTGGCAGTGGCGGCGGTAGCGGAGGATTTGGTGGCGGTTCTGGTGGTGGCGGTTTCGGCGGAGGTGGTTTCGGAGGAGGCTCCGGTGGTGGTGGCGGTTTCGGAGGAGGCTCCGGTGGTGGTGGCGGTTTCGGAGGAGGTGCGTAAAGTTTTAAAGAAAAATGTTTGAAGAGTTTTGAAGAAATCTGTATGCATTCAGGTTCTACTCAGGACAATAAAAATGTCAGAGTATGCATTATGACTGCTTCAGTGAAACTAAATTTGAAAAGCATTACAATACATTAATGCAATAGAAAGGATGGACACTTAGAAGTTATCATTTCGAATAACAGATTTTCTAGGAAAATTTAATAGCAGCAATTGGATATAATCGATTTAGTAGAAAGTATTTGAAAGTAATTTCAATGATTTGAAAAATTTCAAAAATATTAGAAGCAATTGCAAGTAAATACTCGTTTTTAAAATATAATTCAAACCAAATTAAACGTCATCTAAAATACCTTAAAATACCAATATTTGATATTTAAAAGTAACTAAATTTATTCAGAAGTAATGGAAAATATAGAGTAATCTATGTTTTAGAAGAGGTTTGAAAATTAATGGAACTAATTGAAGATGTACTGTTCAAACTAACTTTAAAGTAATTAAAAACAGCTTAAAATGCAATCAAAAGGAAAAGAAAATATTTAGACGTAATTTAAATTGTCGAAAAAGTTTCAAATAAACTTGAAGAAATTGGGTTGTTTCAAAATTATTAAAAATAGTCCTAAAGTAACTATAAAAATTTCAAAATATCCATATTTGATTTTGGAAAGTAATTAAATGTTGTCTAACATAATCGAAGTAATTTCAATAATCGAAAGAATATATTTGAATTTATTGAATATCAACTGCAATTAATCAAAAATTATTCTACATAAGTTTGGAGTAATTAGTAACAGTTTAAAATACTAATACTTGACTTTGAAAATTAATTAAGTGGAATCTTCAATTAATTACAACGGTTGAAAGTTCCAAAGTTTGATTTTGAAAAGTAATAAAAGTAAAAGAAATTACTGCCCAATCATTTAAAAAATACTTGCAGCAATTGAATTTAACTGTTAAGTAATTAATAACAAATTACAATACCGCTGTTTCATTTTAAAAACAATTCATTGCAATCCCAAAGTAATTAAAAACAGTATAAATTATTAAAATTAAATGTAATCGAAATTGAAGGAAACTTAAAATAATTCAATTTAATTTTTTATTTAATTGAAAATTTCATTAACTCAAAATAATTTAAAGTAATCTAAAACTATTTAAGTAACCAAGAGTTGTGCACGAAAAACTATAAAAACAGCTCAAAAAAATTGAATGTTAAGTAATCAAAAATGGAAATTTTCAAGTCCAATTTAAAAAAAGCTGAATTTAATTTAATAACTTTTGAAATAATTAAAATAATTTGGAGTAATTCAAATTAATATGTTATAAATAAAAGCAGTTCAACTATAATCAAATTGTAATGTTTCAACTCAAAAACATGCAATAAAACATATTCCTCACATTTTATTTATCTTCTACTCTCCTTAGGTTCCGGAGGCGGTGGTTTCGGCGGTGGCGGTTTCGGTGGTGGTGGCGGCGGGGGCGGCACTACACTTGTGCAGAAACACATCTACGTGCACGTTCCACCACCAGAACAAGAGGAAATACGCCAACGTCCCAACATACCAGTCGGTCAAGCGCAAAAGCACTATAAGATCATTTTCATTAAGGCACCATCCCCACCCAGTTACCAAGCACCTGTCATACCAGTACAGCCACAAAACGAAGAGAAGACATTGGTTTATGTGTTGGTCAAGAAACCCGAAGATCAACAAGATATTGTTATACCTACAGCAGCGCCTACACAACCCTCCAAACCCGAAGTATACTTCATCAAATACAAAACCCAAAAGGAAGGAGGAGGTGGTGGTGGTGGTGGCGGCGGCATCGGAGGCGGTAGCGGTGGTGGTCTTGGTGGCGGTATTGGTGGGGGTCTTGGCGGTGGTTTGGGTGGTGGAATCGGTGGTGGCGGCGGTGGTCTCGGCGGCGGTGATGGCGGTTACTCCGGTGGTGGCGGCGGCGGTGGTGGTGGCGATATCTCAGCACCATCATCCAACTACGGACCACCCGGCAAATCAGGACCATACTAAACTTATACTGGCAACTTTGAATGAAATGCGACCGAACACGAGCAAACATTAATTGTTTAAATGACGACTATAGCAAAATGAAGAAGAAGAAAATTATATGAAAATACGACGAACTACGCAAAAGTATCGAAAACGGAAAAGGTGCTAGGCATAGTACGCCAAAGCGCTAATTATAGCTAAAGTTGCCGGCTAGTCTTGTTAACCGATAACAAACACGTTATTTGTTAAATAACTTTGTTTTTTTTTTTTTTTACTTAAATTAAATTTTAATGTTTTGTGCACAAAACTGTAACGTGACCAAACGAAAACGTTCAAAAGGAAATGAAATGATAAAACGAAGAAGAACAACAACAAAAAATATAAAGAAAACAATTATTGCATAATAAATGCGAAAAATGCTGTGAATAAACAATAAGCCAGGTCAGCAACCAACTGCATGTGAAGCGACCATGACTTTGACGTCAGCAGCACAAGTTGCAGCAACATTTGACACACCCACCTGCATAGCGCTGCAGTGCAGTAAACGTCAATCGAACTCATACTCATCATTCTACAAACTCTACTCGCTCTATCTCCATCCCACTGAGTGACTTGCGCTCTCTAAACTACGTCAGCACGCAATCTCTCTACATTTTGTATTGCATCTTGTTCTCTAAGATCAATTTACATGTGTGCGTGTTATCTATTGTATATAAGCCATTTCCCTTAAAATCTAACTGTAAATGTATATGTATTGATCTTTTTGTTGTAAATGCGTATATGTATTGTATGATAAATAATTTTTGTTTAGTTAATAAGTGCGATGCGTTAATTAAGTTAAATAGTTAACCCTCATTAAATCCATTGAAAGCGCTCTTTATGAATACGTTTATGTATCATATATTGATAGGCGCAAGCTTATAATATTTAATATTAATAATTAAATATGTATTAAATTTTAAGTAAATATATAATTGCGCAGTAAAAAAAATACGGTGACAAAATTTAAAAAAAAAAAATAATTTTATTCATTTAATAATGAACTGGAAGTAGTTAGAAGAAAGGGTATGAAGGAAGTGGTTTTCTTCAAAGATATATATGCTTCAATCAGATTGTCTCCCAGCGGCCATTGAAATATCTCTAATTCCATTAACCCATAAGGCTATAAAGTTTAATGAAAAGTTATTGAAATGAGACAGAAAGTCTAGGTACACTCATTCTCACTGGCCGCACTCTTCAGTAAGGTGATCTGATATTTACGAAGTTTCGTCACTCTATCTTTAATACTTGTCAGTTAGTAACAGTCGAAATTTTTATTTAATTTAATTTATAGGCCGACCAAGTTAACAATCGTATTATTTATAGCGGCTTAGCCGCATACGCTTTATGGTGTACATGGTTAAAAATTTGATCTTAAACTTGCAACATTTTGGACTCCTACCAGAAATGTCTTACGTTGCGCTTGTAGAAACTGTCGGCAGTGGGCGGCAACCCTTCGATTGCATTTTAGCTATAAAAAATCTTCTTAGCAAAAGTTATCTGCAATAACAAGTGCTGTTTGAAGTTGGCAAAACTTGTAATTCCCGCCAATTTGTAGGAAAAAGTTAGAAGTGAAGTACGGCCTTAATCTTCTCGGAAGTATATCGCCCGAAATTATTTTTATAATTATATTGAGAGCTATGAGTAATGAAACAGAAATTGCAGTTCTGCTTGTACATAATACTTGCGATTCCGTAAAATTCAGGAACTGGAAATCTATACTCTGAATACTGAGAGTACAACAAATAGTGTAAATAATATTCTCTCTAAGCCAGAAGTTGTTTTTTATTTTAATTTGATGTGCCTGAATTTCCTACCAATTATAAATAATGACGCTGGAAGTTATTTTAGTTACTAGAAATGATTTTCCTACTTTTTAATTCTACCCTCCAGCTCTTGGTGAATTTTCAGTTTTCGACAGTTTCACTAGTTATAGTCAGAAAAGTATGGGGTTGTACTTTATAGCAATTCTGAAAATTGTATTACATTCGAAACAGAAAAAATAACAGAAAAAGTAAGCGAAATAAGCATATTTCGTTATTTCGGCATTACAAACCATATGTCTTCATAAGACTCCACAAAAAAGCGGCTCCTTAGGTAACAGTTTCGAAGAATCCAAGTCTTAGTGTATAAGAAGCTTAAAATATCGACCAAATTGTGCTAAAAGTAAACCATGAAATGTGTTAAAATTGAAATATTTAAGGTGCGGGATATGAAAGACGCACAGTGTAACTTTTTTCACTTTTAGGATGCCAAAAGTCCAAAAAACAATGTTTTCCACACAGTGCTCCTGAACGAAAAATGAGTTGGTCAAAAATGTCACCAAAATCTGAAAACGCCATTTCGTCTGGGATGTTGTCCTGATGTAAAATCAGTTTGAATTGAAATCCTAGTTGATCCTTTTTAGAAAATATGCACATTTTTGCATTTTTTCACGTATACGACATGTTGCACATAAAGGATAAATTTGTAAAAAAAAAATTCCACCAAAATCCATAGACACACCTTCGTATGTAATACTATGGTAATAAAAAGTCTGGTGGACTCGAGGTCCTAGCTGTTATCCTTTGGAAATTATGGACATTTTCAATTTTCATGCATATATCACTATAGTAGGCCAGGTTATTGACACGTTATTATCTATTATTTTGCATATATATTTCAATTTTGCAACATTAAATAACCCTACATATATGTATCTATGTAATTGCATACAAAAATTCTTAAACATATACATAATATCGTATATAAATCGTGTTATATATAAAAAACCCAGTCGGAAAATTGCTGGGTGCTTTCATATACGTCATCCCACACAAGGCAGTTTTGTTCAGATCTCCAATATAGAACCTGTATATAAAGTGCCTTAATGATTTAAGGCGAAGAGGACGTTTTTGTTTCTACAAGGTGGCGCAAAAGTAATCCTCCTATCAGAAAATGCTATAAATTTTGCGATTGGCCCCTAAAGTCAGTTCTGTTTTGACATTTGTGTAGTAAACACATGCGAAATACACGTTAATAAACAATGTTACGCTACACTGCTCCAGAACGCGGAATATTGCCGACTATTTATTTGACCAATAATCGGTCGGGGCCAAACGGTTACTGTGAATGGTGAGCGCTACAGAGCAATGATCAACGAGTTCTTTTTGCCGCAACTTGATGAATTGGGATTGGAAAACATGTGGTTCCAACAAGACGGTGCAACAGCACACACTGCACGTGCCACAACCGATATGCTGAACATCGGAAGCTTACTTTTGCGCCACCTTGTATAACGACGTAGAAAATCTAGTTTTAGTTAGGCATATGTATCAAAAATTATTTGAATTTTTTTTTGTAAAGACTAAAAAATATGAAAAAATCATTTTAATGAAAAATGTTCACAATGGTAATTTTAATGGAGAATTGGTCAGATTTATTGTTGAAAAGGCACATCCAGTTTCTGAATCTGTGGGTCATACTGAGTAATATTGCCAATGGGACCATAAGTCTGAAATGAATTTCGAGCCTCCCTAATTTTGTTAGAAAATTTTATGTCAAAATTTTCTCACTTGATTGAGATTGACTTAGAAACAGCATTAAAAGGACAATGTGTATGTGGGTTTTCGAGTAAGAGGAATCCGAATTTGACATTTATTTTCATGTATTTTATTTGTGAGAGCCGCTATAGGGCGCTTTCCTACTATTTTTCTCATTTATCGCTTCTTTTTGGGGAAAATCGACGAATTTGTTGCAAAAATCGACGAATATTTAACTTTTCCATATTGCAAAATCAATTTTTAAATAGTTTAATATGTTTAAATATGTTTGAACACTTAGACTGAACAGTGGTAGAATAATTAAAGGCAGTGGTGAATATCACAGCGCTCAACCCACCGAAGTAGTACAATAAGTGAATAAGACTGCGTTCACGTTGGGCCATAAACTTGAGTTAAGGGGACATTTTTTGAGTTAGTTCATATTGATCTTGTCAATCAACTCAAATTTATGAACTTAATATGAGTGGTGAAATTTCAAACATATGTTTGTGCATATCACTGTTGAAATCTTCTAAACGGCTTGGTAGATTTTTATAAAATTTTGCGCGGAACGAAGTCTGCGTGGTCAGCTAGTCTTAGTTATAAAATCGTGCTAATTCGTTAAAAAAAACTAACGTTTTAAAATAAATAAATTACAATTAATTTTATTCAATATCTGCATTTCATAACATTTATTCAACTATGGATCCAGAACCGTCCACATCGGAAGCCGCAACAACCACCAACAAGTGCCAAAAGTGAAAGCAGTTTGCGACATATGCCCACTCATGATGTTGCTGCCCTTGGTGCGTCTTGTGAGCTGAGTGATCTGAGTCTGCCAACTAAACAGGATATCTTACGATATTATTTTTTATTGGCCGGACGTGTTAAAATCGAAAGTAAAATGTTTTCGTATAAAAAAATTACTCCCCACGTGACAGCCAAATTGATTAAAATTTGGGGTAAACTTAATGTTCCATTTGTACCCAAACGGAGTACTGTTCGAAAATTGGATGCTTTGCTCCACAAATATCAAACCGAAGATAAACACAAAGGAAACAATAAGTCAGCATTCACAGCGTTCGTACAATCTACAAAAGAAATATTTTTTATTGGACGATGTCAATGCGACTTGAAAGCAGCTCAATGCTCATGTGGATTGAAGAGCAAGTACCAAGGTCCACAATAATAGCAACAAGTAAAGAGACACGTGATGATACATACGTACCAGAGGAAGTTATGGATATTGGTGATGGACCTAGTTCAGTTGGTGCTCCAATGAGACGTGGACCATATACTCCCCGATACAATGCTACGAAGTTTGTTATGATGTGCTATAGATTTGGTGTGTCTGATAGAGTTGCATCAGCATTAGCCACATCTCTTATGGCAGACATTGGGACAACAGATGATCGTGGCAATCTTGTCATCATGGATAAATCTAAAGTTCGCAGAGAAAAAGTCAAATGCAGGCAAGAAGTTCTTCGTAAACGGTATGATGCTTCCAATTTAATAGCATTTTCATTCGATGGCAGAAAAAACGATTGTTTAACGAGACAAAAAATTAATGAGAAGTTTCATCCAAGAATGGTAAAAGAACCTCATCTAGTTGTTTTGAAAGAACCACATTCTGAATCGATCGGTTACACAAAAGTTGAAAATGAAAATACTGAACACAAAGTCACCAAATTGAGCGAATTTTTCACTAATAAAGGAAGTTATCTGGATGCATTAATTGGCATATGTGTACTGGCGTACCTGGCAAACTTACAATCCTACATTTAAGAAAATGTTATATCTAGAATCATATCGGTATTTGTTTAGTACTTTTCACTTCCTGTGTATACATTTCGGTACAAGAAAGTAACTCACCACACCACAATCAGAACACTTCCTTTTTATACCATTTTATATCATTTCAAAACAGCTGACTGATAGCTGTCAGAAAAATAGCCTAGCTAGACTTCCGGAAGGGAACGTTCTTTCTTTTTCTGAACGAGATATCAAGGAGGTAAGATCAGTGGAGATTAGGGAAATTTTAGTTTTTTTCATATGCACATATGCACACACAAGTGTGCTTTCTAATTAAATTTATCTGCCCCGCGCACGCAAAGTTTAATCTAAGACGTAAAGTAAAAGGTTAAAAAGTATACCTTAGCGTAATTTGCAATCGGTTTCGCTAAACAAAAATATCTCCACTGATCTACGCTGAAGCCGTCACACCAACATCCAGAGATCCAGCCAAGGTGCCTGCCACGAGGCCACCCATCGCCGTTTGACCAGTAGAAGCCGTATCCCAGCTGTGTAGTCCCGCTTATATTAAATTAAGTATTTGATTTTTATTTTTTTTTTATATGAAACTTAAATAACTTAAAACAAAAAGGACAATTTTTGCTAGAGTGGGTCTAAAACTTAGGTGTGTATGCATATGCGTATATATGCAAGCATAAACCTAAAAGACAATAACTACAAAAAAAAAATAAAAAAATTAAAAACACGTAAAGCAAAATTTATAAATATTATTATACATATAAAGATATTATTGTAAATTTTAAACTTAAATTGCAAGTTAGACTTAATGAAGCACCCTTTGTGCCACATAATTAAAGAAATTTGGGATTGACTTTAACTTAGGAACTAATTAAGTTAGCGATATTTATATTAAAAAGAATTCTTCTTCTTCTCTAAATTTAATTCATTTTGACATCTTTTGGCACAAATGTACTCACTAGCCTCCCTCACACAATATCTTTATTGTTTTGTTGGTTTTTTTTTTGCCTTTTCTCTGGGTTCGCAGAATTTTGTTAGGTTACATTCTTACATACATATTTATTATTAAAGCCTGAGAAATCGAAGTTTTTTTTTGCTTCTTTCTCATATAAATATTTCATTTGATTTGTCTCGCGCTTCGAGTTTTTTACGCAGTTGGCGCTCACTCAAGTAAGCACCTACAGTGGCGGAAATAAAAATAGTTCCGAACTGATCGAAGCTTCTTTAAGGAAAATAATTTTTGTTAATCTTTCGATGTATTGCGAACTTTTGTTATAACAGGACAAAATATGTTAAGACCTTACAAAAAAAAACGAAAGTAATAACTAGTTGACATGCAACAGATTAATAACCAGCTGTTAAGAAAATGTATACAAAGCAAAGTAAAAAAACCCACGATCACCATGATAAGCATTATGAAACTTGGATAACTGGAGCAAGTGAAAAAATCATTTCACAGTCCAAAATTTTTGACCAACTTCGTGTTGGTTTTCAACTTGGTCTCACCCGTTGGATCTCCTCCTCTCTCTCTGGTAGAACACAACGAGTCATTTTTAAACATTCCGTTTCTAAAACCATTGATGTATCCTCTGGTGTTCCTCAGGGCAGTCATCTGGGCTCGGCTCTGTTTTAGATTTTTATAAACGATATCTGTAGTACAATAAAACATTCAAAAATCTTAATGTATGCTGACGACGTAAAACTATTTAAGTCATATGCTTCGATGGAAGAACGTTAATTCCTTCAAATGGATTTAGACTACTTAGTTACTTGGTGTTAAGTAAACTATATGCCGCTTAATTGCTAAATGTAAATTCATATGTTTTTCACGTCGGTATTTACAACCAGCTTCTTATACAATTAACAATCACAATCTTGAACATGTAAATGTTCTTGTCGACTTGGGTGTAACGATGAGCTGCAAACTTAGTTTCAGACCTCATATTGAGGCTACTGTCATCAAGGCTAGAGGTGTATTTACTTTTGTGAAAAGGTGATCAAAAGAATTTAGTGACCCTTATGTTACTAAGACTCTTTTTACTACATTAGTTAGGTCGATATTAGATCGCTTGTATGGAGTCCGCATTATCAAGTTAATGTAGATAAGCTAAAAACAATTCAAAAACAATTCCTACTTTTTGTCCTGAGAAATTTTCAATTGGATTCGTTGTATAGTCTTCCACCTTCGGTTAAAACTTATCGATCTCCCAACCCTTGCAAGTGATTTAATTTTCTTGATTTATTACAAAGCTTTGCGCAATCCCTTTTACCTGAGCGAATTAAGCAAATTTAACCACTTCACTTTTGTGAAAAGAAAATTGTCGAAGAAAATTATGATAGACGTTTTAACAGGTAAATATTTATCTTATAAGTGTGTAAATTTATTGAGTCACGAATGTGTCTGTCTAGCAACTTGGTTGGCAATTAGTCTTAGAAAACCAATAACAGCGAATGAAGCAAACAAAATCGCTTACGAACTTCGTTAACATGCCACAAACATACCAACAAGCATTTATTATACTTTTGCACTCAATAAACACAAATAATAAGATACATCATAATCGAATGAGCACCAAGTAAGTAGCTCAATATTTTAGCTCGAGCAACTTTGCCAACGCTCGCGAACGTGCCATTGTAATCAGTGTGACCAGGTGAAAAAAAAAGGTTAGAAAAGGTTCAAATTAAGAAAAAAAAGCTGATAAAAAAATTCAGAAATTTTTTTACGAAATCCATTTCAAATTTTTTATTTTAATTTTAACTATTTGTATATAAAGCTGTAGACCTAACTTACAGGAACTATTCTTGTTTCTACACATAGCAGGCACATTTTCCTTGACTAGGAAATACATACTAAAGAAATATCACTACAAACTAATTAATTTTATAATATTTTCTTCGTCTGATGAATCCGAAGAGCTTAGGTCTGCGTACAAATTTTGTGTATTTTTTTAAGTTTTAATCTGTTCCTTAACTTAGTTTTTAAAATATTCATGGCACTAAAAATTCTTTCAACCTAGGCATTACTGAAAGGTAATACCAAAAAGTTAAATACGGATTCGATCAGTTCTAAAAAAGCGGATTCGTTTAATGAATTTTTATGTTTTTGGACTTCCGCCCAAAATTCAATGGTAGCGGTCACCCGCGTCCACTGTACGGTTATTAGCTTTCGCCACTGCAGCTCAATCAATGCTGCTTTACTTGAAGAATAACTAGGGCCGGTTACACCATTTCACTTTTTCAGTTTCACCATCTAACTTAATTAAGTCACAACTTAGTCAGCCTGCCAGCTGACTTATTCTCGACTAAGTCAGTGTTGCTGTCGTTCAATGTTTGTACAATGTTCCAGCCGGAAAATTCGTCAAGCATAACCGTTGCGGCGTATACGTAGATGCATGTGAACGCTTGTTTTCTAGCATGCAACCATTACGAAACTATCGTTTTCAATTAAGCGCTAATTTTAGTAGCTTCCAACTAAAGAGAAATGGGTGTAAGATCATGTCTGGTATGAAAAAATACTACTATGCATAAAACAGCTGATCGGGTTGTAGTGTTCAAAATTATTTAAGTCGTTCAGTTGGTGAAACCCAAAATTAAGTTAGTCTCGAATCTGTGCTAACTTAAGTCACGACTTAGTTTTAGTCTTAGTCGCGTTGGTGAAACCGGCCCCCAGACTTTTCTTCTTTAAAGTGAGAAAATACATCCGGCTTTGTAACTTTCAAAGATTTATCAGCTGACAAAAACTGCATCTTTTGTAAAGAGTTCATATTATCAGATAAGCGATGTCGCAACTGCATAAAAAATAGTTGAGAATTTTTACGAATAATATTATGTATTTCGTCATCAATACTACCTTTATTCAACTTTAATTTTATATATTTCTGGAAGTTGTATTATGGTGTTGGTACTAGAAAAGGTTTTGATGTAAAAAAGGCTAGAAAAAAGCCACGAAGCTAAAACCAAAATTATGAGGCTAAAGGACAAAATAAAAGGCTAAATCTAGCCTCGGAAAGGCTAACCTGGTCACAACACTGATTGTAATCTTCATAAAAATTTTCTGCCAGTAACGCGACGTGCAGACAAAGAAACATTTTCAATGTTGCCTGCGGTGCTTATAGCTTAGCGTTTTTTTTGTTTTTGTTGTTCCTTCTTTTGGAAATTATTGTTGTTATTGCTAGCAGAACTATGTTTCCATGCGCCTCATTTTTATTGATTTTGTTCGTTTTTTTTTCGCTTGGCGCTTGTAACTGTGTTTCCAATTTTCGCACTTTGCCGAAAAGCTGCAGCATGAAAATTATTACGAAATAAGTCAATAAATATTTTTATTGCTACACTAATGCTCGAAATCTCATTAAAGTAAGAATGCAAATAACGAATAAATAAGTTTTGGTGATTAGCATGGGCAGTATTAAACGTTGCAATGGCCAATTTATATGTGTTTCATTATAGATGAAAATATACCCAGTAAACCAATAAACAGCGCTATCCACGTTTGAGATAACGCACAGTTGGATCATTCTATGTTGTTGTTGTAGTAACAGTATTTCAATGATTTAAAAGGAATGCCCACTCATAGCTGCAGACTTATCACGGTTGCACTGAATTAACAGCCCTTCGACGCCTTCGTCGTTTAAAGGCCGTGTTATTCCGGCACGTAAGTCTGTCGGTCGTGGGAATAACTCTCTAAGATGCCACTGCGCACTTAGTTAAAGAGCAGTTTCTGTATAGAAAGGTGACTTTTTTAAGAACCCATACAATTGCGAAACTCGATTAATCTTCAATAGATTAAGTTGTATAAGTACTCTATATTCAATAAAATAGGCTACTTCATTTGAAGCCAGCTGCATTTTTTACATGGCGATGCCCTGGGATATTGTATGAATCCACCATCAAAAAAGTAAGCCTGCCTTTTTCCTTTGAAATTTAACTACAAGTATGCACGATCAGAGTGCCCGCCGCGGTATGGCGGTAGTCTTACTGGCCTACCACACCGATGGTCCAAGGTTGGAGTCTTGAGACAGGTAACATCAAAAGTGGTTTTAAATTTTTTTTTTCAGTACAGGGTCGTCCCTCGGCAGGGGTTTGGCAAACTATCCTAGTGTATTTCTGCCATGGAAGACTTCTTACCCCCCAGCAGTGTTTGGCAAACTCTCCGAGTGTATTTATGCCATCGAAAGCTTCTCAGTAAAAATTCATTTGCTTTTCGGATGCAGTTCAGAGTCGGCAAAAAACTGTAGGTCCAAGAAATATGTAGGAAAACTTAGAAGCAGCCCACCTTACATTGGTAGAGAAGCTCGGTCCTATGCTCTTAGGAGGTATACCGCACCAAATATTTATAAATTTTTTTTTTTAAGTACGATCAGGGCCCTGGTTAAAGGGCCAACAAAATCGTGTCCACGTCAAACGGTGTAGTACTACAAAGTCCTTGTACTGGAGCCTTGCATATTCATATCCCCCAAAGGATATAAATTTAACGCTGTTTGGGTCTCCTCAACAACAAAGAGTTAGTTCCTTCAGTAACTTGACTAGACTTCGTAAAAGCCAGCATTTAAGGCTGCTCGAACTCGTTTCTTTACTTAAAGTAGGTGTTACTGTAGACGTTGCTGTTGTAACAGTAGTTCTCACTGCCTAATCGGCTCGTTATTCTCCGCAAAAGAACTAGAGAAAGTTTTCTTGGTCGAGTCGTGAAAAAACAGGATTGATCCCAAGAAGAATACACTAAAGGAAAAGCATACATTTTATATGTCGTGGTAATCTGGGAAAAAGAGGTTAACCGGTTACAATATCCAGAACTCCTTTCCTCTTCACGTTGATTTTCTGTCTCCTTCCTCTCATCCCAACTTTTCTACTACTAGTCCTCCATATATAGGTAGGATATCCGTATCAAATATTAAAAAGCTGGCAAGCAACTTTAAAGTTTAGTGGGCGTGGTACTGCCTACTTTTTGCAACATTTATACAGATTGATACACAGAACTTTTAAATCCAAATATCACTTATATCAGCTGAACCAAATAAAATAGGCGTACTGAGCTTTTTATTGTCTGGGGGAAGTGGCACTGCCCACTTTTCCAAATCTTTATACCAAATAATTTAAGAGTTACGACAAATTTAAATTGTGAAAATTTCATAGAGAGCGTTTGAGCACCATAAAATGCCCAGAATTGAATGTAAATGTTCTGCATTCGTAATTCGTCTAGGATTTCGACAGTTCAATGCTAATGGCTTATGGGGTAAAGTGTGTTAAGTAGATATCTGCCTTGCAACTTCCATGAAATAATAAAGTAAAAATACAAATATTTAAATTAAGTTTTCGTGCCGCAAATGCAGATACATAAAAAGTTATATAGAAGATGTTCGGTACCAAAACTTCGTTTACGATTTACCAGAGCCAAAGTGTGTCGGTATGTATGTAGCCATAGCTAAAGATATCAAAAGTATAGCATTGTGTGTAAAAATAATATTTTCATTATGACCTGCATTTGCTACTTCATACGGCCGAAATATATTGCTATATGAAATTTGAGCACATGGCGATTGCTAGCTATTGGGTATTGAAGGCCATTAAAGACAATCGTTGGAAGTGCTGCGTTCGAACTGTGCTTAACAACTATTTTCTTAGCTTTAAAAATGATCGTTAAGAGCAAGTGTAGTCTAGCAGAAAATTGTATTTGGTTTTAAATAAGCATTCAACGAAGCAAGTTGATGCCTACTTAGTAGATTAGGCCAAAAAAAGACCACATTTTTTTCGGACAACTAGCAAACCCGGCCACGCTACGCTGCGTCTCAGAACTTGAAATAGACTGAGTCCGAAGTAATCATTATATCTCCGAAATCGGTTGAGATATGAAAATAATCACATTGCATATTGCAACACTTATTAGCACCTTCCGTTTGATACCCATATTGTATTGTATGTAGTAAGATATTTTGAGTCACCCTGGTCTACATATAAAATTTAGTATATCGTTCGGTGAGATAAGGAGTAATTTTCATTTAAAATATAGCGAATTCCAAAACAGAAACCACTTAAAAAGTCATTTGAAAGTTTACGCAAAGTTCAGAAAAGCTAATTACACTTTAAAATCTGGCCATAAAAATCTACAGCAGTTTTGTAGCTCAATAAATTTAAGCATAAAGGCCGGTATGCAGATCACAAGAAATTGCTCAAGAAAAATTTAGCATTTTTTCTTGCGTGAAAAATAGTAGTATGGAAGTAATAAAAATCCATGGTGAATAGTGAAGCAGCAAGAAGAAGAGCACATAAGCAAATAAACGAATTAAACGTTTTTTGCCAATAACTTTTCACTGAAACAAAATTTTTCTTTTCCGCTTTCGTATTATTGATACCGAGGTCGAAACGCGTCTTTTGATACCTCTCCCGACATGTTTGGACGTGTTTTACCAGTTGGCGTATTACGAAATTACTGTTTTCTTCAAGAAATAAATGCCGCTTGATATATTTCTTGCGGAAACCTGTGTTGTACTCAAATTTCACAATGAAATAGTAGTAAAATTACATTGAGAACTGCGTACTACCTCAAAAAAAGGTAACCCAAGAAATTTTCTTAAGAATTTCTTAAGCGTTTTTTTATATGGAGTTTTTGCTTTTTTTGTGATCTGCATACCGGCCTTAACTCAAAAATTGCTCTGAATTTTCAGAATTTTGTTTGTCAAGGGTGTTGATTATTTTCTTCCACATAAAATTTATTTTTCTTCATACGTTTTATGGAAGAAATCAGGGTGACCCCACCCTAAAAAAAATTTCAAATAAAAAATTTAATTTAATTTATTTTTCCAAAAATTTTGAGTGCTGAGTAAAATATTATTTGTTTTTCAAAAAGTTTTGAATAAAGAATAAAATTTAAATTTTTATAAAAGTTTTTGAAAATAAAAAATAACCACATCGAGGTACAGCAAAATTTTAGCCACATGTGCCTATACATACATAGATATAATGTGTATTTATAAAGTTTTTTTTTTGGTGATTTCTGTATAAATTGGGACTCACTAAGTTGATTCGATTCAAGTATCTCGATGTGCTCATTTTTTATTTTCAAAATTTTGAGTAAGAATTGTATGCAACATTTTTTGAATAACTAATAAAATTTCACTCTTTACTTAAATTTTTTTGAATAATAAACAAAATGTTATTTGTTATTTTTAGGTCCCTCGTCAATCAAATTTTTGAAAACGCCCATTCCTAGAAGAAATCCCTCAGGGCGATGATGTCTGTTTGAACGCAAACTAGTCCCTCAGTTTTTAAGATATAAATTAATCATAAAAAAGCTATACTATACTATATATGTAATATGTGTAGTGACATACAATCGATTCTTCCGATAAATGTGGTTTGGGCTATGTATCTTTTTATTAATAATTTTTCAGAGTTTGTACTAATTGTAAGTATGGATCGGAGACTTAAAAACGTAATGCGTATTCAGCACAGTCGAATACAGCCCTTTCCTTACTTCCGAATTATTTTATTATAATCATAAGAAATTAGATTTTTGTGTATTTCCGTTTGACAAATTGTTGTCGAATGGAATTTTCTAATTTTCGACCATCTACTCGAAAATTCCTAACAGAGTACGAATCACGCGAAAGCGAATAAATTTTCTTTGGAATAGAACTACAGAGTAAGGGCCTAGAAATAACGAGCTAGTCAATTAAGCTATTTTGCTGAAATAAGACGCTTGATATATTATGTGCGGCCTTTATCTACTGGCTTTTTTCAATTTCGAAGACAATCCTCTTGCAACACCACAATCACATCTAATAACTTTAGGCAAACTAATTTATTTTCTATAATAAAATTAGACCACATTATCTAACGACTTGAATAAAATACTTTGTAACATTTGTTAAGCTAATATATGAAAAACTTTTTACGATCGTACGTGATTGCCCTTGATCCATGGATGGATATTCAAAGCACCAATATAGACGTGGTGTGCATCTATTTCCAATCAAAATGTTTATCCTTAGATTTATTTAGACACATTTTCATCCATACAAAGCATTGCAGGCAAGACAATCATTTCAACAAAATGCCAAATGAAAATCAAAAAAACATTGTTTAACTACCAACAATTCGTTTGTTAGCTATTCGATTGTACAGGCGCTTTTAGCTCCAAATAAAGTGCATATTTCCCCAAGAGCGCTTAAACCAATTCCCAGCACCACAATTCGTATTCACGTTTTTTGGGCAACAGAGAGAATTGCTGCGAGCTCGAATCGATGCCCAAAGTTGCTGGTAGCATGTACTTCAAAGGCAAAATGTGTGTAAAAGTGTCAAACAAAATAAGTAAGGGAGTCAAAGTTCGCTTGTAAGAAAACGCTATATACTCAGCTGTGAGCTTTAGGAACAAAGTTCAAGAAATTTTGTATCCCATGGTCATATAAAATTTGTTCGTCAGTACTAAACGAGTTGAGATCTACTTTGACTGCGCTCATATGTGCTTCAGAGCGTCATGACTATAGCTTTATATGGAACGTGGGCGTGTTTATCAACCGATCGACTTTATTTTGGACAGTTTAGTGCCTAAAAGTACTAGAAACGCTCCCACTAATTTTTATCAAAGTGCATTCATGAATGAAATAATGATCACCTTCATTTATAGCAGCACAAGAAGGAATCATTTTAGCCCAAATATGGGCAATACCACGCCCACTTAAAATTTATTTGCCCCCGGTTGACTTTGGCTTCTTTTTCTTGTTTTTTTTTTTTTTTTGTGCAAAATTTCCATTGCACCATTTTATAAATTTACTGTTGTACTTTTTTTTACAATATTATGGAAACTGGGGTGGTTGGCAGCCGATTTTGTTTTTTACGCCAAAATGGTTTCTAGTTTATGCACAAAAGTGTGCCAAAGTTTCTTATGATATGTGAATTCCTCTTTGGGTAAGCTACCGAAGCATTAAAAAGCCCTTGGTTAAAAAAGAGGGTGGTGCAACGCCCACTTTCTTTTATTTGTATTTGTTCGCATTTTTTCTTACGACACTTTGAAGTAATTGAAGTAAAATCTTTTCTTGCAGAGTTATTGTCTATTATCCTCGTTTTGACCTCTTAAAAATATTTGATTTAAAAGTGGGCGAAATCCTTAACCCATTTCGTTCGTTTTTTTCTGGCACATTAATCAAAAGTGGGCGGTGCCAAGCCCATTTTAAGAAATGTGCAGAACAATTAATTGGATGTCACAATTTCTGTCTGTACACCAAAATTGATCAATATATATTCGTTGTTGTTTGCTGGGTAGAGCATTTACGGTAATCCAAATAAAACAACGTTGTTGTTTTTATTTTTTCCCTACGCGTTTCGTAAGTCTATATCCATCTCGATGCCTTCAAGCCGTTACCACCTTTTGTAAGTCGAATTAAATTATTATAATCTGTGAACTATGCGCAGCTGAGTATAAATACAAAAACTCCGGTCAGTAAAAGAAAATCCAAAAAAATACGCAAACAAGTGTGTTGATTTGACAATGGGAATAAAGTAGATAGCTTTGCTTGTTGTTGCTGTAATGGTATGTTGGAGTGCTCGAATCAGAGCAATACACGCTTCATCCTTTGGGCATTGACATTGGTCCTCACATATGGATACGAGTTTACAATAAATTCGTAAATACCAGAAATTTCATGGCAAATCAAACACAAAAGCCAACTGGTTTTTTGGTAGAAGAAACAAACGAAAACAAGACCTAATCAGGCTGAATGTTACATATTGATACAACATACGTCCATTCATAGGCATTTCAGTATGCAGATGTCGTGCAGCAACCGCAAGCTTCCGCACAAACAACGAGATTTTTTGACACTTTGTACCCCTTACTTGGCGTTATTTGTATGGATTTCTTTCATTTTATTTATAGCGTGTGACTTTTGCTTGTTTGTTATTATTATTGGAGTAATAAAATGGTAATAAAGTCAACGACTGGGTATTAAGGATTATGCAGCAGCATGTTTATGAAAGTGGGTAATTCCATGTCACTTCGATTTTCATATTTTTAAATGTCGTAATTCGGCCCACATACCCCCAGTCACTCTGCAGTACTGCAATCGGTTCTGCCTGTTATTGGCTGCGCTAGGCCTTCGCTTACGCGACATCAAGGCCCGATTCACATAGCTGACTTGTATGCCTCGATGTCCCCGCATAGCCCGGAAAATCCGCCTATCGCTGTCCTATTACCGACGATGTTCGCACCGTAAATTCTTGGTTGTCTTCTCTGTAACGTATATCACGGACTGAAGTACAATCACAGGAAGTGTTGCAAAAGTTTCCCACTCCTATTTCACAAGTCATTTGAGCTCTAAAACAGATATGTCGAATTTCTGAGTAAATTACCCATCTTTGAAATTATTTTTGTTCTACGGCAGATGAAGTACGCTTTCGTTGTAATGCAAGTGTCATTAACAATTAGTGAAGTACGGCCATGTCACTATGGAAGATCCTACCAGATTACCCTTTCCTTGTTGAAAGAGCGATCGACGATAGGTTGCACATCACGTAGAGAGCCACAAATTAAATTTCGGACTTAATATCACCGGAGGTATATCGCATACATTATTACTATAAGAGACGGTTAGGCTCTCGTTTGTGCTGGGCAGTTGTTTAAGTGTGACTTGCTTGTTTTCCACCCTTCCTGGAGCTTCATCAACGCACAGAGAAAGGCTATGGAACATAAAATGTTGATATAGTAACGGTAGTAGTGCCTATCGTTGACTTCATAACCTAACCTTCGTAAACTTTCTTTAGGGCTACAAGATCGTAGTAGACTATAGTTCATTAAAAAGTTTCGAAGTATTTTTGTAAGACTACAAGGCACGCAAAGCTGTCTGCCTGTGAGGCATAATACACGACAACTTTTCACTTATATCGAATTCCCCGTTTTCGGTCTAAAGGTAATACTTGTTATTTTGCCACTATGCAGTTCAGATCCATCCATGTTCCCAGGATTTTGAATCACGGTCAGAAATCCAAGTTTCGATTACGATAGAAGTGGCTAGCCATGGTTGGTGGGAACACTTGGGTGAAGTGCTTTTCTGCATACTTTTAGGCACTGTTGTTTTCCATACAAATTTACCTACCACCCTTTGCTAACCACTTCTTGACATCTTTCACCTCTACAAATTCTTCCTCCTGAATACCAATACCGATGAATGGTTATGAATTTGTTATCAAACCCACACTGCCTAAAAGTATGCAGCTCTGATATAAACAGAGAAGCATATTTTTCGATGTCAAAAAGTGAACCTCTCTGTGCAAATGTATCCACATTTTCATGACCGTTTTTTCGGCGCGATCCACTTTTTATAAATAATTTTAAATGTTAGTTCTTCACAACCATGGCTAACCACCTCAAGCGTGGTGAAAACTAGGATTCCAACATAAACGCAATTTTTTTCGCCTGAATAAAAACCCAACCAGCAGCCTATAAATATCTTGATAAACAGTGTGTAGCGCGTATCAAAATAGTGAGTAAAAAGATAGGCAATGTGCGTTGGTGTTAGTAAAATTTTTTAGAATCAGAGTTTCACTACAGTTAGCCATGGTTGGTGGGGAACAGAAAAGTATATTTCTGAGATTTTTAAAGAAAACAACCGGTGACGAGCAGTATGCAGGGTCGCAGAACTCACACCTACATGCAAAAGCAATTTCAAAGTGGTATGTGAGTCCTTCCGAACAAAATTACCCACTTTTTTGGTACGCGCGTCTAACCGTTTATCGAGATTTTTACCCATGCTTGGTTGTAGGGGTATAAATACGCGTTAATATTGGTAGCAGCACAAAAAATTGGTGATGGCGTTGAAGTCCGCGTTGAAAAAATTACAAAAAGCGGTTAGCCATGGTTGGCAGATCCACAAAGCAAACTTTTTGTTTTAATATTTTTAATCGCCATTTTACTCCCCATTATTTTGATACCATTAATGCTCCCAAATTATGTTAAACGCAGTAAAATTTTACTTTGACTACATCTGGAACTTAAAATGAATGCCACATAAAATGAATTCAAGTGTATGATTATCCACATCATTTATTATGCAAATATGTCATTTAATGCGAAAGAATAATATGACAACATATTTTTATTTTTCACTTTATCATTATGAAGCAATTCATGCTAGAATTATCTGCATATATTTTGTAACGCAAGAAGTTCCGTCCTTGTTTTTCATTAAGCTGCCTTTGGACAGTATATTCCTTTCCACTGCATTTGTATTAGTCATTTCGAGCTTTATTTGGAAAACACTGACAGCTCAAGCGTCAATGCTTTTCGTGTAAAGCTGCATTTATACTTACATAGCATAAACTTTAGTTGTGAACTGTCACATGCGCTTGATGAATGAATTTTGTATGTAACCGATTATACAACACTTAAATGTAATTAACTTGACTTAGAGGGCTATTTTGTTTTTGTTCTTTTACGTAAGTTTTAAGTGATGTTCACATTTAAGGATAAATTCTAAGTATTTTTAGTTAATTTTAACAATTTTTTTACGTGTCCGCATATATTTGACGTAAACTACATTTAATTGAATCTCTCCTTAGTTTCGAGAAAAGGCAAATGTGATGCAAGCTTTTATGCTCTAAGTGGTTGATTATATTCCAAGGTAAATAGCCCAGTCAAAACAAGTCTGTGATACGACCAGTCTGTCTATAAGACTAATAGCAACCGAATTGAAATCTCTTAGTGCAAAATGGCTTTTTATTGCAGTTGTTGTTGTTGTTTTTAGCGACAAAAAAACTCCCCAAAGGTTTTGGGTACGCTCCGATACTCCCTTGAGGTACTGTCGTGGGAGCGATTTGGCACGACCAGTGCAACCTTCTAGGTCATGCTACCTCTCATTGGTAATCAGAGGTGAGAGGAACCATATCCGTAGTTCAACCATCAAGTTGCCCGTGGTTTTTGATTTAGCGTCCACTGCTCTCAGCAATTCCAATGAATTCTCTGTAGATGTTAAAATTCATTACGTTCACTTTAAATTTTGATTTATTAAGGCTGGTATAAAGATTTGCTAAACAAGAATGAAAGTTTGAATTTAACAGACAGGGAGTAGCCAAAATAATAGAAAAGGAATGCTTGTTTCCGAAATAGAGCTTTAATTCCAGCAAACGTCTCGTTTATCTAAGTTGATAATAACGATTGATGTTATGTAATGTTGAAAATAAAGTCAATAATATTGCTTCTTAAGTAGCAGTTTTGTACTTATGAATATCGGTTATCCCAGCCCTCATATTGTACTAACACATTTTGGGTCACCTTGGTCTACATATTGCTCGATATCTCATGGTTATCGAAATAAAAAATATCTTAAATTTTAAGTTAGACCTTTAGCTATGCAATGGTGAAAGGTGCATTCAATTCCATTCAGCTATTTTTGAGTGATGTGCGACCAAACATACAGACAGACAGACAAAAATTCTAAAAACCATTGATTTGGTTTCTATGGGCTTAATAATGATCTTAATAAACCTACGTAAAATTATTGGTAGTTTTTGAAAATAGTTGGCATATAAAATAAAAAGTTTGATATAAAATCGATCCTTTTTGTTTAAGCGACATAAGCAGTAGTCATTTCTTTCGTTTATTTCATTTGCATTGCATGCAATTCGCAATCAGCCTAAGAAATCTTCCAGAGATATAGTTTATATTTTGCAATCCCAAATAGAGGTTTTTCACAACGAAAATGAGGAAGCCAATCCCGCGCAAGGCCTCAGAGCCAATAGTGCTCGCCCCCAATTAATAAGTACAAGGTATAACAGGTGCCCTGCACCCCCCGTTCTATATAAAACAAATAACTCAAATAAAAAAAAACTAATAATTCAAAATAATACATTACTCAAAGCTTGCCTTCTATGCAACATGTGCTCCGCACCCCCCTTTCTACACTCTGAACAAATAATAAAATAATATACAAACCTTAACTTAAAAAAAAAAATATTCGCCCTCCATAAAGCTTAGACATTTTTATTCAAACAATATTTTTGTACCAAACATTAAGTTTCCCCCGCAACTTGTCAAGAACATCAAAATGTTGAATGAGTTTCTACAAGAAATCAGTTTTTTTGATAGAAGAAAAAAAAAACACCCTAATGTTCACATTCAACTATGAGTAAGTGAAAGTCACGTTATGCCACAGGATTAACTAGTTACCCATGATTACCACAAAACGAAATATTTAGTTGTTTGATTCACAGAGTTTGCTTGGTAGTCGAACAAATGAAACTACTTAATTCGATAATGTGACTGGCTGCGCAGTTGACTGTTGACTCGTGTGGTAACGAAGAGCCAATAACTCGTGAATTTATAAATCTTTGCATCAATGGCAGAAGCGTGCACATCTATACATATTATCATCTCGATAAACGCTAGAACGGTGTACAGTAGTGGAGGAGACCACATTTCGCTCAAGCAAGACTTTTGAAGTAAGTATTTTCAGGCGGGTGGCAGCAAACATTGCAATACCTACAGCAACAACACAATATCAATATTTATGTCTTATATAAATATAAGTGGCTAAACACTTGTGGCATCACACTAATATACATGGCCACAGGCGTGTGTCGCCAGTCAAGTGAGGCTAAACGTGAGGTCAGCAATGTCATCAATAGGAAGTTAATCTTGCATTCAGGCAACGTAGACGGCGGGGGTAAGTGAGCTTTTCAGCAAAGTGGGGTGGAGCGAATTGCCTCCAGCAATGGGTGTTGTGTTGTAGGATTGTCGTTGGAATGCGCGATTTACCTTTTCAACTTTGGCTACTTTTAGTGTGGGCTTGGCCTTTATTGTGTTTTCCTAGCTATGATAGAAAATTTTTCCATTTTTGAATTGAGATTTTTGAGGAAATGGCAAGCCAAACGAACTTGTGCTTCTTCGCTGAGTAATAAAAAACTAAATTTGATAACAACAACATGAAGAATACCAATGAATGCTATGTGTTCATATACAAGATATGGCAAGTGCAAAAAACTTCCATATCACTGCGCCATTCGTCTTGAACTTAAAAAGTATACCCGGTAGTGAAACCAGTTATTGATTAATGCAATTCGTCTTCGAACTCAGTTTTAACTACGCTAATGATTGTATACAAGTGCTTTGCTAGTGCTAATTGTATTTACATTGTTTGACTTTTATTATTCGTTAATCGTACGTAATCACGATGAATGCTCTCCAGCGGCATACAGACGGTCAAAAACCTAAAGTGTGTTTATATTGAGTATATATAGGCGCTTAGTCATGGTCAAAGTTAAGTTTAGATGAAGCTTTTTTGCCAGATAGACCATATAAAATTGCGTCAATTAAGTCACACTTAAATTGCTTAAAAAACAAATACCTTCGACTACGAATTTTATCTTTGTGGCTAGTGGAGATAAAATAAAATAAAATAAAATAAAATAAAATAAAATAAAATAAAAAAAATAAAATAAAATAAAACAAAATAAAATAAAATAAACTAAAATAAAATCAAATAAAATAAAACAAAATAAACTTAAATAAAATAAAATAAAATAAAATAAAATAAAATAAAATAAAATAAAATAATATAAAATAAAATCAAATGAAATAAAATAAAATAAAATAAAATAAAATAAAGTAAAATAAAATAAAATAAACTAAAATAAAATAAAATAAAATAAAACAAAATAAAACAAAATAAAATAAAACAAAATAAAATAAAATAAAATAAACTAAAATAAAATAAAATAAAATAAAACAAAATAAAATAAAATAAAATAAAATAAAATAAAATAAAATGAAATACTCGTAAAATAGAATAAAGCAAACTAATAAAATAAATTAAAATAAAATAAAACAAAATTAAATAAAAAAAAGTAAAACAAAATAGAAATAAAAAAAGTTAAATTAAATAAAATAAAATGAAATAAAATAAAAACTTTTAATAATTAATTAAAAATGATTATTAAAAAATAAAAAACAATAACAATTTTCATAAATTCAAAAAGTGAAAAATTATTATTCTTGGTCTTGAGCTCGTTTCATGAATACCTATAAAATAAAATAAGTAAAATAAAATACATTTTATGCCAACTCCCAACGCACCTACCAAGCAGATGAATTTTTACTGCTTTTTCAAAGCAGACATGCA
The DNA here is from genome assembly GCA_949987695.1 of Merzomyia westermanni. NCBI lineage: Eukaryota > Metazoa > Arthropoda > Insecta > Diptera > Tephritidae > Merzomyia > Merzomyia westermanni. The sequence goes on from OX465288.1 coordinate 199,653,232, forward strand.
ACCGGATGGTTTGAGGATTACTGTCGAGAGGCTAACCCGTTCTGAGAATGGTTATGATTATGCTTATGGTTACAGTTATGGCTATGGTTCTGCTTACGGTTATGCTTAAAGTAACTGCAATGGTATGAGCAGGTATGGTTATGGATACTGTTGAGTTTGCTGAAATGGTTTCCGATGATTGCAGTCATAGGTACGATTAACGCTAAAGTTTCCATCAAAAAATTTAAGCGCCATTCGATTTTTAAAATGGAAATACTTTCGAAGGTTACGGTTACGTCAACGGCTAAGCTCACGCTATAGCTTCCTTTCTTGAAACGTGAAATGGCTACAGACGACAACTATTACTGTCTCTGTTCCATTCCCAATTAGTTTCAAATATTTTCCTGTGATTATCCACAGCTATATAGCTAAAAATATAAATGCCACTATGTAATTCAGTTTAATTACCGTAACTTGAATGCAGGAAGATAAAAATCCAAATGCGCTGTGATGGCATGCATACAAATCTGTGCTCGCACACAAGCAGGTCTATTGAAGATCGATTGATGGCTAGCGGCACTCGAGAGTTAAACAACTGTTAAATCCATAGTGTAATTGTTAATTTAGCTAGCTTTGATTTGTAGTTATTTACCGTTTGTCAAGCCGCTCAGCCACAAACAACAAACAGGTAAATAACCGTTAATATGGAAAATGTTACCACATCAGCTGATTAACACGGAGTTGTTACTTTAAAAGCGAAAAACTGAAATTGCCGCTCCATCTTGCGCCTGAGTAGTTTCGTTTAGAAGTAGTTGCGAATCGATTTTTAACGCCATCTATGACAAATGTGAATAAACAATATAAAGGGAGTTTGTCGAAGCTACCGATTTTCTAAGGTTTAAGGACTCCTCGTAATGGCAGGCATATGGAAACGTGCCACTATTTGTCTACTTGATGTCCTGGTGGATGAAGTGGTTGATATTAGAACGTCAAAAAAGGAAGCCATCAGACCTTTTGCATAGAATACAGTGTGAGAGTAAAGCTGCTCAGGTCTAGATTTGGATTTGTAGGGCGGACGGGAGAGACTATGCTGCCACGTATTGCATTTCACTGCTTCGACGCAGAGCCTGCCCACGATCCGTTTCAAAATGAGGCTCGACTCATGCTTTAAGAGCAAAAGAATACAAAGAGAGCCTATCTCTATGACCACGCCGGTTATACATATAAGTGCTACTTCATTGAAAACATCAAAATCGTGCTTGGTTAGATTATTGCCAGCTGGAATTTGTGCTTCAGCAGAATTTTTATTTGTTATAATTTCCATTTCCGGAGTACCATTAATATAAAAATAACATATAAACTTCGCTGGCTTTGGTGCAAAGTGTATAAATTTTTATTTGGGCGCGGCGAATAATAAATATTTTTATGAGCTGTTAAAACCGCCTCTTTCGAGAAAAGGTTACATATATGCACCATAACCCTGAAGTATTAAAATTAAATTTTGGTTTTTACGATAAAGCAAAGTCTCATTTAACAACTGAGCGTTAAATGCAGAATGTGCCGACTACCGGTATTACACTGTCTGGCAAACATCCACCAGAAAATGTGTACACTATATAGGGTTTATCTTTTCCGTCATATCAGCAACCCCTCAGCATCTTTAAAATGTTTACACCTATGCGCGGTGGCACGCCCTCTTTACCAAAATCATGTCCATCACCATAGAATAAGGTAGTCAAGGTATGACTCGACAAAACTTCGTTCGATTCTATTAAGCTGTTTAGGCGGCAAGCTCAAACAAACATTTAGATATACTTTCACGAGCCTTATAAATAAAAATGAAAGCGTGTTTGTGTACCCTTTATAGTCGTCCAAAGTACTCCACCGATCTTCAATAAATTTTCACAGTATATTCTTGGGTTCACTGGTTACGCCCCCAGGCCATATCAAATTTCAATTCGTCATAACTCTGAACTTATTTGGTATAAATTAATTTTATTTGAATATATGTGTCAGTCAATATTGACATAATTTTGTAAAAGTGGGCGGTGCCACACCCACATATTTTATGTTTTGTTTGTGCTTCATTAATGTCCACAGTTTATCGTCGATGTCTCTGACGGTGGGTCCAGGAGTGCATTTCTTCCATGAGAAAGCTTCTATGACTCGAAGTTGAAACTTTACCACCCCAACCAGATTTTCCGAAAAACCAAAATTTTTTGCAAAAACTCTGCCTGACTGCACGACAAAATATATCATCGCAAGACTTTATATTATTATTGTTATAAGGTTTATTGGTCATTGCTATTTTGTATTGGGTATTTCTATGGTTTCATGTGATTTGTATGGATAATTTTATATGCCTTTGAATATAAAGAAATGGAAAATGCAATGTGAACGAGAAAGTTATCCGTAAGATGTCGCGTGGATCGATATATAAGGAGCATAGATTTAAAATTTGGTATTTCGCGATTGATTTTTAAGTAACTTCCCATTAAATTAAAACATTAAAAACTTGACACATAGATCAACAATAAAGTGTCATTCAATACCCTGTACACGAAATTCCGCTAGATGGCGAGCTGATCTAGACAAATTAAAATCGCCGGGAATCTTGCGATCGATTTTTGAAAGCTCAGAATTTGATTAAAATTGGTATAATTAAAATTTCAAAACTAAACTTCACAGATACAATTTCTTTGTTTAAGTACGAATTTGGTGCTTTTTTTTTTGGCATAAATAAATAGGTAGTCTTAAAATTTAGTTATCATCTTTTTATTATAATTTGTATTGGAGTTCATTTGGCCATTTGCTATCGTCCCAAATGTTCTACAATAAATGATACTTCTGCATGCTTTTTATGGAAATTTGCATCACTTTTTGGCTTAAATTTTTTTATATGTAATTCGGCTTTTACACGCAACATTGCAGTCCACATTAAGGCGGATGTTAAGTACCGCTATTGTGGTGTTGCTTTATACATACATACATCATATACTGTGGATGCTTAATGTCGGTAACGATTATCATCATTTTTGTCATATTTTTTATTTTGTAAATTTTTCGTTTTTTTTTTTCATTTTTCACCGCTAAATGATAGCCAGTCGACCAAATGAATGAAGGTAATAATGCCAGCGGAAGCAGTGAGGAAATCATAACAATAAACGTTTTGTTATGAAGGCAGTTCTCCTACATAGATGTTTCTGATGTTGTATTCTATGTGTAAATATGAGGGATTGACATCGCTTTTTAGAACTGCATGATTTTCGGAATCTGATTTTGCTATCCCAAGTTCCCGGATTTTGCTGATTCAGTGCAGTTTGAAAAGAATAATATTATTTTTATATCTATAATATAAATGCGCAAGTAGAGAAAGTTTGTCCTGCTTTACGGCCAAACTATACATCTGAGGTATAAACAACTATATATGTATCGATAGGTCTATCCAAACAGCAGTGCAGTCAATAAAAAAAAATAAAAAAAATAAAATTACTATACTCGTAATATAGAAAAATCAGTTTAAAAATGACACCACTATATATGCCAAACAAGTATTCAGACTATAAAGCCGAAGCCGTTTGAGTAGACATGTCATGCATGTTATTGTATTACTCGTGTCAAGCATTTTTGCTTTAGTTGTTGTTATTGTATTGCTCGTTGCTATGATGCTCGTTGTCAGCTGCTCTCCTGAGAGCAGGAAGAGTTGTTGGAGACATTAAACAAGCCATGGAAAATATTAGCAAATATGTAAACTTCATTGATGATACAAACAGTGTTTACAAAAATATAATAATTGATTACTAGCTGGACCCGTGCGCGCCTTGCGCAAAAAAAAAAAACAAAAATGGTTTGAAACCTTTTATTAGTCCAGTTCCAGGATTTTTCAAACCTTTTTCTCAAATTATAAAAAAAGATTTTCAGCTACACTTGTTGTGAGACCACAAAAAATAATACAAATATATACTTATATTACATTCACATTGAGCCATAAACTTGAGTTGATTGACAACATCAATATGAATTAACTCAAAAAATGTCCATTTAACTCGAGTTCATGACCCAATGTGAACGCAGTCTTATTCATTTATTTTAGCAATGTTCAAGTGTAGACGGCGCGCTCGCAGTGTGTTGAGCGCTGTGATATTCGCAATGAGTTTAATTATTCTGGCACTGTTCAGTCTTAGTATTCAAATGTAGATGTCGCGAGGCATGTGAATGTCACTGTCACAATAGCGTTGCAGTACAAATTGATTTTTTTGTGCATCCATAATCGTTTATTTTAAAGAATTAATTTTTATAAAATACGCTTAAACAAAAGCACTCCGCTAATTAAAACATGGTTTTGCATGTAGAGCTAATCCTCACCTTTTTATTTACCTTATTTATTAATATTGGTTCCAAATGAGAGCAGAAAATTAGGAACTAACACACAAATACCTTACAGAAATAATATACTCTTATATGATTCTAAAGAGTATTCAACACCGGAGTTCGTTTAGTTTTATGGTTGAGTTCGTGTGAATTAAAAATAAATCAAACAAGTAAGGAAGTCTAAGTTCAGGTGGAACCGAACATTATATACCTAGTAGGGATCTATTATGGCATACCAATTTACGTAGGTCTATTTTAATACTTTTCAGTTCGTATTATGAAGCCAGCTGTTTGCTCTCAAACACTTCTGTTATGAGTTTTGAGGAGTAAATTAATTTAAAAAAAAATGTATGTATAACGCGTTATACAACAGGTACGTACATCATCATAAGCCTCCAAAGAGATTTTTGCGCCGAGCTTCCTTACCGCCACACCACAGCGGACGCCAATAATTTATTTGTATATAAATAGCTTCCCTAGCAAGCACCGCTAACCAACATTTTTCAAAATACCAATGCATGCACATTTTATGTTTGAAAAATTTGCGTTCAAATAGACAGACCGACAGACAGACAGACGGACGGAGAGACGGACATTGCTGAATCGACTCAGCTCATCCTCCTGATCATTTCAGTATACTTTTTGATGGGCCCATCTCTTCTTCTCATACTTACAAACATTTCATGTTCATTAAAGGTACAAAAATTAAAAGTGGGGTACTAACAACTTGCCGGGATATTTTACTTGTATGTTATCCGATTTGCTTAAATTTTAGCAGAAGTATAATGCATACTATTGGGAAGTAGCTGACCAATTTTGATTGAAATATCTAGTTGCGACTACAAGCAATCGCCTTTGAAAATAGCAGAATTTTAATGCTGAAAAGTGGGCGGCGCCACGCCTACTTCCCCAAAATCCACAAAAATTTTTTGCGGTCGAGTTTTGCTTAAAAAGGAAATTATTTGCATAAGATCTTATTGATATAGCTTGCATAGTTATAAAAATATCGCGCATTACATTTTACAAACAAATTTTTCAAAACTATGTTAAAAAGTGGGCGCGGCCGTTGACCAATTTCGACCATTTTTAAAACAGACATTTACGTTTATATGTACAAAATTTCGTTTCGATAAATCGATTTTTGCCGGAGTTATGGCATAAAAAGTTTTGTGGAGTAATCCACTATAAAAGGGGAGGCGCCACACCCATTTTCAAAAATTTATATTTTTTGACTTTTTTAGTTCACGTACACTTTGAAAGTAAAATAGAAATAATATAAAGCTTTTTAAGAAAAGTTATTCAATATTAAATATATCTTTGATCCTTTTCAAAATCTTTCGTATAAAAGTGGGCGTGGTTCTTAACCGATTTCGCCCATTTTTTTCCAGAACATACTTTGTATTAATACATATATGTGTGCTAAATTTCGTTTTGATATCTTGAAGGGTTTATAATGTATGATACATATTATGTTTAAATTTTATTTAATGAAAAGTGGGCGGTGCCACTCCCATTTTCAAAAATTTCTTACAAGAATTGATTTTCCGCCTTAACATTAATGTGCACACCAAATTTATTGCTTATAAATGTATTATGTACTGAATAATCACCTTTTTTGTATTTTCGAAAATATTCTTTATATAAAAAGTGGGCGTGGTGATCATCCGATTTCGCCCATTTTAAATAGTGCTCAGAGATGAGTGCCAAGGAACCTGTATACCAAATTTCATTGAGATATCTCAAAGTTTGCTCAAGTTATCGTGTTAACAGGCGGACGGGCGGACGGGCGGACGGGCGGACTTGGCTTAATACATTTTTTTTTCCCTCCTGAACATTTTTATATATATATGTAAGTCAATACCTATCTCGATCCGTTTTTGCCGTTACATACCACCGTTACGAGACTTAAGTTAACATGCCTTGTCTGCGTAGCACTATATAAAAATAAAACAATTTCTTAAAAGAAAGGAAAGGAAAGAAAAGTAAGGAAAGGAAAAGAATAGAAATTAAAGGAAAGGGAAGGAAAGGAAAGAAACGGGAATCAAAGCGGAGGAATGGATAAGCAAGAAAAGAAAACAATAAAAATAGTTAAAATAATATAATGTTTTGTGGTTGAATTCAATCACTGGGCGATCTCTAATAATCAAGTAAACTGGCAATTTTATTTTTTTTTTTCAAAGACTGAATTTTTGAAGTAAATTGTTCGAGTGCCCCAGAGTTATATGTAGAAGTTTAATGCAATATGTAAAATGTTTCGTTCGTGAAGAAAATTTGTGTTTAACCTTTGCAGACCTTCGGTACATATGTACACTCGTGCTCATACAATTAAGCCACTATACTGAAAAATAATGTTTCAAAGAGAAAAGCATTCAAGTTATTTTTCAATTTTAATCTCTTACGTGCAAAAATTATTTATTATCTTTACTGCGTCTATAGAGGTGGACGAAATCCCGTTTAATTTTGTCGTTTGCGAAAATTTTGAAGTTTTTTCGCTCTCCATTGGGTTTTCCGTGCTCAAACACAAGTTCAACTGCATGCGAGAGAAATATATGATAGAGTTTCCAGAAGTATAAGAAAAGTGTGTAAAGTAGCAGAAGTTTTAGGTTTTTCTAGAGGAAGAATGTGAAACGCAATACAGTTTTATCAAAAACACAAAACTTTTGTCGATGTACCCCGAAAATGACCAAGAAACACGACCCCGAACGACAATCGGCTAAAGTTCACTCGGGTATACTGGATCCTTTTAGGACATACACGGAAATACGGGCATATATAGAACAGTGTTATAATATAAAAATATCGTCCAAAACAGTCTTCCGGCGATAGGAGGAAAAATCTTTGAATAGACGTATCGCACGACGTTATCAAAATGTTTCTAAAAAAACATCAACCGGAGGCTAGACTTTGCTAGAAAGTATCACCAACAAGATGGAAAATTATTAAATTTATTCGTATCGAGTAAGTTTCATGTATTTGGAAATAATGGTAGAACTTATGTCAGACGTGCGCTGTTACAGGAACTGAACCCCATGTACACAAAAAAAACGTTAAACGGTGGCTCATTTGTGATGACATGGAAATGCTTCACCCCATCTTGGGTAGGTCCGATTGTACCAATTGGAGAAAAACCTACTGTCGAAATATACGGACATATTATAGCGGACCACTCAAAAAGAAATTACTCTGGAAATTTACTGCTTTCTTTGGTTTTCCAATAAGATAACGACCCCAAACAGTGTTCTAGGGTTGTTAAGAGCTGGCTTAGAACCAACAGTATCAAATTTCTCGAGTGTCCCGCGCAAAGTCCGGATTTAAACCCCGTAGAAAATCTATGAGGCATTATCAAAAGGCCAGTCGCGGCAAGAAACCCCCGATATAAGACTGGTTTATGGGAAATCATAAAGAAAGAATGGGAAAAATACTTCGGCCCAATGTGGCTACCATGAATAACCGCTAAAAGGAAGTAATCTTCAAAAATGGTTCTTCAACTAATTATTAGTTGAAAGAAGGTATATTTTGAGAAAAAAACCCAAAATTTTTTGGCATTAATCGGGTTTTTTCAATTATTTTAATTATATGAGCACAAATTTCGTTCCTACGAAGGTTACACCTTTTTATGTTCCAACATTTTAATTCTAACTCCTGAAATAAGTAGACAAATTGAATTGAAATGCATTTCCGTTAATATTTTTGTAAACTTTAATTCAGGATTTCTAATAAAAATTGCGAAAAAAGAACGAGTATACTTTGCCGATCGTATGGCTTAATTATATGAGCTCAAGTGTATATGTTCACCCTGGTTTTTTGAACCAATAGTGGCATCTTTTGCAAAATATACTACAGATTTCTTTTAAATGTTTTTTTTTTTTTTGCGGGTGGGAATGAAGAAGTCCCTAATGCACCATAGCGGATTCCATCGCACCAGTCGTGTGGCCGTGGAGTAAACAACTTCCCCAAAATTTTGTACACGTCGCCCACCCCGGAACCACTTTTTTTGCTTCAGGGTTGCGTTCCCTATTTCTCATTCCTTAAGAGCCCTCTATTGTACCTGCTTCCAGGTCCCGCTTTTTTGCTCTGAGTGTAGTTGGTGATTTGCTTCCATAATTTGGCAGACACTTCGTTCAAACACTTTTCGCTCCTTGGTCCATCTTCACGCTTCAGAATTGCGAATTTTCCCATTCTATATAAGTTCTTTTTGAAGTACCCATGCCCAGAGAGTATGTCTGTAACATAGCACTTAGCCTCGCCAAAGTTTCTAGTGATCCATACCTTAACGTCAGTGATCAGTCTTTCTGTCCACCTGACTCGGTGTTAACTTTCAAGGCGATCTTGCCTAAGTCTAAACGTTTTCTCGCTGAATGGTGAGCTACTCTCATGAGCTCTTTATCCGTGTGCTTTTTAGCTTCCCATAGTCTTCTTCTAATCGTAATGATTACCAGTTTGATTGATTTTTTTTTTGGAAAAGCATATTAATGATTAATTACCCAATGCTTTCTGGGTTTAAGCATTATTTTAATGATTATTTAAAAAAAAAATAATGATTTTTTATGATTTAAAAATTTTCGTCGTTGAGGTATACGGGGAAGCTTTAGGGAGTGCAATTATTTCCAAGACTGGGTGTCCTGTTGCTCTAAACTCGTTATTCGGTTGGGTCCCTTCTGGGCTATGTGTCCTTCCAGACATACCGACCCCGTTCTGGATTCTATTGGGTCCCTTCTGGTACATGTGTCCTTCTAGACATACCGACCCCTTTCTGAGTTCCATTGTTTCCCTTCTGGCCTATAGTGACCCCTTTCTGGGTACCGGTTTAGTGATATTACAATTCTAGTCATCCATTATTCACTAACATGTGCCGTATTAACTTCTTAATCTAACCATCAAACTATCATTTGTTTACTATTTAAGTTCTTATTTCGTGACTTTATGTAGTCCTGACTAGCACTATAACATAATTTTATAAAAATGCTGTGCTAGGAACTTCAATAAATATATATAATTACTGTCAATACTGATTACTTGTTTTGATTTGTATTTGACTATTTGATTAATTTTGATTGTTTTTGATTATTCTTCATTAAATTTTTTTTTTTTCATTTCTAATAAATTTTTAAGGATTATTTTAAAAAACCATAATGATTTTTTATGATTTAAAAAGAAATCAAGAAAAATCAAAAATCATAATAAATAATAAAAAAACTTTTTTTGAACAATTGTTTTGATTTGTTTTTGACTATTTGATTAATTTTGATAATTTTCGATTTTTTTTTTTGATTATTTTACAGTGTTTTTTTTTTGGAGTTTTTGCCATTTCTAATCAATTAGTAATTGCCGATTTCTGAAAACAATTAAAATAATCATTAATGATTGAAAAAGCTATGCAATCAATTGATTACTCAATTTTAATTGGAATTTTACAGATCTGAGTATAACTGGTGTTATGTAAAAATATATATGCGCTAGTATTCATTATACCAACAATGATTCACTCAACTATTCTTGGCATGTTGGCCTGTCTGCCTGTCTTAGTCTGTCCTAAGTCGAGTTCCAACAGCGTGAAGCTATTATTGACTTTCACAACACATTTTTCACTTAAGTACCTACAAGTTCCTTAAAATTTATATCATTTTAATTTTCTCTTTGTTTTATTGCTCCTAGTCGCTGTCAAACTGTTCATCATACTGCGCCTTAGGTTTGCTTCAAGCTGAAGTCGTGCTGGCATAACGAATTTTTAATAGCAGTAAATTATCGTTCATATTACATTACATATTCGATGGTGAATAATTAAGGTAGCGAAGTTTAGCAAAAGTTAAGGAAAGTAAATTTTTAAATAAAGCAGAAATATGTGGCATGTTGAAAAGTGTGGGAACAAATTTTATATGATATTAAAATAGAATGCAGTCTATGGGGCCGGTACGCCTTAGCAATAATTTATCAAACTTGACATTTCTAGAGGTCAATGTATTCTTAAAGTTTTCCATGCGATTTGATAAAATACAAGTCATCACCTGCTGTCGTTTTCCTAATTACAACTCAACTAATGTTTATTTGTGTAATTTCCATTACTAACAGTTCCCATACATTTTTTGTTTTTGCATTTCGATAATTGCAGCCACAAGTTAATTATTCCATTTAACAATTAATTTATTTTAGTTCAAGTACACAGTGTGCGTGGGTAGCACAAAAGCTGGACAGCATTTTATTACTCATCATTTTCAGTAGAAATTGTAAGACATGTGTGCTAAAAATAAATTGTGAGCTAACTCAAAAATGCCACTTTTTTCCAAAGTAGTTCAACTACCGGCCGCCGTGGTGTGAAGGTAGTGTTGCCGGCCTACCACACCGAAGGTCCATGGTTCGAGCCCTGGTACAGGTAACATCAAAAGTGATTTGAAAAAAGTTTTTCAAAACGGGGTCGCCCCTCGGCAGTGGTTTGGCAAACTCTCCGAGTGTATTTCTGCCATGACAGGCTTCTCAGCAAAAATTCGTCTCCTTTGTAGATGCCGTTCGGAGTCGGCAAAAAACTGTAGGTCCCACCAATTTGTAGGGAAAATTCAAATCGGCACACCACAAATTGGAAAAGAAGCTTGGCGCAAAAATCTCTTAGGAGGTTTATGATGATATACCCGTTGTATATCGCGCCATAGAGAGAGAGTTCAACTACCTACTGAGAAAAGATTGAAGAATTCCTTGATGGCGTACGAAAAACCCGTTAGTGCAATATCACACACTCAGCTACAGAAAGCGATTAATTCATAAAACTATTTGCCCGGAAAATTTAATGAAAACTTATCACTAATTAATAGGATCGAAAAGAAATCGAACGTGAAATTCCCAATTTCAAATGAATTTTCTAAATACCTCGATCCGAGCACCACCTATCGGATTTTTTGATGAAATATTGCATTGTCAGCGGGTTCTGAAATATGGCTAAAGTTTCAAGTCTCAAGTTCACCTAGAAGTTGCTCAAAGAACCATTGGAAAATTCCCCGTGTTGCCGCTATTTTCAGTTATCTCAATCAGAGCGCCACCTAGGGGAATTCTGAACTATGTTCTAAGTTTCAAGTGCCTAGGTTCTCAATTTCAAACGCATTTTCTAGATATCTCTCAAGTTTTACGTGCCTAACTCAACGGCAAGTTAACTAAAAAAACTTTGCAAGATTCCAAAATCCTTGGTGTTTCCAATTGCCGCCACTTATCGTTAGGAAGGCAGAGCTAGCGTGCTTTTTTACCTGCAAAAATCGATTAGTCACCTAATCGACAATTAATGATGATGATGATTGCAAAATTATAAAACAAGTATCCTTATGAGTCACTTCTGAGTTGTTTTAACAAACTTTCGGAAAAACATACATTTTTATGGATTTTCCGTTAAAAAAATTTTGAGTTCACTGTCAGTGGCATGACTTATTTATGGCGCAGCGTTTTAATGACTTTTTGGTTTAGCCAAAATTTAGTTTATGGCATTCACGCAGTTGTTTTTATTGGTAGACTTCCTTCAACTTAAAAGTACATTTGATATACAAAAACAATTTTGACAATTGCGTAAAATACTCCTTAGCTTCAGTTTGTTTGTTTGTTTTCCTGTGTGACGTCAACTTAGGTTGTGTTGCGACAAAAAGGTGTATTAATACTTGCGCAGAGCTGTCAACAAAAAAACGATAAAATCAAGTCGTTAAACGTTCTAAGAACAGAAAACTAGAATATATTTGCATGCAACTTTTTGACAAATAATTACATTTAAGGTTGTGAAGGTAAGTGATCAACCTACCGTTGAACTGTTTGCAGAAGGTCAATGCTACTGGCTAATAGGATGCCCAAGTCAATATATTTAGCATATGGCAATAATTATCTAATTGTATGTGGGTATAAGTTTCCGAGAGTGCCTCCATGCCCCGCTGTTTTAAAAAAAGAAATTATTTTTTTTTTTGTAAAAAGTCATCGAACTATCATACCAAACAAGAATCAAAGCTAATAGGCACCAAATATTGCCTTTATTGATCAAAAATACATTTTCACTATTTTAAATGATCCTTTTAAGAAAGTCTTAACGAGTATCAGGTATTCCGCCGGACTGCCGGCGGGGAATAATTGTAATAGAGTTTTGTGATCTCTATCGACTTTATCGAAATTTACTTCCAAATTTGCGATTAAATCGATGAAATTCTCTCATGATCTGTTACATTTGCCCCGTCGGCAGTTCCGTCGGAATAGCTGATAGACCCCAATATTTATTTTCAAAAATAAAGCTGCCAGTTTTTTATTCTTCATTCCGTTTCTCTGTTAAAATTTTTCTGCTTACCTAAAAAAAAGTTTTTATTAAAAAAAAGAAAAATACGCCAGCTGAAGAAATTATAAGCCTTACAAATTTGGTTTTTTATTCGTCATTTCGATGCTACATAAAATTTGTTTTGCAGAAGAAATTATAAGCGCTCACAATTTTGGCGGCTATCTCGCAAGCGAAAAGTTCACATTTAATTTTCCAAGAGGATTTTGTTATTTTATTCATAAGTCGCTTAGTGCCCACGAAAAAAAACTTTAATTTTTTTCTTGCCTCTATTTCTTACATGTTTTTAGGCGAGTAGTCATGAGCAATGAGGAATAAAGAGGAATAAGAAACAGCCAGTATATTATAGTTTCTAACCAAACTTTGTGAAATAACCTTAATTGTCTAGTCCGTTATATATTTCCGCGGAAAAGTAAAATTTTTGAAGGTTACAAGAGAGCGTCTTGGAAGTTGCTTATTTTAAGAAACCTAATTTTTTCTAAAGCGAACAATTTTTATTTTGCAATAAAAGGCATCGTTAATTTGGTTTTTGGCCTGTCAAACCTTATTTTTGAGCAAAAGCCAGATTCTTAGTACCGAGTATTTAGTACTGTTAACAACTCAGAGCGCGATCATTTAATTTTTATAAGAAATCCGGATTAAACAAACATTACTTATTGTATTCCATTCTACGTCAGAAGTACATAGATTTAAATAAAAAGTGCTACAAAGCGTATATCTCTAAAACAAAAAGAGACATTATTCTCAATCCAAAGTCATTTTATGGTTTCGTAAATTCAAAACGTAAGGTATCGGGGTTTCCCTCAGCCATGAAATATCAAGACATTATATCTAGCGATAATCAAGATAACGCAAATTTCTTTGCTCAATTTTTCACTTCTAACTATTCTGCCGTCACCAAATCAAACTTATAAGCTACACGGGACAAATTCAACTAATTCACCAATTATATGCGCCAAAGATGTTCTAATTTACTTTAAAACCTTAAAATAATCTTTTAAATACGGTCCTCATAGGATTCCTACATGTTTCTTGAAAAAGTGTGCGAACTATATTTACCAGCCCCTTACTAATTTGTTCAATCTATCACTAAAGTGTGGTGTTTTTCCAACTGCGTGGAAAGAATCGTTTCTTCTACCGCTGCATAAAAGCGGGAGAAGGTCTTCTATAGAGAAATATCGTGGCATAGCAAAGCTTTCTGCCATCCCAAAATTGTTTAAAGCTATTGTTAAAAGTCAAGTTACGGGTCCGATCTCTACTTTGATAGCGGACTGCCAAAACGGGTTAAGTAAGGGAAAGCCCACAGTTACGAATTTACTTGAGTTTACCAGTCATGTCTCAAATAGCTTTAGAAAAAACCTGCACACCGACATTATTTATACGGATTTCAGCAAAACTTTTGACAAAGTGTGTCACTTATTCATAAACTCGATCAGTTGGGCTTCCAGCCGGGTCTCAATCGCTGGATCTCTTCTTACCTTAGTGACAGGACACAAAGAGTAGTGTGTGTGTAAAAATTTAGTATCCGATGTCATTTATGTCTCTTCGGGGGTTCCTCAAGGAAGCCATCTTGGCCCAATTCTGTTCTTGTTGTTTATAAATGATATTTCTACAATAATGTATGCTGACGACGTAAAGCTTTTCATGTCATTCGCGTCATTCGAAGATAGAAATAAGCTACATTCAGATCTAGATACACTAGTTACTTGGTGCGATTTAAATTATATGCCACTTAACCTTAAAAAAAGTAAATACTTGGGTTTTTCGCGTGGAACTTCTCAGCCGGCTTCCTGTACAATTAAAAATTATAGTCTTGAGCAAGTGTATGATTTTGTGGACCTGGGGGTTACTATGGACTATAAACTCAGTTTCAACCGCCATATTAATACAACAGTCAATAAGGCTAGAGTTGTCCTAGCATTCGTTAAACGATGGTCTAAAGAATTTAGCGACCCTATGTAACTAAAACTCTCTTCACTACATTAGTCAGACCGATACTTGAATACGGTTCTATAATTTCAAACCCGCGTTACCAGGTTTATGTAGATCGGTTAAAAAACAATTTTTACTATTTGCCTTAAGAGATTTTCATTGGGATCACTTGTATAATATGCCACCTTTTACGAATCGTTCAAAACTCATTAATTTTCACAAACTTTCTAGTCGGAAGGAAATGCTATGAATTGTTTTTATGATTAAATTGGTAAATGGTTCACTCTCCAACCCGTTTTTTCTAGGTGAAGTGAACTTCAATGTACCGTCTCGTCCTTTAAGGCATTTTAAACCTCTTGTCTTGAAACAGTGCAGAACCAATTTTCAATTAAATGAGCCTTTTCGCTGTTTGTGTCAAGATTATAACTCTCTTTCTGGTAGATTTGATATTTCAGACTCGCTTTTCAGCATAAAAAAATCAATTCTTTCTATCCTAAATTCATAGCTACTAATTGTTTCTTATTCTTTGACTTCTATATTAACTTCTAACAATAATTTTATTCTGTTAACTAATTATTTCTTAATGTATAATCTATCTTATATCTACTTTACTTAGCTGATGAGGTTTTCTCTGTAGCTGAGCAGTTTTAGATCTCGACGATTAACAAACCAAAGCCTTTCAACGACTCGGCACGAACGAACAATCCGCGCGTTATGCGGATGCGCCCCTCGCGCCGGTCGGGCGGGATATGGTGGGTAATACGTTTGGGAATTATTATTACTATTGCCAAAGAGTTTATAAAAATATTTATTTTACTTTAAAAATCGAATAAAAATCTAAAATACTACCCTTGATTTAAAAACCCTAATTTCAAATACCGATTTAAACTTTCAAAAGGCTCTACCCTTACTTCGCTTATTAATTTCAAATTTCATAAACCATATAATATATATATAAAGCAAAAGATAGTACTTAATTTCTTAAGATTTCAAGAAAATTTAGAGCATTTATTGAGCTTTTCTTTTTTTAGGAGCGTTTTTGTTTATCAAATAAACTTTTGATACAACTCCTATAAAAAGAGTGATAAATTTTTTCTTCGAAACATAACGAATTTTCCAGGACGTTCAAGATAATATTTACTTTTCCGGGGCCATGAAGTGCAAATAGGCGAAGCACACGCGACAAGCACCTGGCACACAATATAAAGTGCGATACAAATTCCTACTACCTGCTACGTAATGACGTATAAATGTGAGAAACAACGGCAGTTGCAAGACGAGATCAATCACGTAATTATACAGCGTACAAAAGTCTTATCGATGGAGGTGAAGGCGAAGACAGTGGCAAATGGTAATAAATGCTATGGAGCGTGTATCGAATGAGCTGATGTGCACTGGTATTTGCACTACCGATGCTGAGGCTGATAGCTAACGCGCGGGCAACGTTATTACGTCTACACTTTGACTCATAAATACCTGGGAAATGTACGTGTCGTGTATGTATGTGCATATGTTAAATACATGCATACATACGAGTATACTGCACGTAAGCGCTCGCACTTGTGGGTGTTAATATGGAGTGTGTCCACTGTTAGCAGCTTAATTCGCAGTCACGCACTTTTCGTGCGAACCAGTGTTGCCATTTTAGCTGTTTTCCAGCTAGATCTAGCTTTTTTTTGCCGTTTAGCTGGAAAAAATGGAATTTAGCTGCTGGCTTTTTTTTATCTTTTTCCAGAATTTTTTTAGCTGTTTTTAGCTTTTCCCCCGATGTGGGAAAATATCTCATTCAGCTCATGAGTAATTCTAATATTTATGCTAATTCAGCGCATGATGAAGAAAATTGTGATATTGATATATATTAAAAAGTATTTATTATATATTATCTCACATTACTACCTTTTATATTATATATAGGTATTTTGCATTGTATGCCATGAAAGTATATTTCCTTTTAAATATGTGCCGCACTTGATAACATAATGGGACTTTTTATCGAAGAATACAGTGATCTGTAAGTTAAATTTTACTCGTTGTACCTTTTATACATATAAATAGCAACTAATTTATATAGTAAATAGAAATATTAGCCTTAGTTTGACGTAATTTAAAAAATACAGATTTGAATTGTTCATTATAATTCCAATGCTGGAAAGTGGATATTCTTATGAAAATCATCTGTGCAAGAAACTTTTTTATTTTTATGAAATTGGAATACAAACAACCTTATTTTTTTGTATTTGTATTTTTTTTTATATACTTTTGAATAGAAAAACGAATAAAACATGTGAAAAGATGACTTCCTTTTTTAGCTGTGTTTTAGCCCTAAATAAGTTTTTTTTAGCCTTTTTTAGCTTTTTTTTTTTCTCGAATCTAGCTGAAAAAATTCTGGCAACACTGGTGCTAATACTTAAAGCCCACCGAGTGTGCCGCATAATGTTGTTGCGAATTACTTACACGGGTCGCTTTTCGTACATTTTTTGAGTGTATATTGCTTCTGTCGCTCTTTTGCTTGGCTGCATTAAATTTTCCTTTACTTGACCGTGTGTATTCGACTTGCTTCGTTGTTGGTTTTGTTGGAGTTGAGAGACGGCACCAGTGCTGTACATAGACTTTTTACAAGAAGGGTTTGATTAACATAAACGCAAGCGAAAATAAATATTCTATAAACGCAACTCTCCAGAAATTCGAGCATCTGAAAAGCTTAAAACCAAATTACCTAAGAACCAAGAACTTTTGTGCCCTTTCCGAGATTTCATGAAACAGCAACAGGAAGCGAAAATATTGTTAAACAGACCCTAACTCAATTGGCGCAAATTTGGAGGTTACTTTTAATACCGGTAGTCATAACCTCAAAATTTTGACTTGCCCATAGAAAAATAATTTATAGGCTAACACAGGAACAATTCATGATAGTTTCTTTGATATCATATTTTGCCGAGTTTTTCGTTATTTTCACCTTTTTTCGGAATTTCTTCATGACTACTACTTATC
Source organism: Merzomyia westermanni (assembly GCA_949987695.1). Lineage (NCBI taxonomy): Eukaryota > Metazoa > Arthropoda > Insecta > Diptera > Tephritidae > Merzomyia > Merzomyia westermanni. The sequence continues at coordinate 199,670,789 of OX465288.1, forward strand.
AGCCGTTAGCTTAAGAATCACTTTGGGATGTTTATAGAAATTTAAAAGTTTCTAATCATGTCGGGGCCGCTGTTGGAACCATTCATTGTAGGTAGTGAAGTGAAATTTTCTTGAGATCGATTTTGTTACCGTTTCGGGATTGGCTGTGGTTTAAGTGCCGCTGCTTTGTCGGGACCAATTTATGATCACTTTTAACGCAGCTTAAAATATACATTTCTCAATACATTCTAAAACTACTGCGAAAAAGGTCCGAGACTGAGACTAACAAAGAGTGATACCGAAAAGAACCCGAACTTTCACCTAAAATTACCACAATCCTGTGGTGAGGTCATTGGTTGTGTTGGTAATATACTGGCCTCCACCTTCCCCCAAGAAGGACCAGATTCAAGTGACGACGCAGAAGTTATCAAAATGTAATCAAAAGTTTTTCAAAACGGAATAGACCCTTGGCAGTGACCGGCAACCCTCACAGCTTGACTGCGAAAATTCGAGAATACGTTTCAGAGTCGGCATAATCAAAACATGTTCCGCAAATTTGTAGAACAAATTAAGAAGCAGCACACAACAAATTGGATGAGAGCCTTGGCCTTAATCTAATTGGAGGTATACTCGTATTCCAGAAAATAATTACTAACATCTCATTTAGATGAATAATTGGTAGCTACATATATACTTCCATAGATTCGGTGTAATATGGATTTCGAAATATAGGCTGATATAAACAAAGAAAGGACCTCGAAATTGTCCCTATTTTGTCCTAAAAATTAGTAGGAACTGCTTTGAATTCAGATTCGTCGGGATTCCAAATTTACTGAAATAATCGCAATGAAATCCCGAAAACGTCCTGAAACTAGTTCCAAAATGAATACATTCGCCTCTTTTATATTGGCTGACGAAAATTGCTTGGGTTTTCAGTCCTGGCTGGATGAAAGAGATTGTTCCTACCTAATTTTTATACATAATTCAATTAATAGGAATACAAACTTCAAGAAAATTCGTTTGTTTGTAGGTACAGTGTAAACTACTCCTAAAATAGCTCCGAATTATTACATCCTGCTGTTCTTATAGTTCCGATAGCAAATCTGCAATTAAGTGATCGTAACCCCCAAAAATCCCCTTCCGCACTCCCCTGCTAAACAATAAAAAATAATCATTATTGCTGGCATCGCTCCACCCTCGCTTTTGTTCGAAACTCGCTGGCCGGTTGTGTTATAACGAAGCATTTGCTTTTTAAATTTTTTTTATCTCATTTCGCTTTTGTTTGTATATTTTGGTTTTCTTATACTTGTTTGATTTAAAAGCCATTGTTGTCGCATCTTCCTTCTCGCTGCTACTTTCACTTTTAGCGCTACTTTCAAGCCAAGTGCAATGAGCAAGCTGTAGGCCAGATTTTACGAGTGTGTTACATTGCTGCAGTTTTGTTATTCTTGGTATTGTTATTGCAATGGTTGTTGTTGTTGCTGTTATTATATGAGCATCTTCCTGCTTTTTAGTTCCCAGCGCTATTTTGATTCAAAAAAAAGAAATGAGGTGTACATGCAATATATTTATACAACTTTGCATACTTTTAAAATAAATGCACACACACACACATAAGTGAATATACATTAGGCTGTCTGTTATTGATTTGTAAACATCTTGTAGCTCAGGGATAGTTCTGGTCCAATTTTCTGCAATTATTTTGGCTTGACTGTTCGCTGATATATGACGCCATGCTGATTGCTATTATTCGGTAGTCGTGCTTAAGCACAATGCATCCTCTCAATCGGTAAAAAGACGAAAAGAACTGAGGTTTATTTGGTTTGTTTGTGTAATCTTTGTTGCTATATTTAAGAAACTATGAATTGTAAAAAAATTTACTAAAATAAAATAAAATTAAATTAAATAAAAAAAAATTTTATTCAATTAAATTACGTTAAATAAAGTAAAGTACAATGAAATAAAATAAAATAAAATAAAATAAAATAAAATAAAATAAAATAAAATAAAATAAAATAAAATAAAATAAAATAAAATAAAATAAAAGAAAAGAAAATAAAAGAAAAGAGAAGAAAAGCAAAATGAAATAAAATGCAATAAAACGAAATACAATAAAATATAATAACATAAAATAAAATAATATAAAAAAAAATAAAAAAAAGTTTAATAAAATAAAATTCAATTAAACTAAATTAAATGAAAAATGCATTATGAATAAAAAATTAAACCCACGCTTCAGCGGTTTCAAAGCACCTTTTTAATTCCTGTCAAACCAGGCCCCGAATCGTCACAATCGTGAACGATCTCACAATCGTACGATCAAACATTACGTCAACAGAGCAGCAAGTGAAAAATATCGGATTATTTCAGCAGAAAGTGAACGAATCGTAATTGTCAGTTCAACTATCGATTGTTGTCTTCTTCTTCTTCATTTTTGGAAGTTACGATAGGCTTTTAAATGTCAAAATACATAAGACAATCAACATCAATGCACGTTTATATTTAGCAGCTTTATTAAACGATTTCCGATGAACAAGGCGTTAAATTATGTCCTCACAAGAATTAATTTCAAGTGACATGACGCTAAATCGGTTCTTTCAGTCCTGCAACTAGCTGCAACTCTTTCGCTCCTTGCTAGTGGCGGATATCCACACACTATTGACAGTCATTACTTGATTGGAATGTGTCAGACCACCATACCCATGTTGCAATCCGCAGTACTCCTTGGAATGGAAGACAAATTGTGTCCAAAGTTTATACATTTCGACCCGGTTGAATCGAAAAGAAGTAAAGAGTAGGGGTAAATTATCTGGAGGTAAATTCAAATTAATTTTTGCCCAACTCGGGATGTTCGCTCATAAATTTCGCGCTTATGTTCTTTTGCGTTAAACTAAATTTATAAATTTATTACAGTTTGTCCTTTATTAAAGAAGATATTTAAATAACAAATATATATAAATATAATGTTAATATGCTTAAATTTTTCAATATATGCATCAATTTGTTGCGGCTTGACAGTTTGTGAACGAGTGACAATTCGAACGAACGATTACATTCATCTACTGGTTCACCTTTGTTATCATTCCAATTTTCGATAAATTGGTACGCACACGGCTGTCATAATCCGATATTCACATTTTTACGAAGCGAGTTGCTCGTTCAGGACTATGACGACTCGGGCCCTGAATAAAACAAATATGGGGAAATAGCGGGCATGCTAATGTTCACACCTGGACCTGCATTCATATCCATACGTACATATATACGCTGCTCATGCACACTTCTCTTGAGTGCACCCAGTGAGTAACTACTCGTACAAAATCAAAATTCCACTTCCTTTGGCAGTTTGAAGAGTCTTTTCTGGTTTTTGCCTGATGTTATTGTTGTTGCTGTTGCTTCATCTTGCCAGCAATAAATAGCTTTGCAAACAACGCTAGTGAGATACTATTGCTTCCTAGTTGCTAAGTTGTGTTTGCTGAATACCTCAATGTATTTACATAGGTGTCGCTACATAACCAGCAAAAAATGGAGTTACCGAAAATGAGAAATGAATATTAAAGGCACTGTTATACGTACAAAGCATTAGTTTCACTTACTTTTCTTTTAAATGAGTGTTGCGTACCAAAGACTAACCAACCGTTGAACGTGTTTATCTTGACTCACAACTCTCTAGATTTTTCATTTTCTTCTTAAGTTCTAATTTGCAGTCAATGACATAGAAGACTAGCAGCACCTTAAGTCGTTAGCGCTTGTTCCGTACCGTTTAATAAGGTAGTTATTCTAAGTTTATTATAAACTCCAACTAAAAATAAGGTTTTTTATGGACAAGTTCCCCAAATCTTTTACTGTTTTGGTCAATAGGTCGGTTATACAAGAAAAACAAAAATGAACTGAAATAAACCACATAAAGAATTTCAGAAATATTATATTTTGGTAGCTTTTTCCATAAAGTATATACCAGAGTATGATTGTCCCTTTGAGGGCTTCGTATTGCTTTAGGGTTTCCTTCCAACATTAAAGTAAAAATCTGTAGAAGAAAAATTGATGGCACACCTTAATAGCGGTAACTACGCCAATTTCAAGAATATGGCTGACCTCATATTTTCCATACCGCATTCGAACGCTGCAACGGAGATTTTATTTAGCCTCATGTTTAATAGTTGGCCTATGCTTGGAAAGTGTCGGGTGTGAATTGCAGGTTGAAATCAATTAAAAATTTACCTGCGAGCAGTTTTATGATTTTTAGGAACTGCACTTCATTTGTACCTATTTCATGGTGAAGTTCTGATTTCACTGGTGTCGTACTGATTTTTTCACATGTATGTATTTACTAATTATGATTTGACGTATCTGGCAGCCCTAACATGTAAACGCGAATAGAAAGGAGCAAAAAACAACGAAAGCAGAATTAAATTCAATAATTCCCTCGTGTAAACCAGCTCAGACTTCAAACCTCTTGTCATTTGTTCAAATGTAACAAGTTACAATTTTTTTGGCGGGTATAAATTGCTCCTTTTCAGTTTCATTGTACATTTTTATATGTCTTTAATGCTTTTCTTTTAGGTTTATTTTTAAGCTGCTTTTTATTACAAATTTTTTTATTTTTTAAGTCTTTAGTTACATTTCATGAGTTTAATGTTGGGCCAAATTCCTAGGTAATATTAGAGACCATCACATTATAGCTAAAAAAATGTAGGTTAGTTAATCATAAAGAAGAGGGTGAGGTAATATAAACTAAATGTATGTAAAATGAGATAACGATATCCTAATTATGCTGAATGAGTGGTATTGCGACATATTTGTCTGACGGATGTTGTTGAGGCCGAATTAGTATAGTCGGTATGTCGTTGCACCATCTATCAATTGATAAAGCTAAAAGATTTAAGCCTTGACACATAACGACAGAGTATTCAAAATATGTAATGATCAAGGAAGCTGCGGCAAATGGTAGATGAGTAGGCACTGCGATGAGATACCGTTTTACTATGGTGAGACATTTTTGTAATTGCAATTTTCAAGAACGGGAAATTAAATTCACCTCATATTGGTCAAAAACTGTCATTGCAAGGCATCTTCCTGTTGTTTGGAATATATCTAGTAGAGATTAATTTCTTTAGTTTGCTTTGCTAAACAGAACAAGCTCTATGAGTATAGCAATAATCTTCATTTGTGTATCTAAAGAGAGAGATTAGTCAGTTTTAACTAAAATTTTTGGTGTCTGAATACAATTTTTCGGATCAAAACATTATGATTTTTTTTTGAATTTTTTTCAGTATTGTTAAAAAAATCAAACAAAAAAAAAATTATAAAAAAAAATCAAAAATAAACAAAACAATTACTTAAAAAATTATCAAAAAAAAAATTATGATTTTTTACGATTATTGAAAAAAATAATCAAAACAACTTTTTTGATTAGTTTTGATTTTTTTTTAATTTTTCCAGTATTCGTAAAAAAAAAACAAACAAAAAAAAAATAAGATAAAAACTAATCAAAAAAGTTGTTTTGATTATTTTTATTTTTGTTTTTTCAATAATCGTAAAAAATCATGGTTTTTTTTTTTTGATAATTTTTTTAATTAATTGGAAAATAATCATTAAGAATTGAAAGTCAATTAAAATTAAATGAATTCATGTCTATCCTCCATAAAGCACAAACAATTTGTTTTAACCACAGTATACAATATTTTCACTCAATGTTTTCTGGAGGATTTTAAAATCAAAGTAAATCCTTGCTGAATATGAAAAAAGCCCCTCCTTAAAAAATACGTTAAGCCACTGTTCTCGGCCTTTCGATTTGTCGTTATCATATCAAAACAGGCAGATTATTGTACTCAATTAGTGGATCACATGAAAGTCAACAAGATGACACTTTAAAAATGTTTTAGAAATTTACGCAAAAATCGCGAAAATTCCAAGAAATTTATCAAAATTTTTTACGAAGCATTTTTAGAATTTTTAGAATTTTTGGGGACTTCTGTATTTTGCTCTATACAAGTTTATGAACGACATTTTTTTTGCTATGAAAATAAACACTTTAGCTCGTCCGAAAAAAAGTTGCCAAAAATCAGCAAAATGAACTTAAGGTTATCACCTTTTTATACTAAAATTGAGGGACTAGTTTGCGTACAAACAGACAGACGCCCTGATCATTTTGGTCTAGTTAATGGTGGGTCTATCTCTTCTTCTTCTCATACTTGCAAACATCGGACCAAAGTTATAATACCATTTCATGTTCATGAAAGGTATAAAAATTACAAATAATCAGTTTTTGACTGTTTTTTTTTTCTAATCGTAGTCTAATAAGAATTGCCTTTTCTGGAAAAACAATTAGAATAATCATTACCAATCAAAAAAGCCGTTTAATTAATTGATTACTAATTACTAATCAAATGTGAGAGGTTCAATTTCATAATTCTTAGACGACAAATAAAATCATGTGTATAAGTAGGTAAGTTAAGGAAATATTTCCAAACTCTTAAAAAACAAATTCAATGCGAAACAATAAATTTGTTGAAAATAATAATCATCAATCACATCAAAGGCGCTTCTTGTTTTTGCCTCGAAATTAACGGCACACTTTCTTCCATTATTTGTTGTTTGCATTGTTTTCGCACCTTAGCACTTCAGTCCGTACCTTTTTGCCGCTTGAGTGCTGTCAGTTACTCATTTCTTGCTTCTTTGTTGAGTGCCTAATTGATGAAGGCGAGAAAAACGTTGATAGCGGAAGCGAGCGTAAATTGTGTTGGATGCGTACAAGCGTGAGACCGTTAAAATGGCTTTTTGTGACATTTTTTTTGGCTTTGAATTTTAACTTATATTGCTCTGCCTGCAATTTTCAGTCACCTAAATGGCTCGGTTTCTATGTTATTTTTGGTAAACTTTTTTTTGTTGTTTTGTAGTTTTTGTTTGATCACGAGCAGTGGCTATGTAATTAAAATGGGAATCTTTTACTCTTCTCTTGTAAGCGGAAACAGGTCATTTTCGTCATTTTCCGCAACGCTTGTTTGCCTTTGAGAGCGCAGTAAAGTCGTGAGGATCGTACTTGTAAGTACTTTACTTTACTTAGATATTTATTTTCAGTCGCACCTGAGCAAACAGAGAGGCGTCTTAATTAAAGTTAAAATATATTTTAGTATATAAATCTTAAAATTAATAAAGAATATAGCTATTTTTAAATCTTGCAAAGGCTACTTGTTGATAGTTGTGCTTAGATAGGTATTTAAAAGGTTTCAGTTCGGGGGTGGTTGGTTAATAAATTAAAATGAGCATTAGCTTGATCAGTGGTCTTTTGGTTTACTTTAGTAATCCCTTTCAACCGTTAATTGACACCAAGAAAACAGCAAAATAAGCCAAGTCATACTCAACCTCATCTCCACTCAGCAGTCTATCGGTTTTCGGTAGGAAAACCTTCTGGAAAAAGCTAAAATTATCATCAACTCGTCCCTAGATCGTCAAACTCATAAAAATATGTAATAGAGACACACCTATAAATAAATAAAAAAAAAATTTAAAAAATTAAAAAACTTGAATTCTTACTATTTCAGGATTATTTCGAGATGGTTTTCGGAACCAGAAAATGTTCTGTGCACAGTCAAGACATGATCCCAAAAATCCAAAAAAAGGTCCAAGAAAATTCCAAATGATCCCTAAAGTATCATAAAAGTAATACAAAATGCATCCGGAAATCCCGATCCAAAAATATTACCTTTTTGGTACTTAAAAAAGTCCGGAAATGATCCTGAAAACATACCGAAAGTGTCCCGAAAACAAGAAAGCATATTATCCTGTAACGATTCCGAAACGATCACCAAAAGTCCCGAAAGTTATACCGAACTGATCCGAAACCTGCCTAACTCGGCAACAGTTACCTATTTCCTAAATTCCATATTACCTAAATTCTATTACAACACTACTACTCTGCCAAAAAACATCAAATTTCACTCTGCATCAAACTTTGTAGCGTCAGCTAAGAAATTACATTACTTGAAAAATAAAATCAAAAGAAAAAAAACAGAGGTATAATTTGCTTTTATTATTTTTGCTTTTTTGGAGATATCTGATATACAACAATAAGTGCAAAAAAAAAAATTTTTTTTAGAAAATTATATCTATGCAAATGAAAATTTTCCTCAAGCTCAGCCTCAACCTCAAAAGCTAAAAAATTAATAATAAAAAAAAATTATACTTCTTTGTTTTCGGTTTATGAGGTCAGCATAACCATATATCAAAATTTTTTTGAACAACATTCTATTTCAGAATTTGATTCAAAAACACCCTATCTCAGATATTTTTTTAAAACGCCCATCTCAGCTAAAAGTGTATTAAATTTTCGTTTAGAACTAAATTTTGAAATAGGGCGTTATTGAAAAAAAAATTTCGGCGCTCTTCAAACAAATTCTGAGATTGGGCGTACTTGAAAAATATTTTGCAATAGAGTGATCTCCCATTTCACTGAGCAGTCGATAAGTAAATAAATTAATTAAATAATTTGTATTATAATGTAAGCTTTTATAAAAAAAAATAAAAAAATCCCTAATTTGTAGAACAAAACTACAACATGATCAAAAAATTAAAAAAAATAATAATATAAAAAAATTATTGAAAGTAATCAAACAGTTTTTAATTATAAGCATTCCTGATAATGAAGATAATCAATTAGACCTGTAATCATTATGGTAAGTTTTTTTTTTTTCAAAAGTCTCACGGCAACCAAAAGAACGTATACATAGATTACTAGCTAATATTTGCAGTTATTTCTTTAAATTCAATTTTAATTTTAATCGGACTACGTAAATTAGCTCACTTACTTTTTTTCCTTTGTTTATTTATAAATAATTAATTATGTAGGCTTTAGTGCTTAGTTTAATCCTTTACTTAATTTTCCTTGAAATAAGCTAATTATAATTGTTTTTTTTTTTTAATTTAAGTAGCCTTAGTATGTAGTCAAGGAAAAATATGCAACGCTTGACTTACTTTCAAACTATCTCAAGCGAAAGTTGGTCAAATCTTATATTTTTTGTGCCGAAATCCTTCCACAAAATAATTCATTCGTGGGCAGAATGTGGCAGCAATGCATTCATGAGCACACGCCCCAGTGGGAGCAATGTAACTGTGAACAAACACACTAACAAATATCCACAAACATAAACCTTAAGTATCCAAAAGTTTATAGCACAAGAAGAGAGCCAATGGCTTTACTTGCCCAAAGGTTTAGTTGCAAAGCACTATAATGAAATTCAATGCTTTTCAACAGAGGATTTTTACAATTTAATGGCATATCCTGTGGCTTATATTTGGCTTAGTCGCACACATACACATTCATGCAATATAAATCATTTTGGACAACAACGGGCAATCTTTACCCAGTACGCACAATAAATATGACAAGACAGCCACACGGAGTCGCTTCTTTTATACAGTAGATAATTGGGACACTTCATTTCCATTATCAACATTACAGGAAATTATTTGTAGAATTATCATATTTTAAACTTCTTTCTTCTTTAAGTGGTAATCTAACCGCCCGGGCGATTTGACCGTCCAACATAGCTCGCCAGTCGTTTCTTCGTTGCGCCAATTTGAGACCCCGCGGGATCGCAAATCGGTCTCCACTTGCTCCTTCCATCGGAGTGGTGGTCTTACTCTTCATCTGCCTCCCCCGGCGGGTGCCAATAAGAATACCTTCTTGGCTGGAGGATATTCGGTCATTCGCACTACGTGGCCTAGCCAGCGAAGCCGATGTGTTTTAATTCGCTGAACTATGTCGGCGTCTGCGTAAAGTTCATACAGCTCATCATTAAATCTTCTTCGGTACTCGCCGTCGCCAACTCGTAGAGGTCAATAAATCTTTCGAAGAACCTTTCCTTCGAATACTCCCAGAGCCGCCTCATCAGACGTTATTAGTGTCCACGCTTCTGCACCATAAAGCAGGACTGGTGCGATGAGTGACTTGTAGAGTGTTATTTTCGTTCGTCGACAGAGGTCTTTACTTTTCAATTGCCTACTCAGCCGGAACTAGAATTTGTTTGCAAGAGTAATTCTTCGTCGGATTTCTAGGCTAACATTATTGTTGGTGTTAATGCTGGTTCCCAGGTAAACGAAGTCCTTTACTATTTCGAAATTATTGCTGCCAACAGTGGCTTGGTTGCAAAGGCGCGAATGCGCTGACTCTTTGCATGATGACAGAAGGTACTTCGTTTTGCCCTCCTTCACCACCAATCCCATTTTCTCCGCTTCTTTTTCTAATTTGGAGTAAGCAGAAGTTAGGGCGCGGTTGTTAAGGCCAATGATATCAATATCGTCAGCATATGCCAACAGTTGCACGCTTTTATAAAATATTGTTCCAGCGCGGTTAAGTTCTGCAGCTTGTATTATTTTCTCCAGCATTAAATTAAAGAAATCGTACGATAGGGGGTCACCCTGTCTGAAACCTCGTTTAGTTTCGAGCGGCTCGGAGAGGTACTTCCCAATTCTGACCGAGATGGCGGTGTTGCTCAAGGTCATTGTGCATAGCCGTATAAGTTTTGCGGGGAAACCAAATTCAGACATAGCGGCATATAGGCAGCTCCTTTTCGTGCTGTCGAAAGCGGCTTTAAAATCAACACAGAGATAATGTGTGTCAATTTTTTTCTCCCGGGGTTTTTCCAAGATTTGGCGTATTGTAAAAATCAGGTCGATGGTAGATTTACCAGGTCTGAAGCCACACTGATAAGGTCCAATCAGTCTGTTCACATCAGGCTTCAGTCTTTCGCACAATACGCTTGATAGGACCTTATATGCGATATTCAAAAGGCTGATTCCGCAATAGTTGGCGCAGTTTGCAGGATCGTCCTTCTTGTGGACTGAGCAGAGAACACTTAGATTCCAATTTTCAGGCATACATTTATCCAACCATATTCTGCATAGAAGCTGATGCATGCGCCTTACCAGCTCCTCGCCTCCGTGTTTGAATAGCTCAGCAGGCAAACCATCAGCGCCAGTTGCTTTATTGTTTTTCAATCGGGATATTGCTATTCGCACCTCATTATAGTCGGGTTGTGGAACGTCAATTCCATCATCTTCGATTGTGGGCTCGGGTTCGGCATCTTCTCTAGTTTCTTGCTCAGTTTCTCCATTTAAAAGGGCAGAGAAGTGATCCCTCATATTCTGAGTGCTCTCTGAACATCGGCCACCAGGTCGACGTTCTCATTCTTACAGGAGTTTGCCCCGGGTTTAAAACCTTTTGTCATTCGCCGAATTTTTCGATAGAATTTTCGGGCATTATTCCCGTTGGCCAGCATCTCAAGCTCCTTTATTTCACGCTTTTCTGCCTCTCTTTTTTTCGCCCGGAAAAGCCGCCTTGCTTCCCTCTTTAACTCGCGGTAGAGTCTACACACACTCCTCGTTGCATTCGATCTCAGCGTTACCTTGTAGGCTTCGTCACTTTTTTTCGTTGCAGCGCGGGACTCTTCATCATCACACCAGTTGTTTCTTCGCGTTCGCCGGAATCCAATTACTTCTTCGGCTGCGGTACGGAAGGCTCTTGAGATATGATCCCATTGCTAATGCATTCCACTAGGTTGAATTGTGCTCTCAGAGAGCAGGTGTGAGAGGCGATCTGCGAAATAATTGGCGGTCTGTTGCGATTGCAGCTTTCCCTGCGTTTTTTGTTGCGCCTGTTTTGTCGTACAGAGGCGGGTACGAATCTTGGCTGCTACTAGGTAGTGATCAGAGTCGATGTTAGGTCCTCGTATTGTGCGAACATCTAAAACGCTGGAAGCATGCCTTCCGTCTATCACAAAGTGGTCGATCTGGTTGCATATTTTAAACAGGGACCACGAATAATGATTATTTTTATTTTTTACTCATTCTTGAGTTTTATTAAATTTTTCACCATTTAAAGTAAAATTTTCAATAAGTTATCTTTGGAATCAACTACTTCAGAGTAAGAGGGAGGTTAATTTAAATTTTTAAGTTGAAACTCCTCACATTTCAGGATATATGACGCTTTAAGTTTTATTATAAAAACTAAAATAAAACTGTAGTGGCCGTGACATTGCGGCTGAGTATGTTGTCAAAAATGCTGCAATGTAAAAGCAATTATGTGAAAACTAAAGAGACGGTGGAATCCCCCGTAACGTAATATAGCGGCAACCATAATATATTTACGGCCGTCATGACGTTGCAACTCGTTCGGCAACGTTTTTTCTCACCGTCATATTCCAAACATTGGGAATTCAATCTAATATTTCAAATACTTTAGCACAAAACAACAACTGACATTTCTGTTTGGAAAAAAAAGAAATATTAGAAGTAAATAAAAATAAAAAACTAAAAAAACAGGCAGCAAAATACACACTTCAAATAAAATTTGCCAAACTGATGGCAAAGTTCATCGGAATTTACAGCAAAGCGGCAACAGCTTAAGGTATTGCTTGCTTGCCCACAATATAGCAACAATTACCAAAATTTTTCTTTCCATAATAATTGTTTCAGTATTCATGAAACGAGCTCAAGGCCAAGAATAATAATTTTTCACTTTTTGAATTTTTATGAAAATTATTAGATATTGTTTTTATATTCTTAACAATCATTTTTAATTATTTATTAAAAGTTTTTTAAAAGAATAGAGTAGGAAAAATGTTTAGAGACAACTGCCACAGCTCTTCTTATAGATCCATTTCGGAAGCTGCTAAGCTTCTTCATCAGAGAAATTTTGGCACGCATTGCTAACCATTAAGCTAATAATACGCTGGTTTTTATGTCATCTAAACTCCTAGTTCTATTCTTCTTTACCATATGCATGAACCACTTTCGCCATATGACAGTTAGTAGTGTGATCTAGATGGATTTTTTGATTGATTTGATTTTTTCGCCGTAAATCAACAAAAATTGTTGGTATAAAAAAGTAATAATTGTTTGTTAAAGCTTATATTTGAAAGTTAAAATAAAAATACTTAATCCACAATTTTGACAAGCTTTAAAATCAGCTGTCTTCAAGCACATAATTGGAGTCTGTTAGGGTATAACATTATCTTGCAATATTTCTTGTTAATGAAAATTCAAGATAACGACTTGTCTACAGTATAATACACCATTACAAAAGTCAATTCGGGTAAAGTCAATTACGCGAAGGCGCCTCGAAGTGGCCATTGTATAAACCCCGCTTTTGTGTTTACTGGGTAAACTTATATGCAATGCGACAAAACTAAAAAGGAAAATGATTTAGTTTTTTGTTTTTTCTATAACTATAGTTATGGATATACAAAATGGTCGTATTTTTCTGAAATTCTTAAGCACTTTCTAAACTTCTAAAAATACCCCAGTGGCGCAAAAGCGCCGAAAGTAGTTGTTTTAATTAAGAATGTAAGTTTGTAAGCTCGTTTTGCCGCCCCCAAATCGTTGCGACCGGGGCACATGGCCTCCCCTAGGTACGCCACTGTACTCTGCCTCTACGTTTAAATTCGGTTTCGTTTACCATTTTAGTCTTGATAAAGCATAATGTGAGAACTACGATTTTGATTGCAGCGCGGCTAGACTGACTTTCGTAACAGGGCTAGTTTTAACTACGCTTTCTGTAGTTCCTTCCCTGCAAAAAATTTTTGGACTGATCTTTAAAAAGAGTGTTCCGGGATCAATACCTTTTGTCTACAGTTGGGTTCCGGGATCAATACCTTTTGTCTACAGTTGGGTTGATCCCAATTATTCCGTTATAGGCATAGTTGGGATAAGTCCATTTTAATTTCTGTATCCTACTTTTAGTTGTTGAAAGTAAACTTGTACGACCGTCCAACACCACCCTTTTGGGCATGAAAGGGAGCAACTAGTTTCTTCATGGGACATGATCAAACAAAAGGGATCACTTCAATCCATACAAAGATATCAAAACTCGCATTGGTCGCATGCTGCTTTGGCACTCATCCAGGATTCATCCGAGACTAATCGCTTTTTTTGCAGAATTATGGTATTCGGTATGCAGCCAGTTTCAGTGTGTAACAATAGAATCAATAAATGCGTTTTTACCACCTTCGCGTTTTGTTGAAATATCTTTCAAAACTTAGTTGTGAACTTTTCTTTAAGTTTATTTCGATGATTTATAAAGTTAGCCTGCAAGTTAGGTGTAAAATGCAGCGAACAAGTTCCACTCTTGGTCACGCAATCAATGAACTAACAAGTTGCAAAGGTTTTGTGTGCAAACAAACAAGAATTTAAGTTTAATTTTATATAATTTTGTAAATGGCTTAACACCAGGCAATTTGGCTTTGCGTGAGCAAGAAAGAACAAAAAAGTAAAAAAAAATTCGTTGGAATATCCGTTAGAAGTATTACGAAAAAAGTGTTTGACAACTAAGCTCTACCAATATTTTTCTTCGTCTTAGGAAGCATAAAGTTATGGCTCCAAACACAATACCATTCAGTATGTTGGGTTCTATTCTGTTATAACTGACTTTGCCTATAAGAGGAGCAACACAAAAACCACATACCACATTGTGTACGAGTATGTTGATTTATATAGACATATCCATTAAAATGAGTTATACAGGGGCCTGTTTCGAACATTTTCGGCTCTCGAAAAATGTCTGCACTAAAATTGCCCTAACAGTCGAATATTCAGTATCAACGGCGGAACATCTCGTGGTCAAATATTAATATTCGGCACATTGCCCCGCAGAGAATATTTTTCGACCAGGCCAGTCGGATGACAAAAGGTTTCAAGACTGGGACGAATTCCTGCATGGCCATTTATACTGAACTCTTAGCCAGCGTAGGGAGCGTACTTAAGTTATGCAGTGAACACTTTTCCTACCTTCTAAATTGCGAGGGGGATGACGAACCCTATGACAGAATCTTTCGTGTTGAAAAGAAGGTGCCACCAGTCGACTACGATGAAGTAAGGATGGCAACATCCCGACTACAAAATAATAAAATTATGGGAAATGTCGGACTACGCGCCGATCGGTTCAAGCACGTAGGCGAAGATTTGTTAAATTGCATGCATAAACTGGAATCGAAAGCTTGACGCGAACTTGCTGATAGATCCCGAGTAAGAGCATTTCTGTGTTGTTGAGATTAAGAACTATATCTGGCATGTACGAATTTCTGGTATTCTACCAACCGTTATAATGCAGGTCGAAGCTGAATCCATAATCTTATGGAGTTCCAATTCCTTATTTAGCCTAACCGACGAAGTTTGGAGGGAAAGAAGACATTATCGTGAAATACAATTAACTTTTTTTGTGTTTTTATTAGGATTTATAAGTGCTTAAGTGCTGTTCCCATTTGGTCCATTTGTGTTGGTCGACCAAAAGTCTGATTTTCCCAGTAAGCGCTATATTTTGCTTTTTCGTGGGGTGAAGTATCACATTTTATCACGTTGGCTCTCAAAAGTGCTATGTCGGCTAGAAAATCGGGACCAATTTCTGGTATACCATCAGCCGTTGTGCCCGCTACATTGGCCACATTGCTGGCGCGCTAATTCCAAGCGAGGCCAAGGAGGAGCAGAGGTGGTGGGATGAAATAGTTGGATTCATACCGTCATTCTCCACTTGCAGAACATTATTCTAATAACTCTGGGTTCAGTCAGGCTACACCATCCCAATCTTAGTTTACAAAATGTATGGTTAATGAACTAAAATGTTTGCTGAGTTGTTTTGCTTTTGACGGCAGAGAAGTCTACCCTAATATTTACCACAGACAGCCATTTTAACCATTAACTAAGGAAGCCAATTATTGAATTTTTAAGATCTTGGAATTTTCGGGATCTGTTTTTGCAATACCTTGACACCGGAAGTTTGGTATTCGTTATGCTTCAAAATTTTTGCTTGGAAAGTTTGCTTTAGAAACTATCTTAACTCAAACCTTCATATTCATAAAACTAAAACTTTCTTTTTAAAATGGCATTTTCATACATATTTTAAATTAAAAAGCTTTGTAAGTCCCTATTTATTTTGTTTGAGTATGGGGAAAGAATTTCACAAAGATTACATATTTAATATAATTTTTTTATGAAAAACCTAGTTTGTTTCATTTATAAATATTAAAAATTATAATTCGCAAAATTAAATACAGACGGCTGCGTAGAAGTTCAACCTATTTTAAAATATTTTTAATAAACACCGTCCTTCAGAATTTTTCCCAACAATTTCCTATCTCAGAAGATATTTAAAGAACACCCTGTCATAGAATAAATCTTTATTTCAAAACTCGATTCAAAAACGCCCTAACCGCTGAAAATGTATACAATTTTTTTTTCAGATAGGGCATTTTTGAAACTCATTTTGACATAGTTCGTTCTTCAAACGAATTTTGAAATACGGTCTTATTGAAAAAAATTCTGAAGCAGGGCTTTTTTGAAAATACTTTGAAATAGGGTGATCTTCCAGTCAGCCGTTGATATGTAAATAGCTGAAATACTTTTAAAAAAATTTTAAAATTTGGAAGCAAAATTTTTCATTTTAAGGGATTTTATTTAAAAAAAATAAAAACAATAATAATTTTATAAATAAAAGGAAAAATTATTATTCTTGCCTTGAGATCGTTTATAGTTATGTGATTTTCTTTATTCAATCATTAAACTGGATTTCCTTTCACAAACACAAAACACACAAAATTCTATGAAATAGCCGCAACGATTTTCGGTACCTAAATAAGTGCGGTATAGCGGGATTTGCATCCCTAACAACAACCTAAGAATTCCCCTGCACTTAGCAGCGTTGAGTGCGCTTCATTATGCTAAAGCACGTTGTACGCCTAAAAGTGGGCAATACATATGATTGACAAAATGACAAAACTTATGCTTAAATCAATAAATCAAGGATGCTACAGTTACTTGTGGTATGGATTGATTGTGTCGATTTCTCCATCATTAAGCACTTAATTTCCAATGTTTTTTTGTTTCCACTTGACAACTGATTAATTATGAATGTGATGCCATTGTGCGAATATTAATTAAGTTTGTTTTTGTCAACAAGCACACAAATGTCAGAAAATTTCATTAATAAAATTCTTCCACTTTTTATTTGCAGATGATTAAGATGATGGTAACGGTTGTTATTGTATTCATTATTTGTTGGCTGCCATTCAATGTGCTTGTGGTGAGTACAAAAATATGTTTACACTTAACACATGTGCAAATGTAACCGAAACTCAAACACATACTTATTCTGATTTCATTTCAATTTTTTTTGGTTTTTCTTTTTTTTTGACTATCTTTTCAGCTTCTACTCAACGATGATGATTTCAAATTGTGGGAGCCTTTACCCTATTTCTGGTTTGCATTCCATTGGCTGGCGATGTCGCATAGCTGTTATAATCCCATCATCTATTGTTATATGAATGCTCGGTTTCGTGGTGGTTTCCTGCAGATAATTTATCGTGTTCCAGGTTTGCGTCGTTGTTGTTGTGTGCGTCGCTATTTACGTAATCGCGGCGAACGAAATTATGATGCTACCGGTGAGATGACCTTCCAATTCAATGCTGATAATGGTGGCGGTCTGTTGAGGAAACCTAAAATACGAATTAGGTGCCAACCGATTGTGGATTTTCTTCCCTTTCTCTTCACCTAAATATATGTTTTGTTTTTGTTTTTTATACATTGTCAAACTCTCTTACAACTCTTTTATGTTTTCACTGTGTGGTAAAACTAAACTATTCAGCATGCATTAAGGCGTTATATTTTTGGTTATCGTTGTTTTGCAAATAAGGTCCAAAAACTTTCGAAACTTTTTGTGGAAAGGACTTTATCAATATACAGGGAAGGGAAGCACTTTTTAATGATGCATTTTTAGTGGTTATCAAAAAAAAAAAATCAAAAAAAATCTAAAATAATTAAACACAACAAAAAAATGTGTTTATTACTTTCTCTTTTTATATTCTTGACTCCTTTTGATTTTGTTGGTATATAAAAATCAAAAAATAATTAAAAATAATAAAAGAAAAATGTTTTGATTACTTTTAATTATTTTTTATTTCCCTTTTAATTTTTATTTTTTTTATTGTTTATTTTTTTTCAGTAAAATCATGATTTTTTTGGATTATCTTTTTAATTATTTGGATAATAATCATTAAAAATTGAAAACAATGGTAATCAATCATTAAATTTATTTTCAAGAAAATATTTATTTAAACCGGTAATCATTACGATTAGTAATCATTATTTGATTTAAAGTAATGAAAAATAAAATTTTTTTTTAAATCTTAAGTAATCATAAACAATAAAACGTTTTCGGTTTTTTTTTCTTAATAATTTTCAAGTATTCATGAAACGAGCTCAAGGCCAAGAATAATAATTTTTCACTTTTTGAGTTTTTATGAAAATTATTATTGTTTTTATTTTTTAATAATCATTTTTAATTAATTATTAAAAGTTTTTTTTTTATTGAATAGAGTAAACATTTCGTTTCATGAATACTTGAAAATATACAGGCCGTAAATCAACAAATATTGTTGGTATAAAAAAGCAATACTTAATAATTTTTAATTTTTCTTTTTTATAGTAATCAATCAGTAATTTCGGTTTTTTGAAAACAATTAAAAAAATCACTTTTGATTGGAAAACCTATCCAATCAGCTGATTACTCAATTCTAAAGGGAATTTTACAGTTCTGGTTTCAAAATAGTGTCAAAACATACTACAAACGCTTAAAAACCCCTGACTAGACAAGACAATATCCTCGATATACGAGTATATTCCAACAAAAAAAATTTTACGAAATTTCTCTAAAAATTGTTAAATGTATCTGAAGTTATAAAGGACAATTTGTTTTTTTGCGAACAAAATAAATTAATTACAAAAAATGTAAAAGAGAACGAAAGGCACTCAGCGGGCCCCCGACAGAAGTGAAAACTTGAACGGTTCGGTTTTTTTTTGTGTGACAAGAGGGTCTTGTCTGGAAATATTGTATTATGCCGGAGCTATTTTTAAATGAAGTGTTTCAAGAGCAGTTCCTAATACACTCCGCCCATGTTCTGCCTAGGTTTTCGATAATCTTTGGCTGAATTTGATCCCATGAGCAAATTTTAAGGACATTACTTGCCTTCAATATGACATTTCCCTTTAACACCTTAAGCTCCTGGGACCAGAATAGGTAAACTCGTTTATTTTAGGCCACCTCCGACTCTTCCTACGACTCTGTAAAGTAGGTAGCTGTAAAAGTTCTAAACGACTACAGTAGGAAGGAATGTTCCTGGAAGGGTCCCATGGTAAATTTCTTAACGCGAAGAGCAAAAACTGTTTTTGAACCGACACCAGCTTATCTCCAGCTTATCTTCAATGAGTTCTCTTCCAGTGCTAGCTTATGAGTTTTAAAATAGTACTCTTCATTTGCTTCCATAGAAGGCTTGAGGTATGATTCTCCAAAGATCTTTCATTTATCGTTTAGGAGGAATGTGAAATATCTCGCTCATTACTCTCCCCGAAGGTTTTCTAAAATTCTCCAAAACTGCCCCATTCCTCTATTGTGAGTCATAAAATGTAAAAACCAAAACTCAATTAATGTTTTTTGGGAGGAGAAAGGGAGTTTTTCTATTGCTCGCCCTTCTAGGATATGCAATGCTAAAAGAGAGTATACAAAATTATATGGTAATACACATAAGTATAGGAAGTAATTCCATACTAGCAATGGAGTACTCCGGGATTCACAAAACGATGATGCCTGGTTCTACTGGGTGTTCTCAGAGGCATTTTGACAAATTGAACGTGAATTGCCGATGTTAATATATTTATAATTGAGTTTGTCGAAGAAACATTGAGTGTTATAGAAATTATTTGCCAGCTTTGTATTCTTTTAGTTCATTATTAGATTAATTAAAGATAAACGACAGCAATTAAAATGAACATGACATTAAGCTACTGATTTTGACGTATCAAAAAGTCAAACATTTAATAAATCCGGTACTTTGGTAAATAAATCGTATATAGGCAGAGCAAACTTATTTTAATTCACGTTGATAAATCAAAATATCTCTTTATGTCCTTGTAGTAACGAATTTGTTGAAGTGTTTATTACTTTTATTTACTTTCCTGCACAACTCCATTTTGAGTATTTGTGTGTGTGTTTATGTGTGTATTGAAGACTGCTGAGTTTGCTTATTTACTTATGCCTTTCTATAAATTTAAAATTGTATTAATAAAATATTTTTGTGTGTTTAATTATTTTCTTGCATCTAAACAAGGCACGGACGACACATTCCACTTACAACGAGTCAACACCTCAACCACATACATCAGCACACGAAGAAAACTACGGGGGAATTCTATGCAAATGGTAAAAGTAAATAATAAAATTTAACCGTTTATTATTAAATAGCTTAAGGATATTTTAGTTAAGAATTAATGATTTATTGTCGGTCATAAGAAGTATTCGCCTAGAAATTAATGCCATTATTTTAGCGTTCAAAGATTTTAACTTTTTAAAGATGTATGACTCTTAAGTAAGAATTCTATAAAAAAAAAATATTGAAATTCAATGAGAGACTAAAAGAAGCGAGAAGAATTTTGGTGTCGGTTGTTGCATTAATAACAGTGAAATATCTTTTGGAATTCTTTTTACTGCACTTAATTTGATTTATTTCCTGAAAAAACGATAACATTTTGAAATTATCTAAACTTGTCAAAATTTGAAAAATTATATAAAAGTAGATTCACTGATTCACTTCCTAAATGTTCCAGGTATGTTAATTTTTGAAATTCTCTAAACTTGTCAAAATTTGAAAAATTATATAAAAGTAGAAAAAAAATTTTTTTTTTTTAAGATTTCCTTATATGAACTAAATTCACTGCCCGATATGATAATAGATTGAAATTCTCTAAACTTTTCAAAATTTGTTAAATTATACAGAAGAAGAAAAAAAATTTATTTTTTCAAATTTCCTTGTGTTAATTAAGTTCGCTTCGCAAATGTACCACGTATGAATACGCTCAAAAGGCTGGGTAAACAAAATAATCTATCATTTCAAATTTATATATTTTAAAAGTAAAAAAAAAAATAAAACTGTTCAAATATAACCATTCAAATATGACCCAAAGTCATATGCAGCCCACTTTACCCTATCGCCATACATTGGAAATTTCCTACAAGGCATTTTCATACATGACTTTGCCTGAAAGTATGCAACTGATTTATAGGTAAATAATTTCAATAAAACTAATACATATAGTAAAATAACGCAGTAACCATAAAAAGCTCTTAAACAGTGGGAGAAAAAATCATTTGCAAACAAAAGTGGAAACACGTTAAGTAGATTTCCGCTAATATCACTCATGAACACAGTAATACAACTCTGCTTAACCGTACGATTGAGACGACATTCAAATACATAGAACTCAGTTACCAGTGAGACAAATTTCTAGTAACTAGATTTCCAGTAGTTGAAAACTGGCAGTAACCAAAGTAACCATTACCAGAGCATCTCGTATTTTATTTGAAAAAAATCTTATTCTTACAATCACCTTTTTTGAATAGTAAATATCTTTTATTTGGGTTTTTAGTAGTGTCAGCCGCATTGTTGTGGCTTTAATGTTGCTCGCCCACCTATCCGAAGGTCCAAGGTTCGAGTGATGGGACAGGTCAAATTAAAAGTAGTTTGAAAAAGTTTTTTTTGCATTTCTGCCATGAAAGGCTTCTCAAAAAATATTACACATATAAAAAGTGGGCGTGGCTATCATCCGATTTCGCCCATTCTAAATAGCGCTCGGAGATGAGTGCCAAAGAACCAGCATACCAAATTTCATTGAGATATCTCAAAATTTACTCAAGTTATCGTGTTAACAGACGGACGGACGGACGGACATGGCTTAATCAATTTCTTTTTTTCTCCTGAACATTTTGATATATGTAAGTCAATATCTATCTCGATCGGTTTATGACGTTAGATATTACCGTTAGCAACTAAAGTTATTATAGTATAAAAAGAAAATTAAAACTGATCAAAAAAAAACTATAAAGTAATCATTACCAAAATAAATGATTATTTCGAATTATTTAGGATTTCTTTTAGCTATTCCGACGGAATTGCCGACAGGAGAAATGTAATAGATCATTAAAGAAAGTAATCGATATAATTGGAATTTGGCAGTGAATTTCGGTGGCAGCTCCGCCGGAATAGCTGATAGACCCCAATTTATTTTCGATGAACTTTTGTATAGTAAAAGCATTTGTTTGTGT
This sequence comes from Merzomyia westermanni, assembly GCA_949987695.1. NCBI lineage: Eukaryota > Metazoa > Arthropoda > Insecta > Diptera > Tephritidae > Merzomyia > Merzomyia westermanni. The sequence goes on from OX465288.1 coordinate 199,692,909, forward strand.
TTGTTTTGGAATGGTAATCAGTTACTGATTCCGAAACCATTTGAAATAATCATATGAGTTAATCGATATTTAACTATAATTCCAATTAAACAGCTCAGGTTTCAACATATAAAATAAAAATATGAAGTTACATGTAAATTTTATAAAATAAAAACAATTTATTCGTCAAATTAATCAATTTCGAAATGCGGTAACAGAACTAAATTATGAATTTATAATAAAAAAGTACTAGGTAAATATCTAAAACTGCATGATGTTTTGGAACTATCGATAAAATGGTTATTACATTATATTATTACTTCCAACGTTTATATATAACGAATAGTTCAGAACTAACGCACCACAGCATAATCGTGCTGGAATCAGAGTGTAGCATTTAAGTGGGGTTTAGAAACCCGGAAATAGTACCAACAAACCAAGTAGATATAAACTGTAATGTAAGTAACTTCCAAGTTCGGAACTATAGAAAATGTAATGCAGGCGCGACAACTTCCACCGAATACGACATAGCCATTTTAAATTTGCCAGCTGATTGCTAGATTGATCACTAAAGGTTTTTCCTACAGTGCTACTCCTAAATTATAACCGTTTATGTTGATGTTAGATTGAAGTTTGAACAAACTCACATATTTATACTTCCCACTTTTCTCTTTTTCCTTCTTATTTCAGAGTCAATTTTCATGTGCGGAGGGCACAGTGTTGCGGTAGTGCCAGCACCATAAACGCGCTCACTCACACATTAACATGCCGCCCACAAGAAGAAATACAAATACAAATATTCAACGCTTAGAATCCACAGATAATGAAGAATAATCAAATGTATTTTAGTATTAAGCTGTGAAACGAATATCAAAGTGTACAATGTACATATAAGAAGAATATGTATGTGAATTTACTTAAAAACATAAGAATATGCGATGGTGTGAAATTTTACTAAAAATCTTGACAGCACTCAGCGTGTTTATTTTATAATCCATAAGTGTCGAATCATAAAGGGTAATATATCAGATCGTAAGAGTGATATAATAACTAGCCGGCAGCGTAACATCAAACTAGTAGGATGAAGAAAATACTAGTTTGCAATCAAATACTGGTTTTTCAACACCTCCCAAACTAGTTCGAAAACGACAAACTTCCCAGTAAGGAACTCTCAAAGGATCTCAAAAGTGTTTAGAAATTGCAGAGGGACTCTCTTAAAATAAAGTCTTTACAGCTTCTTTTGCAGACTACTAAAAGTTTAAGGCAGACCTGTTTAATAATGATTACCGGTTTGATTATTTTTTTGAGAATCCATTTAATGATTGATTGCCATTACTTTCAACTAATTAATATATTTAAAAAATAATCAAAAAAAATCAACATTTTTACGATTATTAAAAAAATCAATTATAATTTAAAAAAAATTGTTGTTTTGATTACTTTTGATTTTTTTGTGATTATTTAAAATTTTTTTATATTTGTTTTTTTTCAGTATTTTTGTAGATGTACACAAATATACACATCAGTAATACTGAAAAAAATCAAAAATAATCAAAACAACTTTTTTTTGATTATTATTTTTTTTAACTTTTTTTTGTGAATTTTTCTAATCGTAATCAATTAATAACTGCCTTTTCTTGAAAACCCATTAAAATAATCATTACAAATTAAAAAAAGGCGCTTACTAATTACTAATCAAATTTAACAAGTCTGGTTTATTGGTGTCACTTTAGATCTTCTCAGAAGAATCCTTATGGGACTACTTTACTTCCGTTGTGCTTGGTTCTGGTAAAAATGTCAAATGTTGTCCATGCATAATACATTTAAAACTTGACTAAATGCATCCACCACTTTTGAGCTAGTATGTGACCCCGTTGTCAGAGAAGGTAGTTTATTAATGTAATGTTCCAGTTAGCGAACTGCTGCCATTTTGGTTCAGTCTGCGTGAGTTTGAACGCCCTTATCACCTGCGACCTTTTCTCAGTGATTGCTAATTAAAAGAATAGAAGAAGGGAACTTCGGGTTTGTGAATAAAAGATAATTCGAAACAAATTGAGATTAAGGACTTCCATCATAATACCGATTATTCTTCCGGGTTCGTTAACTCAGCTTCTTTTTGCGGAAGTGGGAAATATGTTTTTGTTTTTGTATTTCTTAAGACTGCTCTCAGATTATTATTCATATCTTGGATCATACAAGATGGTTTTCGAAATCGCTATAGCTAGAGATATTTAAGTTGCCTTCGGATTTTTTATTAACTTATATTGCGACCTGGTTAAGGTTTTTTACTGGAAACTTGTATCATCAAGTCAGCTTCCAATTGCTTTTTCCACCTCAATAAAGAATTCGGAAGGAAAATAATATGGGACAGATCTTCATTTCCCTCCATTATGTTCATGCCTGAGTAAACCTCGTACAATTCATCGTAGAATTCCATTTGATACCTTTGTTTAGCATCATGGTAAGGACTGTAAATCTTCCAGTGAACTTTTCTCTTCACTTCTCCTAACTTACCTTGTATACAAATTATCACATTTCTGTGTGAGCATTGTGACCGCTGTAGGTGCACAGACTAATCCTTTACTCAAAACGAATATCTCATTAACCGAAATGCCCTCAATCCTTGTCTAAGCTCTTGTCAAATGAGTTCACATCTGGAGCTACCTGCTACACCGCCGGTGTAAATAACCTGCATATTGAATAGCCGCTCTTTAATGCGGAGCTGAACTAGCCTTTCGATTAGTGTACTTGCCGTAACAGTGACTTTAATTGTATTTTTTGTTGGCCGGTGTTGTCAGCTGTCGCTATGACAAGGACGGGTAACCTTATAAGGAGCTGAACATTTCTAGTGTAAACCATGATATAAAAATCTTCTACGTTTGGAGAGTTTTCGCAACTTTTTATGGGAACTACTTTCATTACTAGTTCCGAATAGCACATTTCGATTTACCGATACAAAAAGTGCCCTCGAATCAGCTCGTCTTGCCCATAGTGCTCTGCTCTGTATGCACTCATACCTACTTCGTGGTAGTATTGTGGACAAATGCATTAATTAAACAAGTAAGGAAGTATAAGTTCGGGTGGAACCGAGCATTAAATACCCAGATGTGTAAACGTGGTTGGGGTAAATTGTTGTGGAGTTATGACCTATAGAGGTTTTAAACTTTTTCTACTACCATGTGGGCAATCTTATAAATAAAAATGAATGTTTGTCTGGCGTCCAAAGTACTCAACCGATCTTTATGAAATTTTCACAATAGATTCTTGGGTTCATTGGTTACAGTATAGGAAATATATAAGTTTGAAAAAGTGAGCGGTGCCACGACCCCATGTTATATAAAATTTTAATCTTGTATAGGCGTTCAAGGTACTCAACCGATCTTTATGAAATTTTCAAAGTAGATTCTTGGATTCACTTGTCCAGCATAGGCTATATATAATTTTGAAAAACTTAGAAGGCATACCTCGTATCATGTTTCGTAATTTTATTTAACACGGTTCTGAATTTAATAATAGCTGAACTCTGACACTTTGTTCATTCATATGTGAGCGGTACCACGCCAATTTTCCAAAATTAAAAAAAAAAAGTCATTAATAAGATTATGAGGTCATTGTAACTACGAAATTCTATTATTATATCTGCATCAGTGAAGGAGATATGGTTTCCTACCTCTCTTTTAGAAAGCTTTGGTCCAAAAGTGGGCGTAGTCATCCACCGATTTTGCTCATTTTCCGTGGGCGTCTCTACCTGTCTACAGTATACCTCGTATCAAAATTCATAATTCTATCTTACACCGTTCGGAAGTTATTAGCAGTCGAATTTGGCATTTGCTTGACTTATAAGTGGTTTTTTCTAAAATCGTATAAAGAATAAGAAAATTGAGGTAACGGCCAAATTATATTATTATATCTGTATCAGTTAATCAGATACGGCCACTTCAATATTTCAACCTCTCTTCGATATTTTGTATGAAAAAGTAGGCGTGGTCGAAAAACGATTTGTGCTTGTTTCCTATAGGTACATTTATCACAACAATACTATGCCTCCTACGAAATTTCATTATACTATCGTAAACGGTTCTGAAGTTATTAACAGTCAAAATTTTAAGATTTCTTCACTCGTGGGCGGTACCATGCCCCTTTTTCCAAAATTTGATAAAATCTTCAATAGGACAACCAAATTAATAAATCTAGCAAATATCATCGTTGTAGCGCCTTTTATTATTGAATTAACCCATTTTATACGTTTTTTGAAATTTTCGATATCGAAAAAAGGGGTGTGGTTATGGTTCGATTTCGCCCATTTCAAATAGCAGCCTACCTTGGGCAGAAAGCAATCTGTGTGCCAAATTTCATTCAAATATCCAAATTTTTACTAAATTTTATAGTGTCCACGGACGGACGGACATGTCTTAATGAATTCCTCTTTTCATTCTGAGAACTTTGATATATGGAACTCCATATCTATCTCTATTATTTTGTACCGTTACAAACCACCGTTATATGACCAAAACTATAATACCCTGTGTACTAGTACACGCTGGATATAATAAATGAAACTGGTGAAATGGTAGCATAAAAATTGATGGCTGTACTAACAGAGGCGACAACAACGTTTTTAGATCTTTTTCTGTCAGTTTGTCTGCACGTTTGTACGCGCATCATACAAAAACTAGAACAGCACATTGAATGTGACTTCACCGTTATATTGCTAGAGATCCGACTAAAAGTTTAATATGTAATTAAGATTGAACAAGTTATTGGTGTGCAATAGATAGCTGTAAACAGAGAAACTAGAAGCAAAGCTAAAAACTTTAATAATTTTGGTACATAAGTTTGTATCGATCAACCAAATTATGAAATTTATAAAAAGAAAAACAAAAAGAAAATAAGGTCCTTGTATGCGAAGCATAAAGATACTCATGTGAGTGATATGTGACATAAATATTTTGCAAATGTATGTTAGTATGTAAAAGCAACAGAATCTCTAACAGAATCTCTAACAGAGTGTAGTTCACGTCAGCTCACTCTGTACAGCTGATATGTATTGTTGTCTACTTAAATTAAGTACTTGACATTTTTAGATATTTGCTAGTCTTGTAAAAACCAAAAATAGAAATAACTTTGTGTAGCACATAAGTTAAAGTAGATATAAGAAATTTATGTGATGGCACTATGTATGTATATTTGAGTTCAAATACGGAGCGATTTCATTTCAAAAAACAACGAATGCTTTTCAATTTTATTTTTTGAGCAAAGTTGCTAGCAACGTAAATAAAAGTCCAAATGCTACTGTGTACTAGATGAATTTTAAGAAGTTTCGGTTTTGACGTCTTAACCAAATTAAAGTATTTCGAATATGGCGGAACTGTTTTAAGTATTTGCATCAAAGTTTGTGAGATAGTTGTTGTTGAAGTTAGGATGGTAAGTGGGTGTTTCCATGTCAAATCATCAGATAATTGGAGTCAAGCCCTTCCGCTTTGAATACAATTTTGTGGGAAGTTTCATTTCATCATAAAACGAAGTTCTGATACATTAAAAAGTAATTTTCGCTTTTTCCTGTTTTGTTAATTATATAATTTTTCCAATATTTCGTGTTTAACTTAACTGTATTAAAAAAGTTAAAAATTTTGCACTTACAAAAAAAGTATTCCAAACAAAAAAAATTCGAATATTCTAATTTTAGAAAATTCTTTAATTTCTAATTTAAGAAAATTTTTAGTTTCTAATTTTAAAAAATTTGTAATTTTTCAAAGCGTAAGAATTAAAGTTCGTCATTAAACTTTGGACAAAATTTTTTTTTTTTGCATCATGCCTCTGAGATATTCTTAAAATTTTTAAAGTGGATTTTTTGTTTTTTTAAAATATAATTTTTGAATTTTGAGCAAAAAAATTTTTTTTAAATTTTTTTATGTTCCTAGTCGAGTTCAATAAGTTAAACACAAAATTACTCAATTTTGAGCACAGAACCATTTTTCTTATGCTAGTCGAATGTAAAAACCGAAATGTAAGAAACAATTTTTGGCAAAGTTCAAAAAGTTATATTTTTAAAAAAACATAAACCATGCTTCTGAAAATGTCAGAAAATATTTTTAGGCGTATCAAAGGTATAACACAAACTTAACTTTTAATATTTTTAAAAATATAAAATTTACTAAAATATGAAATTTCAAAAAAAAACATTTTAGTTTATGTGAAATAAAAATATTTGATAGTTTGTCAAGCGCACAGGATCTCAAAATTGTAGAATACTTAAAGTGTATGTGTAAAAGTTGTTAATGTGGATGTGCAATGCTTTAGAAGCAAGTAAATGAAATGTTAAAAAATAAAATTAATTATTTAAATAAAATCAAATAAATGTATAAAACTATTGAATGAATTTTTATCTCAAAATTATTGATCCTGGAGTTGTACATATTACCGGATACTAAATACCGCATCATCAGTATAATTAATTTAGTAGTATATCAATTATTCAAAGGCTAAATACTTGTTAGAAAGAGGTTTTTAAAAGAGTTAAAGTTCGCTTTGTTGCTCAAATTCAACCACAAAAGCTGTTAATTATAGCTATTAAAACTTGTACTTATTTTATTTTGTTTTATTTTTAATTGTTTTTATTTGATTTTATTTTATTTTATTTTATTTTATTTTATTTTATTTTATTAGATTTTATTTTATTTTGTTTTATTTTATTTTATTTTATTTTATTTTATTATGTTTTTATTTTATTTTATTTTATTTTATTTTGTTTTATTTTTAATTGTTTTTATTTGATTTTATTTTATTTTATTTTATTTTATTTTATTTTATTTTATTTTATTTTATTTTATTTTATTTTCTTTTATTTTATTTTATTATATTTTATTTTATTTTGTTTTATTTTATTTTATTTTATTTTATTTTATTTTATTTTATTTTATTTTATTTTATTTTATTTTATTTTATTTTATGTTATTTTATTTAACTTTATTTTATTTTGTTTTATTTTATTTTTTTCTTAATTAATGTTACTTTATTTAATTTTTTTTTATTTCAATTTATTTTATTTTATTTTATTTTATTTTATTTTATTTTATTTTATTGTATTTTGTTTGGTTTTATTTTATTTTATTTTATATGTTTTATTTTATTTTATTTTATTTTTTTTTAATTAATGTTACTTTATTTAATTTTTTTTTATTTAAATTTATTTTATTTTATTTTATTTTATTTTATTTTATTCTATTTTATCTTAGGTATTTAAAAGTGTTCGGCATACTGGCCGTATCGCACTCTAATGATTTAACAGCAATGAGTGTATCTGCAATCAAATTCAAAGTCACCAACTAGTTTTCGTTCGAATCAGCACATTCTTTTGATGAGGAACATTACTTGCAAGATAAACAGCCAACCTGTATTAAAGTTACGTTTAAATTGTATTTGTATGTACGTCGAGTGCTTACAATACTTTATAGATTTCCTAATATGCACTAATTACAATACGCCACACAACCGTCAATAGCAAAAAGAGCAACAAACTGAAAAGATCCTTGTCTAATGTTATAACTAGAAAGTGACATGATGCAGCATATGCCACAGTGAGTAGAAATGAGAGGAGTGTTACTCGGCTCATATTGTCACTCAAAACCTAAAAAATTATAGTTAAGGACGACAAGCCAAATTTGCATAAACAAAAAGAGACTATAGCATACACAACCGCACCCACAAATTTAACCATCCTGCATTGTTAAACTATTTAAAACACAAATCAGAGAAATAAATCCTGTACTACCAGATTGGAAAAAATTAAAAGTTTTTCATGACACAGTAAGCTTTCAGCCTTTGTTAATGTCACTTTTCCTCTTACTTTTTCAAATGTTTTTGATGATATTGTCAGTGGGAATATATTTTGAACTTGTTCACAAGCCACACGGTGTTGCAAGTTTCCCAGGGGTTATTATCTCAATGACCTTTTACTGGGTCTAAATGGAAACGCAAAACCTTTAAACACAAGTTTTTAGATTTGCCATCTGTTTAACAAAAACTTCCAACAGAAAATTTAATTGGTTTACTTCTGTTTAAATCATATTGCTTAGTAAAATTTCTGTTTGGTTCTTTTATGAGTAAACAACCTAACAAACACAAAAACACAGATGATCTAGGCAGCTTCGCAAAACTCTGTTTGTCGGATATATGTAGTTTTTGTACTCCTGTCGAGCTCGAAGCAAGCTCTATTTTATATTTTTTTATAATTTGACCTCCCTTTGTCCTATGATGGCTTGCGTGAAAAACTATTTATGTAACCGAAATCTTTATTTAAAAGTACATTCGAAAAATTCAAAATAGCGAATATAGTATATTTTGCTAAACACCCTATTTGAACGCTTAAAGTTCTTCTTTCAGGGGGTTTTGGGTAGCTGATTTCGCGACAAAACGTCCTATTGCCAGAGTGCCAAATAATTCTCCAACCGAATTGGTTTATATGAGGGAAGGGGTCTTTATAAGAATAACATATCTGTAACGGGCTATCTATTGTTGAAATATTAACCGGTAGAAGAGTTACTGATGAAATCGGGGAATGACTGACTGCTGGCAAAGTAGGTAACCACTTTCAGAGGCGTATTGGAGTTATGAAGCTGTCAGGGTTGTGTAGAAATTATTTTTTATACTAATAAAATTTTTATTTTAACTATCAATTTTTCAAATGGACTGGGAAAAATGATTTAGATGTATCGCTTGTAAGAATTGCACATTTGAAATCTATTTTGCATTTAGGGCTGTGATGAAATAATCGATTTATAAATGTAATCGATTATTTTGTTAATTCTCGATTTTTAATACATTGCTTTTAAGAATTACGCATTTTAAATCGATTTTTGTGAATAGTGTCATCTGTGCGCCAGATAAAAATGGGTACATAGCTTTGGGCATCTTTTGATTCAATGTACAGAGCGAATTATTTACAAAAATCTATTCAGGCTGTGTAATTCTTACAATAGATGTATTCAAGATAGATGTTTACCATTAATGCTCGATTCTAAAAATCGTGGATTATAAAAATAATTTTAAAGTAAAGTTCTAGAATTTCTTCACAATCTGAATAATCTCTAGTTTAGTAATGAATATTTGCCAATGTTTATTCGAGTCAAATTTTAGGTAACACTGAACATTTGTTTCAACTATTGTTCAACTTTTCGTTAAGCAAAATAGCCTATCTACTAAGCAAATTTTTTTAATTCAAATTTTAAAATATAATACTCATGGCCCAACTATATTGGTCGTTACGTTACCCCTACAACAACAAAAATTCCCCTGTTTTTTGTTACTGCTTTTTGCTAATTGATTGTCAAATGATACTTTAAAATCATTATTCGCAGTATTCGCCTTTGCCAAAATATTTATTGGCTAGCAAACTTAGGCAGCCACAGCGACAACATAATTTACATAACAATTTTACGGATTATCCATTCAGTTTCCTATTTACGAGCTGATTGTTTATGTTTATTAGAACATGTTAACTCTCTAGCGACCTCCGAAATTTCATATTTGGACTTTCGAGAGAAACTTTTTTCTATATCTATGAGTTTGCATAATTTTTCCTATCATTAAAATATAAAAAAAAATATTTAGCAAAATACGCAAAAAGAGGTTGAGGTCTTTCATTTGGAATCCAGTGCTGGAATTACTATGCTTTTGATTTCAATTGGCCCTAATTTTGTTCGTATCACAAGACAGTTCAGCATCAACTGATACTTTCAGCTCATCGCATCCTTTTGGAAAGCGGTTCTTTAATGCGTTCACCTTCATCCCACACAAACCATAGCATTTTAGAGAGTGAAAAATGTTTTGTAATTTTATTTACAATAGCGCTTACAAAATATTTACATATATGCAGTTGAGTTTGTAAGTAAATATTATGACTAGAAAATTTCAAAGTTAGTTTACCTAAATCTAGGAATTCAGTATGAGTTAACTGACACTTTAATTCTGAATATATGTAAGTTATTAACCTAGGAGACGATTTACAACTTTTATGAAAATTTTATGAGCAAGTTAAACTAGAAATATTACCACTAAATACTAAACTTAAATTAAAAAAAAATTCAAGCTTTTTCTCAATATTTTTCGAAAAATCACATTGATTTTGAAATAATCACAAAGTTAATTTAATAAAAAAAAAACAATTTTTTTTATATGCATAAGACATTCACGCATAGAATAAAAATGTATAAACAAAAAATCTGTAACTTTCATTAAAAATCGATTTTTCACAAATCGCTCATTGCTAAACAAAAAAATCGATTATTGTTGAACCGATTTTTCTAAGTCGAGGGCATTACCAAATACGACACTTTGCGTGCTCCGGATTCATTTCTGTGCCACGTTTACATTTGAACGTTCTAGCAAACTCTTCGGAATTCGCGATTACACCTTTCAAACGTATCTTCCCCGGACAATGTGAGTCCTCGAGCGCATAGCGTGATGCCGCCGGTGTATAAGTTTCACACCACAAATTACCGAACGATATGAAAAATAATTGTTCATTCGTATATTTCTCGAGTCCGGGTAATTTCAAACGTTCAGCGCCCATTTCCTTAACATACATGGCATAGGCGTGGAACGCTTCACGCATACCACCATTGTCGGCAATATTCTCCCCTAGCGTCAACTCGCCATCGATCTAAGTAATTAAGATTTATTTAAGCTTTTATTTATAAAATTGTTTACCACATTTTACTCACATATTCATCAATGTCATCTAAATAATAGCGACTATATTGCTCCACAAAACATTCGGTGCGATTTATATATTCTTTGACCGTCTCATTAGACCACCACTGCAACATATTGCCATTCTGGTCAAACATTCGTCCACTGTCATCAAATCCATGTGTCAGTTCGTGTCCCAATATTGTGCCAACGGAGCCATAATTGAGCGCTCTAGTTGTGTTTGATAGTATTGATTTCAGGAATGATATTGAAGGAACAAATATCTTACATTTTGTGCGCCTCGATATGGTGCTTGAAACGGCAATTGCGTGAAGTAGCAAATTTGGTGAAATTACAGTGCATAGGAAAATGTGAAATAGCTGTGAAATTGTTTAAAAAAAAAATAAAAGTGTAGGAAATATATTTAAAAATAACTTCTATTAGTTATATCTGTCATTATTGTCCTACTAAATGACTAGGAAAACGCCACTTTAGTACGCAAAAATATTTGAGTTTCGAAATTTATTCTCACATATTAACAGATCGCTCTTGCAACCAATTGCTAGTAACAGTAAATTCGTCAGGTATACCTTCGAAGAGATTCACGCTAGCTTCCCTTAAAAGTTTTTGAGTGCTATTTATAATTTTTGTTTAATACAAATTGAACCTGGACCCTTCGAAACAACACATTGCCACTATACAATGCATAAAAATCGAACAGCCATACTAAATTTCAGCGCCAACTGGCAGTAATTTTTTTCTTGTCTCAACGCAGAGTCTTTTCTTCGTTCTGCCAGCTGAATCCAGTTGAAAACAGCATGGGTATTCAAATCGGCATTAACTTAGTCTGCCCTTTTCCTTTGCTTTCACTGGTTGTGCTACACCAGGTCCAGCACTGATATATATATCTAGAAAAGGCGTACAGACCAGAGTTATCTTGGGTTCACTTGAAGCTTGGAACATAATTTACGCACTAAAGCATTAGTCAACTTCCGATTGAAATGAAGTCTTGAAGCTTGGAACATGCTTCAGAACCTTGTGAAAATGCAATATCGGGAAAGATAATGTTGAAAGATGGCACACCCATCGAGGTATTGAGTAAATTCTAGCTATGCTTTCAATCGATTTGGACGTAACACCACGGTGAGCTAGACACTTGCATCTGAGAAAACAACCAGCTAAGTAGGGGAGTTATATCGGCGAATTGAGCGCAGACCACAGATATTGTTCCCTTCCTCACTACACCTGCTAACTTTCCACTAGACGATCATCAGCATAGAATTCGTAAAATGTACCACGAGCGCGCTGATATGTACCAAGACAAATGGTGGATTCAATTCGAGGAGTCCTAATCGCAGGACGGCATGATTAAGAATTCAAGAACTTGTAGGGTTAAGTTATAGTTTGATTACTACATCTCGAAATTCGATGCATCAGCAAAATTATGTCTATAGCTACCTATGCATATTGTTACTGATGGAGTTTTCTTTTCTAGAAAAAAAAGTATCTTCGTATTAATCTCTCTAAGCTTTTAAACTAGGCAACCTGACGCTCCGCAAAAAGACTGACTGTAGGTAGTGCAGTTCTGTTTACTCATACGAAATAATTTTGGGGGAAGAAACACACCTGAGAAAGAGAGCTGAGAAAATGCAAGAGGATAACAAAAAGTGAGAATGACGTAAATCTCTCTCTAAACGCAAAAGCAAGCGAAACAGCTGATACTGTTTTCATTGGAAAACATTTTTTTTTTTTTTTTTGTTTTAACCTAAAAGCTCAAAATTTTTAAGTTTTTGTTATTTTCTTCCAATGTCACTTTTTCACTTGCAAGTTTTACTGAGTGAAAATACCTCCGCAGAAATTTGCAATTTCCTCTTACAATGAATTGTCAAAATGCGCTCTCTCCTTGCAAATGTTTTGTGTCGCCGAACAGAGCTAAAATTAGACATCCCTATTAAGGCTGTCGCACAAACAAAATACCCCCTGTAGCTGCAGAAAATGAGCATTCATACCCGGAGCTGCTATTCAATTCCATTAAAATTACAATTAAATTCATCAGTAATTGAGAAAAGTAATCAATTCCTTTGCCTCACCCAAAAGGAAGGACCAAAAATATTCAGAGAACTTCTCTCGAATACAACAAGAGTAATCTCTTTTCATTCTGAAAGCGTTCATTATTTCTAATAATTTCTTTGGTCGTCGAGAATGAGATTATCTTTTCAATTTCCTATTAATTCCAAAAAGTGGTTGTTGGTACTAATTTGGACTTATTCCTTGTCACTATCCACCGTAAGTTCGTAAAAAAACGAGATTCTTCAATATATCGTTTAGTTGCGTCCACACCATGATGGACCAGCAGCAAGAAGATGGCGAAAATAATTTTATCACTTTGTGATAAACGGCAGACAAAGCTAAAGTTCACTTCAAATTTATGGGTCAATGCATCTGGCCTTTAAACAAAGTCACCTTTTAAACGAAAAACCAGATGAGAAAAGGGCCTTAAAACAAACAAATTTCTTACCAAACCCTGCCGTATATGTGTGGAAGAAATTGCTATTGGTAGGATTAGATGAGAAGGACGTTGAAGTTGTAGAAGATCTAATGAAGATAGCAAAAAGCGGGACAAACTTTTCGCTTTTCCTTCGACTAGAACTTTTCTGGCAGGGCGATCTCAAATGCCTTAATACTAACTAGAACATAAATAAGTCGGGCGCTCGTACCTTTAAGTAAGCCTCCAGACAGTTTAGCTATGTATATGTTCTAAAATTGTATTCGGTCTGTCATGGCAGTTGTTAAATGAAGTTGTTGGTTCCTAAACACCTACTTTGCAGACATTAAGCGCACATTACCTTCTTGTATCAATCAGAGTTTGACTGTCGATATTACTCAAATCAAAAAATATCTTCCCTTGAATAGTGTTCTCCTTTAGCTGATCAAATGTGCTGAAAATGCAAGCGTAGAAGGACTTGGCTGTTGATAATTATCACAGAAAAAATATGCCTGGCCCTGGTATTCGGTCACAACCATAACATAGAAGAGTTATTAGGAGCGGCTTTAATCACAAAAAGATTTTATACGTCAATCAACATTCATCAGTTTTTCAATTACATGAATGCAATTAATTTTAGCAATGGGAAATTGGAAATTACTTTTTGGATTCCTTGTAATGTTATTTGAAAAATTTTAATTTCATTTTCAATTACTTTCAAAAGTATTGGGGAAGAAATTACATTTGCGCAGAGTAGCTTTTTTTCAATTACAAAATTCATAACAAATTCAACTACTTGTAATTAGGAATTGCAGGTAATTTGATTCCTAAAGTAATGATTACTACAAAGCTTTCTTACTTTTCGAAGGCTGAGTGAAAGATCAACTTATATGAAAATATTTTTGAAAAACGCTTTATTTTAAAATTTAGTTCAAAAAAGCCCTATCTCAATATTCTCATTCCCCTCTACCGCCTATTTGAGGCACATCCTAGAAAAAATATATTTTATTAAAAAAGTATCTTCTATTACAAATATTTCTTGTACAACAAACTTTGAACGCGATGGATTCTTCCACTACTGAACCGATTTCGATCAAATCTGGTATCGACTTAAAATATTGTTTAACTTAAGAGAAAGAATACTTTTTACTGCAATATATTCAGGGGGCGTGGCATCGCTAAGCCGATAAGTTTTTGATACTGCATATGTTTGGAAGTATTCACGCTAGACTGTTGAAATTCCAAAACGAGTTGTATGAGGTTAATCTGTATTAACTCATGTCCAATGTGGGGAAAAAGGGGAAAGGAAGTAACCTATTATAAGTTCTGAGATGCTGCGAAGCGTGGACAGAGTGCTAGTAAAGTATCAAACTGTTAACCGAATTTTGTGCAAAAGTTGAAAACAAAAAACAAAAACTATGTAATTACTTAATGGGTTTGCAAATTACTCCTTCCGATGCGAATAAAGCTGTGCTGAGTTAAACTGTCAATAAATTATTGTAAGCGAATAAAGCTCAACAGTGCAGTGCAATTCGGCAAAAGAAAAGAAGACAAAAAATTGCAGCAAACAAATGAATTGTCAAATGAAGAGAAATACGCAGCGCTTTCAACAACTCACTCCATTCCCAGATCATAGAAAGGATACTGCAATATGGCTATGGGTATAGCTGCAAATGATGTGAGACAAAAAAAAAACAGAAAAAATTCATTTTGAATTATTTTAAAATATCGCAACACTCACACCCCCAACCCCACACCAACTTACTTATCGTATTCGCTTGAAATGTGTGAAATGCATTTACATTGGATGGTGATGTGGCCCAGCCGAATGGTTCGGTTTCATAGAAATGATCCAATTTCTCTTGCAACTCCCAACGCAACACACCAATCATATTCTCCAAATGTGTGCTCTCATTAACCCGCACACCGGCATAGTGTGCATTTAGTGCACTCGCATTACGCAACCATTCCGGATAGCCGATAAAACTCTTCATGGATGCTGATTTCTGCAACGTCTCATGCTTGGTTGCCTTATCCATCCAAGCAGTGCTGTCTACTAATTTATCGAATGAGTGTCGTATATCGCTTAACATTCGCTCTACCTTAGGCAATTTGATAAGTGTGAAATCATCATCGGCCAGCACATAGCTTACAGCCATACCCATTAGGCTGTTAACTCCATGTGCACAATAAAGTGAACGCGGTGAGCTGCCTTCGGTGCCAACAATTTGACGTAAATACTCGGAGTGTAGTAAACGGATATCGCTGGTGGTATGCAATATTAATTCCTCGACCACACTGAGCCAAATGTAGAACTCGATGTTTGTAGGTGTAGCGCTTTGCAGAAACTCAAACAGTTCTTGCAGGTAGAGTATGTCCGCATGACTTGTGATGATTTTCAATTCGGTTATGTTGAAGTGTTGTGTATGATTTGCTTCCTTCATCATTTGTTGTAAGTATATTTCCCAGCTCAGCACGGATTTTGGTGCGATTAATTTATCTGTTTGATTTTGGAAATCAGCAACGGATGTGTAGACTATATCCTCCAGAGGGTTCGTTAAGGTTTTGGTGCTATTTTCAGCATCGTCCTTTAACTAAAGAGAAATGGAAAATTAGAAATAATTCTTTAAAGTTATTTTCAGAGTCCAAGGTATATTTAAAGTAATGAGTTTTGATTGCTATTATCTAAAGCAAAGTTTTATTAGAAAACGTCATACTCTTTAGGCCTAACTTACTATCCCGCCTTCTTTTCTCCCACTCGCTATTAATGTTCCACTATTCCTCTTTTTCTACTTATTTTACCCCTTCTTCTTTCTCTACCTTTTAGTCTTCCTCTTCACCTGTCCCTTTCATCCGTATCTCTTTCCTATTTATTCAATTGGCTTTGCTGTAGCCTTCCTTCCTATTTTACTCTCACAGCTTACTCAAGCATCGACGTTTGGCTGTAATTAATTGATGGGAACTATAACTAAAATGTTTCACGCTCTCAGTAAATCAAAACTTTCGATTTGCGTGGAGAGAGAACTTTTTTTAAAAAGAGGGGCTATTAGGTAGCAAGGCGAAGTTTGTTGCCTCACTCTCAGAACAAAAGCTTTAGCAATGGCAGGGAGTAGGAGGATGGGGCCGTGTGCAGAAGTCCACGCAAGTGGGGAAAGTTTCTGATCGTCATTCACCTGGGAATGGCCAGAGCGATTCTTTTGCATGCGGTTCAAGCAGCTCACTACTTCCAGGCTTTGCGCCCAAGTATCCTCTGGGTAACCACCGAACACCCGTTTGGTGGTGAGCTAAACGTGAGAAGGCGACAACCTGGTAAGGCCTCTCCGACATAATCGGTTTAAGGGCTTGCTGGAGGTTCAAACAGCAGCGTCTGATCACCATGTGGTGCGGCTGCAAGCGGGCGTCTGTCTTGGATCAAGCGGCTCGCTATACAAACGTGTAATAGAATTCAACCTCCCGTGAAACGGGTTGTGCGTTGGGTTTGGGACCCACCACATAAAACAACGTTCCAATGAAATTCAACAACAAAGCCTCGGATATGAGAATCCCTTTTTTAGATGACAACACCCGCAAACGAAATAAGGATAATGAGATAAGGGCATGTACCTGGAATGTCCGGTCCCTTAATGGGGAAGGTGCCGCTGCACGGCTGGTTGAGGTCCTGAGTAAAGCCAAAGCTGACATAACCGCCATACAAGAGATGCGATGGACGGGGCGAGGAAACACGATCAGAACACCTTGCAACATCTACTGGAGTGGGCATGAAGACAAGCGCAGATTCGGCGTGGGATTTGTGGTGGGAGAGAGACTCCATCACCGAGTATTGTCGTTCACACCCGTGAACGAGCGTCTCGCTGCAATCCGCATAAAAGTACGATTTTTCACCATATCGTTTATCTGCGCTCATGCACCGACGGAAGAGAAGGACGACGTGGAAAAGGATACATTCTACGAGCGCCTGGAAGAAGCATACGAGCGCTGCCCCCGTCATGATATCAAAGTCGTGCTTGGCGACTTTAACGCCAGGGTGGGTAAGGAGGGTGTATTTGGCCCCACTGTCGGGAAGTTCAGTCTCCACGGTCAGACTTCGCCAAATGGATTCAGGCTGATCGACTTCGCCGGTGCCCGAAACATGGTTATATCCAGCACTAGGTTCATGCACAAGAAGATCCATCAAGCTACATGGCTGTCCCCCGATCGAAAAACACGCAACCAGATCGACCACGTTGTGATAGACGGAAGGCATGCTTCCAGCGTTTTAGATGTTCGCACAATACGAGGACCTAACATCGACTCTGATCACTACCTAGTAGCAGCCAAGATTCGTACCCGCCTCTGTACGACAAAACAGGCGCAACAAAAAACTCAGGGAAAGCTGCAATCGCAACAGACCGCCAATCATTTCGCAGATCGCCTCTCACACCTGCTCTCCGAGAGCACAATTCAACCTAGTAGAATGCATGAGCAGTGGGATCATATCTCAGGAGCACTCCGTACCGCAGCCGAAGAAGTAATTGGATTCCGGCGAACGCGAAGAAACAACTGGTACATATGATGATGAAGAGTGCCGCGCTGCAACGAAAAGAAAGGACGAAGCCTACAAGGCAACGCTGAGATCGATCCTACGCTGAGACAGATCCTACTCTGGCATTGCTGAGTCTATACCTAGTTGACATTGTAGGAAAAGGGGCACAGCTCGGCCTGCAATTAGGCATCGATACGTTGGTTATGAACACGCGTAGAATGGCCACTCTAGCATTATATACGGCTTCGAAATCATCCTTACCCGGCTCTGTTCCTCTTAAGAAGTTTTCTGTCAGGGGCTCGAAGCTAGTTGGAAATTTAAGCTACCCCACCATTGTAGGGTATCGCAAGGAGATGTGACCGCCATTACGGATGCGGTTGATGGGCTGCTCTCTAGAGCAGTCACTTTCAGAGAGTTTAACATTTACTGGGAACGATCGAGGACAGTCAGCGACTGCTTGTAATCGCTCATGGTTGCGATTAGCTACTTCCAGATAAAAGTTATGTGGGAGGGTATCTGGAAACGGACGTGGCTGGTTGGTTGATTGGAGTGGCGAGCCTTCTATGACTAAAATTAACGCTAATGCGCCGTTTTGATACCACATCTCGTGAATTAATCAAAGAAAACTATAGAAGAAAAATTTACAGGATCTCAAAGACTCGTGCCACTATATCCATGCCGTTGAGTTCAAAAACTTATAAGCTCCCCAGGCTTAATTGCACCAAGCTCCGAGAGCCTCTCGAAATAGAGTTTCCCTAGAAATTTCATTCTGCTCCAACAGTGTGCGATCGGTAGGGATCAGCAAAGCAAGCTCTGGGTTTCGAGATCGTTGTGGCCAGTTGTTTACGCTATGCGATCTTCGGAATTACTAGGGTTCTTTATGATGATTGGGGTGGTGACTGAGCACTGCTCTATAAGGGTACATGCGTTGCGGCTGAATATCTTGGACACTTCCAGCTGTGTGAGATGCATGGAGGATGAAGGAGTGGAATCGTCCAATCACATCATACTCAGCTGGCCAGCTTTGGTTAGAATTAGGCGCAGATATCTCGGTTTGGGTGTTCTTAGGTCTCAGGAGCATATATCGAAGATCAGTGTCTGCCTGATGCTAAGTTTTGTTGTCGCTACGCAGCGATTTGTCAAATAATTGTAAGTTGGTTTCACCGATAAATATGTGTTATCGCAACGGACAGTATACGTATTCCGGTTAGCTGACTTCTTAGGAGGGTAGCTGCAACCTAACCTATGGTGCAAAAAATACATGCGAGGTTACTCACCCTGTATAACTTTTTTGCGAACTTTACAGCCTGTATATTCATTTCGGTAATAGCATCGTCATTCGTTTCGATATCCGCATCTGGATTTAAATATAAAATATACGCTTCCACCATTTTCTTAATATAAGTCAGATAAGTGATCAAGCCAGATGTTGTGTGCTTCTCTGCCTCCTCTATATCATCCTCCAGCTCCTTGCTGTCATCATCCTCCTCTTCATAACTGGCTATCGCTTTACGCTTGATTTTATTCAGTAAGTTATGCATGTCGTCTTTATTGCTGCAAAAACACAAAAATTAAAAATGTGAAGACTTACAAAATCAATCACTAAGTTCTTTAGCGACTTACAATGGCAAGGAGGAATCCGTTTCCGGCGTACCCAAAGCTATGCGATTAATCGTGCGATTTAATGGATCAGGAAATATATCAAATCCCACCATTAAATCCATGCCCAAATTCTTTTTGATCAACACCAAACTGTGTACCCAATTAAATTCCACATCCTCGCCATATTTGCGCGTCACACCAGCAGGCAGTGACATATTGAAACCGGACGGTAATATTGGTAATTCAAATTTTCGGAGCAATTTTATAACTGGCTCTAACTTCAGCTCGTCCAATAGGTCGGTTTTCATGCAAGCGCTATACATAACTTTTGCTTTCCCCACCGCTTCCGGCTCAGCATCGCTGATATTCGCTTGCAGGAATGAGCGTAAAGTGCGCATAATTTTGGATTGGCGTTCACGAAACCAGTCATTTGATGTGGCTGAATCGGGTTTAGGATGATCATCCGCCCAATGGCCGCATGTAAATTTATAAAAGTCTTCACAGGGATCAGTCTCTTCGTCCATTGAGTAGATGAGGCCCGCCGCGGTGCGTAGGCACTCTTTGCTGCGACACACCTCTAAAGGCTTCTGGCCTATTTTGTGTGAGGAAATAGGAGCATGATAATTGTTCAATACTTGATAGAGAAATTATATATACTTACGATTTAAACATATCACTAATATAGCTATGACTAAAATTATTATAAATAGTATGAGCAGCGCAACCAATGCCTTATGATAATATTTCCGTCGAAACCTGAAAGTAAGTAAGATACAATGAAAAGGGATATCTTCCCATGGATTTAGCAGTTAAGTTAAGATATGGAACTCTTATTGAATGTCTCAACAAGGCCTAGGTTCTATCACCGTCATCATTCATTGTTATATTTATAGCCTTAACTAAAGTCATTTGGAAGCACCAACAGATACCAAGTCATGCTAAACCTGTTTTTTATCTCATTCTATCCCTACCACTTCCACTGATGCAGAAATGGGAAATCGGTAAAAACTCCTACCGGCTAGAAATTTTTAGTGCTGTTTCGATACCAAAATATACTCGGTACCCGAAATTATTTAAATTTTCGGGAGAAGAAATCGATTCCGAAATAGTATCGAGTGAAAGTACTCGATAACTTCTGGTGTCGTACTCATTAAAACACGTGAAAAACCAAATCCTAAAGCTACGTTCCCACTGCAACCGACTTTTCTCGTCCGACAGCAAGGAGACCTTTATTTCAAATGAGCTCACCCAATGCCAAAAAAATAACCCGTAAGCAAACAACCATTACCCGTCCGTTAAAAAAGAACGTGCTCGAATAAGTCGGCAGTGTCGGATAAGAAAAATCGGCCTAAATTTATAAAAACCTCTAGATTTTGGTGAACTCATTTATTTCGAAGAAAGAAATTTTTGATTGAAACGAAATTACCAAAGACGATGATAGAAAATACGAGCAGAGAAAGTATGGTATTCTACAATTGGGCGATTCTAAGTTAACATTTTAATAGGGGAACACAAAAAGGGTAAACTTACAAATTTTTTTTTGGAATTAATAACGCAAAAAAAAGCCAAAAAGCGATAACAGACTTGCGTGTTCGAGATTGAGTTCATGTACTCGATACGTGTACTTGTACCTGTACAAGGTAATCCACTACAACAAAAAAATGCGATACTTGGACAAAGTACTCGACTATAACTCTACGTTACTTGTTTCGGAACATCACTAGAAATTTTTTCGTCATTTCTATAACATAACTTTGTCAGCGGAGCTCTCAATTCGCTTCAGTAAACTCATGTCTGGGTAAAGCTCGTCGAGCTCATAGTCACATTTTTTTTATAACACTCCAAGCGCCTAGAGTACACTTTCTTTCGGGGTGGGTGATTCCCTCCGGGCCCGGGGTTCTCGAAGGGGCCCGTATTTTTCAAGAAATTTAGTGAATAGTTAAATTATAATGCTTTTGATAGTCGATTAATTCAAACATTTAGATTTCCAAATTGTTATCGACGCATTCGCTGCCGCCAAAGCTCGAAAACTCACTTCTAAGTTCCAAAAATAATTGAAAATTGGACGACTTTAAACTGCATGTTCAAAAACTTAATCATGATAGTCAACAGACTTCGGAAGAACTGTTTTTTAATTAATCAGATCGATAAATAAATGTTTGACCAATAAGTTTCTGTCTTCTTATTGACTGCCAAGTCATGCTATCCCTATATTCGTATATTCCGATATAATCTGAATAAATATTTCTGACCAAATTCGAAACTTTGATGTAGTGCCCCCCTTTTTACCCCTGGGCCCAGATTTCCTCTCGGCGACCCTGCTCGCAGGAGTACAAAAGATCAAGTATGATGCGATAGGAAACTTTACTTGAATTCCCTACTCAGTCGAAAGCGTAATTTGTTTGCTAAAGTGATTCTTAGTCTTAAATAGGCGAAGGTTCTTAAAAGTATCGAATTTGTAAATATCAACAATGATGCGCTGCGAAGTTTTAGATGGTCCGCTTACTCATTTCATGGCAGAAACTACTTAGTCATATACTCGATAACCCACTTTTTCGCTGTCGGGCTGGTAACAGATCTTCCAATGTAATTTGAAGATCTGCTTGAAAGAGCACTAATAAGTTCCAATAAGATCATTGACGATGTTTTTCCTTCTTTGACAATATATGCTCCTTAAAAAATCATACGTGATATTAAGGTTTCGGCATCCGCCTGATACTTTTATAGAATTATCGGGTGGTAGTCCCGTTATCTAGCTTTTAAGAACAACAAAACTTCGACAAGTTGCATTTGGAACGATTTCCCTTCATCCTTTCTGATTTGTCTACATTGTGTTCACAGTTTGTCTGGTGTAAATAATGGTAAAATAAATGTATGGTTCTAAACCCAAGTCTAGGTTAATTTGGTAACATTCATTTTTGTGGCTATCCGAGAATTTTAAGCCTTTTGAGTTAATTTCACCTAACGTGTAGTGTTTCAAATAGGCTTAACCAGGTAAAGTATAAATTTTACTCAATATAATACAACTTACTTTGATTGTACACCGACGAATGTGGAATTATGTGGTGGCCGTTTGCCTATACCATTACTGGACCCATTAACACTAGGCAAATATGGTACATCGTCTGCGGCTGAGGTTGTGCTGTGTATACTGAGATTGCCTAAAAATTTAAAAAAATCGTATAAGCTGAAAGGGCATGGAATCAAATATAACCTCATCTTATTAGCTTGAAAAGAATAGATATTTTTTATGATCATTTCGACGAATTTTTTGGCCCATTTCGGGACTCTTTTCGGCACTTTTTATGAGCCAAAAACAATAGCGAAAAAGTACTGAACTAATCCCGAAATGGTCCTAAAGTGATCTCGTACATATTCCAAAAAGGTCCCTGGTGCACATGTGAGTCGATATACTTGCAACCGATCGACTAATAGAGGTAAACTGCAATGGTACAATTTATTACAAGAGTGTCGCATTGTTGGCGTATTCTGATGATATTGACATCATAAGCCCTTTTTAACTCGTCGTGAGTAGTATTTTCTCTATCTTAGATATGAGTCTAATATTTTGAGTACTGCGCGAAACAATGCATCGGTTTGAAACCGCGAGTGACTTTGTCTATTTGGGAACTATTGTTAACACCGATAATAATGTCAGCCGAGAAATTCAACAGAAAATGTATCAGACCAGAAAGTGCTCTGTGGACTGAGTAGGCCCCTGCGGGTTAGGGGTTTAAAATATGCCCGAGGTAGGCATACCGGTCGTAATAGGCGACTAATATGCACAAAGGTAATGACGTGCAACTCGATGGTTGATCTACGGATATGATGCCTCTCACCTCTCATTACCCATCTTACGGAAGGAGGGGTGACATGGCCTGGAAGGTGTCACTGGTCATAAATCGCTACCACGACAGTAGGCGAGTACCACAAGGGAATACCGGAGCGTACCGGGTCCAAATCAAGGACTGTTAATTCGACAACACTCCGCAAAACCTTCGGGCAGTGTTTTTGTCGTTACCACAACAACAACAACAACTGAGTCTCACGCTCTAAAAGTTTCTCATCAATTATCAAGTATAGCTCGGAGTCATGAACAGTACCCACATAAGATGAGATTTCCTTTGAAGTACTCGAAGAAAAGTTTTTCGGAAAATGTATCGTTCTTTCATCTGTTGAACTGCTCTACGGGGCAGATTCTTCTAAAACCAACTTCACTTTAATCCAACCGTTAGGATCCTGGTAACATGTTGACAATGATAAGGTAAAGATCGTGACGAATAGGCAAGGCGAACCATTGTTACAACAACAACATAGGAGAAGACTTAACAATGTATTATCTATAAGCCGTAAGCCAAAAGTAGAGCGGGGAATTAAATCATTGAAAGGCATCGCTGGCTAGGTTATCTTAAGCGAACCAAGAAAGAAGGCCCGCCCAGCAAGTTTTATCATAGGACACAGGAAGTTGGCAGCGCAGAAAGGGAGAGGCTTCGGCTACATAAATGAAGTGCTCGATGACACCAATGAAGAGTTAAGAATTGTCAGTTATAAACAAAAGGTGGGTGACGGAGGCTTTAAAGATAGATTAGTAACTTTTTATACCATTCTAAAAAGATGGGCATAATAAAATTATTACGGGTCGATGTCTGTACATCGCAAATATACAATAAAAATTCATAGCAAGGATCATTATTGTCTCGATAAAATTCAAAGCAACCGCTTTTTAGAATTTTCGTCTGTATGTTTGTTCGTGTATCAGCCAAAAACTTCTGAATATAATTGAATACAACTATCGCCTGTGCATTACTGGACGTTTAACTTACAGTTTAAGATATCCCTTATTTCAATAAATCGACCCATTTCGGAGTTATGGATCAATATGGGTATCAAACGAAAGGTTGTAATGAGTGCTGCAAGAAGTGATGTAATTAAGCTTCATAGCTCATCTGGTTTCGGATACATAAAGATTAAAATCAGACTTAGTCTATTAGAAGTTCTGAGATGGAGCGAATCGTGACCGAGTTAATTAGATTCTAACATTTAATGCATAAGTATCCTGTTGCTTCTGTCAACTTATCACACATGCTACACGATCCTTTGTCAATGGAATTTTATATAACAAAAAAAGAAAACTGCTAAAAATTTGCAATATTATCACCGGGCATGTCGAAGTCATGTCAATGTCCTACCTATAATACATGCATGTTTGTTCAGCCACATACATACACACCGACTTATATGTAGTATATAAATGATTGCATTTATTTTGATAAAAATCATAGCACAACATTCTGCATTATTAAAAAGTTGCAATGTTTACACGATCCGCACGATTTGCCGCAATGCCGACGCAAAATATTTTCATGCTTACCTTCACATCCTCCTAAATACTAAAGATATTAAAGAATAAGGGTTATTGTCCAAAATTGAGTTGACATGAATTGCTGGGGGCGTACAAAATGTCCACATTTTAGCTTTAAGCTTTGGGACAGCACTGAAGCTTAGCCACATTAGAGGCTTTTAACTAAAACACAATCCATCAAATATGCACGAATACGTGTGCATGAGGAGAACGTGATGTGCATACACTTATCAAATTGTATATCCTTTCCTATTTTTATGGCAACTAAAATGTCCACTAGCTCTTATAAGTACAGTGGCTAGTGTGAAAAAAGCGGGGAGCATGTAAAATTTAAACTAAATACAAATTTTCGTTTCGTGCAAGCTACAGCCTTTAGATTGGCGTCTACGGGTATATATTTTATTTATGACTAGAAAACCCGGGCACGCTTCACTGTGTCTCAGAGTTTATAATAGACCGAGTGCGACTTGAATCATTATATCTCTCCAAACAGTTGAGGTATCGCACTCAATCACATCTCTAATTGCAGGGCTCATAAGCACCTTTACTTTGATACACATATTGTGCTGACATATTTTGGGTCACCCTGGTGCACATTTTGGTCGATAACTGCTAAGCTGGTCGAGTTAGTCGGATAAGGGATAACCTCTATTTTAACTTAGATGTCTATTAGTGCAAGGGTGGAAGTTATATTTAATTTCATTTAGCGGTTTTTGAGTGATGCGCGTCCAAACATACAGACAGACAGAAGAAAGTATTTCTCTCTTCTCAAATTTTTGTCCTTCAGTTAAGCTCTTTTCTGTGTGGTTCTAGTTAAAGCAACAAATTTAACTTCAATGATCGGTGGATTGAATTGCTTTTGCGTAAGTTAGCAGTATGGCCAAATGCATAAGCAATATGACTTGTCAAAAGATGTGTTGCATTTTAATCACACGCCACTGTAGAAATTCCCTTTTGCTAAGTTCAATGCTCCACGCTAATGCTTAGCGTGTTAAACATTCATATTTGTTTTATAATATAAGTTTGTCATTTGCTAGTACATGGAAATATTAGATGTGACATGTAGTACAGTTTTTATTTTTATCCAGGAATTTAATAATCCCTAATATATTCTATGTTATTGACGTCAGTGGTAGCTTGAAAACAACTTAGTTAATTTGTTTGAATATAATTCTAAGAATATATCTAAATATGAAATTTATCTGATACTTAATTACTATACATTATTAGTGCACATATATTATACTTGTCTGTGCATTTGTAAAATTCATTTCATAATCTGCATAATTTAATTAATTACCATAGTAGGTATACTCTTCCAACATTTAGAAATACTTGGCATCTGTCCATTGACCGAGGTCAATGATAGCTTTTATAATTATAAAATTGAAACCTGAACTTTCTGATGAGCAAAACTGGGCCGATTTTTTTTTAATTTAAAATTTAAAATATCATCCACCCACAATAGGACGTAGAATATTCTTTTGATTAAACATTTAGTTAATAAAACAAGTGAGGAAAGGGCTGCCTTCGACTGTGCCGAAGACTTTATACCTTTCATGAATACGCATTACGGTTTTAAGTGTCCGATCTCTACTTACAATTAGTACAAACTCTGCAAATCTGTTAATTTAAAGATACATAGGCCAAACCCCATTTATCGGAAAAATCGATTGTATGGGGGCTATATGGTATGTATGTAGGTCCGATCTTTCTGATTTTCATTACACACATAATGTGTGACACATTACATATATAATATGTACAAAACTTGCAAAATTTTACGTTCCTAGCTTTTTAATTGCAAAATGTATAGCCCAGAACCCGTTTATCGGAGTAATCGATTGTATGGGAGCTATACGTTGTATTGGCCCGATCGTACTAGTTCCGATAAATGATTAATGTTGTACAAAATGGCTGCATCTTACCAAATTTCATCGAAATATCTCTAAAACTGAGCGACTAGTTTGCGTTCAAACAGACAGACTGACAAACGGGCATGGCTATATCGACTGAGCTCATCGCCCTGATCATTTTCGTATGCTTATTGGTGAGTCTATCTCTTCTTCCTCTCACACTTACAAACATCGAAACAAAGTTATAATACCATTTCATGTTCATGAAAGGTATGAGAAGTTTAATTGATATTGCAAGTATACCGAATGGCAAAATATTAATAATCATAAATCAAAAACCGTTCAAGATATCGAAATGAAATTCAGCACACAGATTTCCATTAACTAATGGGCGAAATGGGTTAAAGTACACGTCCATGAAATATTTCAAAAAGGATCATAGGTATATTTAATAGCCAATAACTTGTATTATATTATCTCTCTTTCTAAGTAGCCGTGACCGATATAAATTTTGGGGAGGACCACCCCCCCACCACTAACTAGGAACTTTTCAGCATAACAATTCTGCTACTTTCTAAGGCGATTGCTTGTAGTTGCAACTAGATATTTCAATCAAAATTGGTCAGCTGCTTCTCAATAATATGTAGTATACTCCTGCTCAAAAATAGTCAAATCGGATAACACACACATAAAAAAAAAATATCTGGGCCAGTAGTTAATACCCCACTGCAATAGGGATGTTTTATACCAAGTTTGATTATCATACCTTTAATGAACATGAAATGTTTGTAAGTAATAGAAGAAGAAGAGAGGGGTCCTTCAGTAAGTAAACTAAAATATTAAGGCCGATGAGCTGAGTCGATTTAGTCATGTCCGTCTCTTCGCCCGTCTGTCTGTCTGTCTATTTGAACGGAAATTTTTCAAATATAAAATGTGCATGTATTGGTATTTTGAAAAAATGTGGTTGGCTGTTGTTGGTAGGGAAACTATTTATATACAAATAAGTTAATTTGCCCCTCAAAACTCATAACAGAAGTGTTAATCAGCTGGCTTAATACCAAGAACTCAAAAGTATTAAAATAGACGTACGTAAATTGGTATGCCATAATAGATCACTACTATGTTCGGTTCCACCAGAATTTAGACTACCTTACTTGTTTTATTTTCTGGTCTTCGACATAAGCAACTAAGTAAAACAATATATGATACTATTTAAATTACTTTTTACTGTATAGGCTATTTTATTTTCAAATTTGTGCTGCCATATGAAAGGGCTTAGTCGATATGTTGTAGGATATATGTGCTGCCACCTGTTAAAAAATGCACTATATTAGTTAGTCTAGTTTGAAAATGTTTAACAAAAACTAGAGATCTTCCAGACAAATAGTTAGGAGGTATTGATATTGAACCAATAGAATTCAAAGCAATATTTTTGACAGAAACATTTCTGTTTGGCTGTGTGTTTGGGTGCCTATCATCCAAATACTGTTGAATGTAATTGAATGCAACTTTCACAGTCACGTTGCTAAAACTTAAATTTAAGATATCCCTAATTAGTAGTTTTCAATAATGCAGATATAGCACTTTGTTTAAAAGCGTCCCTGCCTTAAACAATTTTTCTACACTAATAAAAAATATTTCCTGAATTCCGCACTGCCATATTTCTTTTTTTGGTTTAATTTAGAACACATTTTACAAATTTTATCCGGTTAAGTTTTAAATCTAAGCAGAAAGATATTACAAATCCTATTTGGTGAAGGAAGGTTTCTGCATTTACTATAAAAAGTTCAAAACTGCTAAGAACGATGAATATTTGGATTGTTAAACCCAAGTTCTCAACCGTTTATATTTTTTTTGGTAGAGCGCGCTCTTTGTTGCTCTCTGATTTGAATGTTCAAAATTTATCACATATAAATAAGTTAAGGGTAGTGGAGATATCTTGGGTTACCTTGGTGACTGCCATTGTTGTCAGATATCGCAAAGAATAAGTGAGTTTTGCAATAGGGCCAAAATCGTCGTGCAAGTTATGGAACTTTTATATTGCCTAGTATTATTTTTACAAGAAAATCTCCACTGTCACTGGCTGCCATTTTAACCGGAGGCTTATAACGAATCCTCGTTTAGAAAAGAATTTTTATTTCTGCTCTTATTGCTCCAAGTAAGCAGAAGCGTATCGAGACTCTAAGTTACAAAACTAATGGGACCTTAAGTGAACGAAACCTGTAACGAAATCGTAACGAAACTTTCCGGCACAGAAATGAAAGTGTATAAAACTTGAAGTTTACATAGAAATAAGTAAAGTTCCTTGTATACCGAAGCTGAAACGTAACTATATGCGGTTACTGCTGTTGAGTTTTTAATTCAAATTATAAACAGATACAATTTTTTAATACTGTAAGGCTTTGAAAGACATTTTCAAAGTATTTTTTTAATTTGTTAAAGATTTTTGTAATTAATATCCTATTTTATTAAAATATTGAGTGCTAACCACAATTTTGGCGTACCCAACAAAATTCTGAAAATCCGTATTTAGGCAGATATCAATAATTCTGTTTTTTATAAAACCATTTCACAAAATATTACAACTCTAAAATGTACCATTACAAAAATAAAGCAAAGGCAATTATGATGTAATTAACATTTTGCTAAAAAAAATGTTATATGTGAAATTTTATTTTTGTTGGTTAAGCCTAGTACTGTGTTCATACGTGAAAAATATTGCACGTTGCCTAGAAACCATATAAAATCACATTCCCAATGTTTCGCATAAATATGTGTTTCTGGCATCGTTGCTCTTCATTTTCAGTTCGTTTTAGGGCTTGAATATGTTTTATTATTGCGTAATCGCTTTGGCAACATTTTCCACCATTTCTGAATCCTTTGATTTCACGTCTTGAAAAACTATAATATATAAAAAAAGGTAGAAATATAATAAAAGAAGCCCTCGTTCTACTTTATTTATCAAAAAAGGGATTTAAAATGGTGTTTGGGCTCGTTGCAACATTTTTCATGCTTGAACACAGTACTAAGCTTTACACTAAAATGGCTTTTAGGGCTCGATATATAAAATGACATTTTCGTTTCAAAATGATGGAGAACTTAAAAGAATCAATCTTAAATCAATTACTTAACCTATTGCTTGCAAAAATTGCAAGTAATTTTGTAACTTTTTAGGGAAAATCAAGTATCGTAGCCACTTCGCATTGCAGTTTGCATTGCACGTAGAATGCGCAAATGTTCCTGAGGTTTATTTACAAGTTCTGTTTCTATACCTCAACGCTTCGTTACAGTTTTGTTACTCAGGTAGCGCCATTACAGTTCTGTTCTTGTGATCCTCGTTGTGGGCAGTTTCTGTAAAGGTTTGGTTACCACTAAGCCGTTAGTTCTGATGTAAAAGATTATCGTTTCTCACAGCTTTTGTTATAGCATATATCAATACAATTATGTTTCGTTACTTATATCTATATAAAAATAACGAATCAGAAACATGTTACAAAAGTCCCTGGTTTTGACCTTACATAAGCTCCTTACAAAATTTTTAAAATTTTCAAATATAATTTATTACCTGTTGCTGGTCGCGCATTATTGCGAACGAATCCATTAGTTGTCGTCCAAATACGCTGATTTTCAAATCTTCCATCCATGTTGACGAAACGGGGAACATATTCAAATTCAAATATCAAGTAACAAAACGCAAAGCACTTTTGTGGTATTTCAACTAAACTACTTTATGAATTTCGAGCTTTGTAAACTGCACTTCTTCATTTGTTTGCCAAAATTTCTGTTTAAATGCCAATGTCACGCGCTTTTGGCTGGAAAGTGAAAACACGTTTGGCATAGTAACCCCATTTTTCAACCAAAACTAAACAAAAATCACAAGGCCAAAGCATTAGACACACTAAGAAATCACAGTTTTTGTTGATTATGAACCGGCTGTACGGCAACCAAACACACGTCATACAAATTCTTAAATATCTCGCTGTTTATCGGATTTTCTAGACCTGCTTTTGCTTTTGATATCGAATGTTGTAAGTTGACCTAGTCAAAGGAACAAAATGCTTACAGCGCGCAATTAAATAATATATTTTATTGATTTTGCCATTTAGTTGCTTTCAGCAAATCCTTTTGTTTACTTAATTCGTTTTGTCTTGGCTATATTAAATGTAGCTTTAGACTCTCTAGAAATCATAGACAACTCCGCTGACAATCCGTAACATACTAAAATACGTTTGGCTAGCCATAGTCTGCTAATGCAGACAGATATACCGAGGGTCCTGACGACACGCCGAATCCTGCGAATGCCGGCGCGAATTTAATCGAACTGAATGTCGGCTTGTCTTATTTATGAACAGAAAAGGCTAGAATATAGTCAGTGAAAGATGGTAAGGCAGAATGGTAATGGCACGTGTTCAACACCTGTCACTTAGTGGGTGGAAAGCTCAGCAAGAGGAGGGATGTAAAAAATGGACATGCAGATGTCTGTACTCATATCATTAAGTTCCACTCACCACAATAGATAGTTGAGGTTTGTCATGGAAAAAATTTGTTATACGTATATAAGTATATATTAGTAAACAAATCAGTTCATTCATTATTTCCAATGTGAGCATTAACATGCAAATGTGTCCAGCAATTAAGAGGCCCTGTAAGAAATATAACTATAAAGTAACCTTTTACTAAATGAGCTAATGTTGGAAAGGGAAAATTAAATGGGACAGGGTGGAACAAAGTACAGAGAAATGGAATGATAAATTAGAAGGGAAAGAGAGCAATAAAGGGAAAATAAAAGCTCCACCCTGATAAATAGGAAGGGAGAGAGCAAAGGAAAGGCAAATCGAAATGTATAAGGGAAAGGAAAGGAAAAGAGAAAACCCATTTAGGGGAAGGGAAAAGATATATTGAAGCTAAATACCAATGGCGGCCGCCGTGGTGTGGAGGTAGTGTTGCCGGCCTACCACACCGAAGGTCCATGGTTCGAGCCCTGGTACAGGTAACATCAAAAGTGATTTGAAAAAAGTTTTTCAAAAACGGGGTCGCCCCTCGGCAGTGGTTTGGCAAACTCTCCGAGTGTATTTCTGCCATGACAAGCTTCTCAGCAAAAATTCGTCTCCTTTGTAGATGCCGTTCGGAGTCGGCAAAAAACTGTAGGTCCCACCAATTTGTAGGGAAAATTCAAATCGGCACACCACAAATTGGAAGAGAAGCTTGGCGCAAAAATCTCTTAGGAGGTTTATGATGATATACCTGTTGTATATCGCGCCATAGAGAGAGAGAAATACCAATGGAGAGGGAAATGTAAAAGGAAAAGCAATGGGTAAGCGAAAGGGAAAGGAAAAGGGAACGGTAAAGAAAAAAAGTGAAACGGAAAGGGAAAGGAAAGAAAAGAGGAAAGCAAATGTAAAATGGTAGGGAGGGGAAGAGAATGAGAAAGGGATAAGGAAATGTTAGACAGAAGGGAGACTGAAGAAACATTTTCCGACACAGAGGATGAGACTACATGAGTACCTGTACAAATGAAGCTACATTAAGGATCTATAGACCTTTTTCTTCTCTTAATTCATATAAGTCATTCACGACGGTCTTGGCAGACATTGTATTAGCGAGGACATCAACATTCTTGTAAGGGGCCATATATTTTAAGAAAATCGTGGAAATGATACTCATTGTCGTCATCAGTTCGGCACATTATACGAGTTTTAATGCAACTATTTCCAAAGAGAGGTGCTCTCGTACCTTCTAAGCCCAGCGGATAGTGTGCTCTGAAAAGCTTGAGTGTGTGGCGTGTCGTTTACTATATCATCTGGACATCGGACGTTTAGAGAGCAAAACCCTGCTGTACTCCCTTAACCCTTCTTACTTTGACAGCATCATAAATAATCATTGTTCACTATATGGAGCGCTGTTAACTACAAACGTTTAACTGAAGGGGACAGAAATAAAAGTGGAATAATCTGAAAGGATTCACTGCCAAATGGTTACGCTTTTAAAAAATTTGGGTAATTACGTCAACGGACTAATATAGAGCGGGACATAGTTTGCTATAATCGAAGGGTGCTCTTGCCTTTGGGGCGGACACGATTTAACGAATATGCTTCAGCCCAGCAACTGCTACTGTCGACAGTTACCGGTGTCATTAGTTCAAAGTCTTGAAACCAGGCAATAACAAAGGATGCAAGTTATACTCGTCCTGTTTTTTTGCAATACAGTGACGGTCTCCCCAACTTATGCCGTAGTGTCTCCCCTTCTATTTGCATAACAGGCCACAGCCAGCGAAATATTTCTTTTGATACATGCAGTCGTCATCCTTGGAACTACCATATATTTTCCCAAGAGCCTCTCTCTCAAAAATTCAAAGAGTCATGCCATCTTCTCACGATACATCAGAAGAAGTATGATAAGTGGTTTAGAGGGCGTAATCTTTGTTCATCGAAAGAAGGGCTCAATTACCAATACCAAAGGGGCCGCCGTGGTGTGGCGGTAGTGTTGCTGGCCTACCACACCAAAGGTTCAACGTTCGAGCCCTGGTACAGGTAAGATCAAAAAGTGGTTGGGAAGTTTTTTCAAAACGGGGCCGCCCCTCGGCAGTGGTTTGGCAAACTATCCGAGTGTATTTCTGCCATGGAAGGCCTCTTAGCAAAAATGCATTCCTTTCGGAATCGGCAAAATACTGTAGGTCCCGAAAATTTGTACGAAAAATAAGAAGTCGCACACCACAAATTGGTAGAGAAGCTTGGCCTTAACCCCCGCAGGAGGCATATATAGCGCCAATTATTATTAATATTATTAATACTAAAGGGGTTGGGTCACTTTGAATAAAAAATTACTCAAATAAAAAATTTACTTTTATTCATTACTGCGTCTCATAACTTATAATAGGTGAGTTCCTGTTTTATTATTATCAATATGGGAGGTGTCACGCCGATTTTACCCATATCAAAATTTACCTTGATGTCGTAGAGATTAAAATCACACAACTCCTTTCCGAGTTTTATTGTTCTAACATGAATGCTGGCATAGTCATTTACATTAAATAATAACATTTGTGTGGGAGGTACCACGCCCCCTTTTTCGTTCATTTATTTCCTCACCTAATTTCAAATTTCTAGCAGGAATACTTCCAAACATATGCAGTATCAAAAAATGTATCGGCTTAGGATTGTCACACCCCTCAAATATATTGAAATAAAAAGTACTCTTTCTCTTAAGTTGAACAATCTTTCAAGTCGATACCAAATTTGATTGATATTGATGGGGGACTATTTGATTCTTTTAGGGATAATTTTTAAAGTCAGTTGATATATTTTTCTAAATTTCTTAAGTTCATTGCAGTTTTAATTGAACACAGTTTTTTTCTTCCACGCTAAAATTTGTCCGACCGAAATTAAGTGCTTTCACGGGAGTAACAGCGATACATTAATAATATATAATTTCTTTATTGATTTCCCTGCTTTAGTTTTTGAGAAAATATTACATTTACAAGACAATATCTCGGTGTAGTTTAAAGCACATGTATACAACAATTAATATTAGACCACGGAGACCTAATTAGTGTTTGTTTGGTGTGCTTAGAACTTCTTCACTTTTTCATTTCCGTATGTTATATAATGTACACATTCATATATTTTGACACTTTCCTTGTGACAGTCCACAAATCTACTAGCTATTGCTTTAATTCTTATTACTTGTGACCACACATACAAAATTATCAAACTTTTTTTAGTCACAAACAGTGGTGTACCTAGGGCACAGCGAAAGGGGCGTTCCCCTCAGAAGCACCTAATATAAAACCGAATAAAACAAAATAAATTAAAATAAAATAAAATAAAATAATATAAAATAAAATAAAAGAAAATAAAATAAAATAAAATAAAATAAAATAAAATAAAACAAAATGAAATAAAATAAAATAAAATGAAATAAAATAAAATAAGATAAAATAACATAAAATAAAATAAAATAAGATAAACTAAAATAAAATATAATAAAATAAAATAAAACAAAATGAAATAAAATAAAATAAAATAAAATAAAATAAAATAAAATAAAATAAAATAAAATAAAATAAAATGAAATGAAATAAAATAAAATGAAATGAAATGAAATTAAATAAAATAAAATAAAATAAAATAAAATCAAATAGTATAAAATAAGATAATAAAAAAAAAAAAAATAAAATAAAATATCGACAAATATATATTATATGGGAAAAACAATTATTTTTGTTGTCTTAATTTATATATATATGGCCCAGAGCTCGATAAAGTTTCTTAATATTTTACAAAACAAAATAAAATAAGATAAAATTAAATTAAATAAAGTACAATAAAGTACAATAAAATAAAATAAAAAAAAACAAACAAAACAAAACAAAATAAAATAAAATAAAATAACTTAAAATAAAATACAATAAAATAAAGTAAAATATAACAAAATAAAATAAAATAAAATAAAAAAACGAACAAAATAAAATAAAATAAAATAAAAAAACTTAAAATAAAATAAAATAAAATAATTAAATGTATATGCCGGATACACATGGTACTCATGCCTGTTTTATAGAAGCCGAAGCTGTGAAACTTTTATCAACCCAATTTACCAATTACAAATATTGACAGACAAACTGTGGATTGAAGAAACGATTGTGCCCCCGTGTCATTTGTAAAACTAAAACAAAATGTGACCAGTATGGTGCAAACGCTATAAAAAGAAATCGAAAAACTTTAAATATGCCAGGAGAAATATCTGAAGAATTTTCATCTTCTTCAGAATCACTTGAACGATATTATTTGCAAGGAACACGTTAACAATATTTTCTTCTGGATGATTGGAGGAATATTAAGTTCATCGCTGATTCCAATGACGTTAAGTGAATATATTTCTGACTTATCTTCGCTATTCTTACTGACTTCATCTTCATTCTCATCGTACTGTATATCAATTAACTCAGATGATGTGGAGGTCTCACTAGAAAAAATTAATGGAGTTTGTGCAGTCGTGCGTTTTCCGACGAAAACTGCCATAAGCTAAAAATTATCTGTAAAATTAATTTATTAATTAAGAGGACTCGACGAGGGTTGGGAAGACGCCACTGGTCACATATATTTAAGTTAAATATGAGCTTTGCATAGTACAACATATATTTACAAATGACAAATGTTTTCGGTGTGGTAAGTTTACACACCCAAATTTCACACACACATGAATAATTATACGATAGCTAACGAAGGTCAACGAACTAGAAAATCAATAATACATTTTGTAAAGTAATAGAAATAATTAATGCTTTCAGGTAACACTATTCAACAGTAAACAAATTTCACGATATCAGTAACACAAAACCACCAAACTCCTTGAATTCAATTTTTTGCTGTTGTTGTTGTTGGTGTTGCAACGACAAGAACACTCCCCGAAGGTTTCGGGGAGTGTTGTCAAAGTGATAGTCCTTGGAAGAATATGAACCTGTTATGCTCCGGTGCTCCCTTGCGGTACTGCCCGACTGTCGTGGTAGCAATTTGGTGTGACTAGTGTAAACTTCTAGGTCATGTCACCTCTCCTTCCGTAAAGAAGGAGAAGATGGGTAATGTGAGGTGAGAGGCATCGTATCCGTAAATCAGCCAACGAGCTGCACTTAATTACCTTTGTTCATATAAGTCTCATTTTACGATGTTGTTGTTGTTGTTAACATTTTACGATTGGTATGCCTACTTGGGGCTTCTAAGCCGCAGGAGTTTTTAGTCGTGGATTACGGGTCTACACTCCTCTTTCCGTTTTTATAACAGAACATTTCTTTTATGAGAACCATCACGGTTTTTAGCGTCTATCCTTATTTACAATAAGTACAAGCCGTGCAAAATTTAACCCACCGTTAATTTAGAAATATATACCCCAAACCTCGTTTATAGAAGAAAATTGGCATTACATTTTTGAAGTGGGACACTTTTTGTTTTTGTTTGAAGTTCAACTTTCTTTCTGAAACTTATTTGTATAGTTCATAACAACAAAAAGAAAATACGTTTCAGCCAGTTTTTCGAAGTTCGAATTATTTTCTAAGTTATCTAAACTTATTTTATCAAAATACATATCGTTCCAAAATGCATCCAAGAAATTAAAAAATCACTAAAGAAATTGTTTGTTATTATTACTCGTTCTGATACAAAATACTATCTTTTCCCACAGCTTTTCTTTCAGTTTTCGTTATAGCATATATCAATACAATTTTGTTTCGTTACTCTAGCACAATAATTAAGCAGAAACGCGTTACAAGTGCCTGGTTTATACAACACAGAAAAATAAGTAATAGAATGTTTCATCTTTTTACGAGCACCTAAAAATGTATTGGTTTCGAATTATGCTGAGTCATTATATATAATTAATTATTATTTATGAAATAAGAAAACAGTATTTACAATACCTGCTTCGATCGACAAATGTGTGTAATATACAATTTAATATACTATATCTTAAAATCATTTCATTTTAACTTATTTTCTAATTTTGTTGGCCTTTACATGCATACACTCCACGTTACCAGAATAGGTACATCTTCAGGTTATTAATAATGACAGTTAGAAAAAGTCGATACTTTATATTCACTTACGATAGCCGCACAATATAAAATAACTAAGCAAAAAGTAGCTTCAGTAACGTGATCAATTCTTCAAAAAATGAAAAATATTTAGAAAATGAACTTGTTTATAAATACAAAGAAGTTCCTCATCTAGCTCTAGTTCCATTACTTCTACCTAGGTTTGCTTCATTTATCAACTCCTCTCTTTTCAAAAGCTTTGTTAAACTTATGCGTAATGTTCAAGGGATTGGCTAGTATTCAAAAGACTTTTCCATTATCTTAGGATAATTTTGACTTAGGAAAATGTGTTTCACCACCCGGTTGTGGTGAATTGGGAATCGCAATATCCAGACTCAAAAACAGTTAATCAATTATAGCCGACATCCGCTGACATCCGGTGGGCT
The DNA here is from genome assembly GCA_949987695.1 of Merzomyia westermanni. Classification (NCBI taxonomy): domain Eukaryota; kingdom Metazoa; phylum Arthropoda; class Insecta; order Diptera; family Tephritidae; genus Merzomyia; species Merzomyia westermanni. The sequence goes on from OX465288.1 coordinate 199,730,375, forward strand.
TATATAGGTCCGTACCCCATTCAAATTTCATGGGAACACTCCTGATCTTAAGCGGACTTCAGAAGCAGGTGTCAGCGCCCTTGTTGCTCATTTCAGGCAGATTCTAGGTAACCACAATATTTTAAAATAATACCACAAATATATTTGTTTAGTACTAAAAATCATGAAATTCATTTTAAGGATGCGAAGGTAATATGTTAATTCAAATAATATTTATATATTCCAGTTAATAATATTCAAATCATAGAAATTAAAAATATGTCTCATGTTCGTGGAAACGAAACAAATGTTTCTAGTATGAAATCCGAACAAAATATCTCAGTACGAACACTCTGCGCAGAAGCATGTAAATAATTTGGTTTATCAAAAGCTGTAATGTTCATTCTAAAGATAGGAAACAAGCAAAATCATGTAGCTCACAAATTAAACCAGACATGCATGCATCTGGATCTATCTGGCTCAAATCGTCACATATAAAAATATTTTTTTGGCCCAAGGATCACGACGACCGGATGACGGCTAATAGTTTACCTAAAGAACTTTATCAATGGCAACATTTATAATCGAAAAGTGTACATATCACAGTGACGCACAGTGTATATATGACATCAAACTTTCTGAATTTTTCATTGTGTAAGTTTGCTCAAGAGATTTATTGGCACTAAGAAATATTTTCAAAATTTTATACTCGTATTTACAAATTCGTTTAAACAGCTTTTTAGCTTTCACCTAGTCAAAGTTAATCCAAGCTTTCATGCTCATGTGCAAGCTTTTGTTTTATGTTTTCTGTTATTCGTTTATTTATAGCTACGTTTTTCTTGATTGCCCCCCAGTGTTTCGCAAAACACATTTGCAACAGTTGGGCATTTTAACTTGCTCTTCTTTCATTTCACCATTCACCGCAACCACCATGCTCCTAAACACGTAATGTTGCTTACAAAGAGATGTGTAGAAACGTGGTAGCGATTCCTCAAATCGGCAAGGCTTATCTTCTGCGCTGCAAATAAAAATAACAGTAATGTGGGTCTATAGATTATACTATCTGTAAATCAAGGAACGAAACCGAAATCGCAACTTTATTTTCGATTTGAAAAAGAGTGCTTCGCCCTACCCTACTAGAGCACGATAATTTAGAAAAATTGTCATCAAACTCTTTTAAAGGAAGTCCAAGGAAACTAGTAGTTTCAAAAGGATGCAACAAAGCGAGAACGGTTTTAGGAGAGTAGGTTCTATTGAAGAGTTGAATAGATGTTGGTATGGTGGGATTAAATCTGCATAAGAGTTGAACCTATTACAGTATCCAGATTAAAGTTGTTCTGGAATAACTCTAGTCTCCCTCGGTCACAGGCCGAGATCTGTGGAATCTGTATTCCGATTTTGTGTAAAGGTTATTTAGAGCCCGTCTTTGGTTACGCAGATCAAACGACAAGGTAATGTGGTGCCGAATTTCATATTAGTGCTTACGGAAATGTTTTCACATGTTTTCAGCAGGCGGTGCTTCATCCAATAGATGTCGGTTTGGATGACTGGGTTTGTGGCAGTTCAGTAAAAACTATCTGCTCAACAGTTTCGCGTGCTCAGGGACATTAAGCATTTTACTCTCTTGATGGAGGTGACTCCGATGACATAAGAAGGCATCCCGGAACAGTTCTGATGCCGGTGTTTTAGCAGGCTTGCCACTTCTTTCAGTTGGTGTCAGTAAGGTTGGGCGACCATATGGGTGCAGCGCATTCAATAACTGGTCGGCCGATAGCCTTTTATGTAGCAAGCAAAGTTTCTTTATTTTTCCCCCAAGAGTTGGCGGCAAGTGACTTGAGAATATTGTTGCGGATCTGTACCTTCAAATATATTGTATGACTAGCAAAGGTGAGACTGGTGTCAAACGTCACTCCCAAGACCTTAGTGTGATTGATCGTTGGTAGCGTAACGCCATCAACGTGGACGTTCAACTGATCTGGGCATTCCACCACTTAAAGAGTGTCGCTGTCGATTTAGTCGGGGGCTGAGTCCAATTTGGCTCTGTGCAAAAGCTAGAAAGATGGTGGAGATAACTATTGATCCTCATACAAAGCTCGTGAATGGACTATGAAGTAGGAGGAGGTGGGAGAAAGGACACCACCATATGGAAACCAATTTCTAATTCTTCTAAGCTTGGATGTTGTGTCTAAAGTGGTGGCCGTGGTATGAAGTCTACGGAAGCCATGTTAATGGCTGGCCAAATTTAGTAAAGATAGTTTCTAGTATCTCAGCAATAGCGATAGGAGAGATATCGGGCGATATGATTCAAAAATGTTTGCCGGGTTCCTAGGTTTTACTAGCGGGACGACTCTCGCCAGTTTCCATATCTGACAAATGACAAAAGTGGTGATCGGGAAGAGCCGAAATAGCTTTGTCCCACTTGGCCAAGGTGCTTCAGTACCTGCATGTCTCAAGCTGCGTTCATATGGAATGCTGAGTTATACGAGGTGTGTTCAAAAAGTATCGCGAATTTCGAATTTTTTGTGGCGTTATGTTGGTACTCATGTTGGTACTCATGTCTCTCACTTATGCCGACAAGCTCGGCCATTTTGAATGTTCAGTTAATTGTTGACAGCTGCTTTGCTTGCACGTGTTTTGGATCGTCTTCGATTTTTACCTATTCAAAAAAATGGATCAAAGAACCTGTATCAAATTTTGTGTGAAAAACGAAATTAAGTGCGCGGATGCATTCCGAATGTTGACTGTGGCATACGGAGAAGCTACCTTGGACCGAAGTAACGTTTATCGGTGGTACAAAATGTTCTCAGAAGGCCGAGAAGATGTGCAAAGAAGAACAAAAATTGGCTTTTGCATCACGATAACGCCCCTGCTAACGCATCGTTGCTTGTGCGCGACTTTTTGGCCAAAAACAACACACTAATGATGCCGCAGCCACCGTATTCCCCAGATCTGGCCCCCTGTGACTTTTTCTTGTTCCCTAAACTGAAGAGGCCCATGAAAGGACGACGTTACGCTTCTCTTGACGAGATAAAGACGGCATCGAAGGAGGAGCTGAACAAGATACAAAAAAATGATTTTTTGAAGTGCTTCAAAGATTGGAAAAACCGTTGGCACAAGTGTATAATATCTCATGGGGATTACTTTGAAGGGGACAAAATAGATATTCATGAATAAATAAATAATTTTTGAAAAAACACAAAATTCGCGATACTTTTTGAGCACACCTCGTATGTTTGTTTGAGTGCCAGGGATCATGGTGTGTATTAAAATCGCCGAGAATCAACTAATATCTAGGTGAAAAGCTCTTAGTCAGCAGCTGACATATATGGGATATGTAAATGTTGATAATTTGGAGGTCGATCGGACCGCTACACTTTGGAATTCTAAGCTGGTTTCCCTAGGGTCGATGATAGGGACAAACGGTAAGGTGTGTGATCAACGCGGGACGCTCGCCGACTAACACTGGGGCTGTGTTTTCGGTGTACATTGTACCCAGTAACGTTCTCGTCTCTTGAATCGCAGCGATCTTGATGTTATTTAGCTTCATGAATTCTGTTATCTCCGCGATCATTACAGCTAGTCAATTTATCGGCTCGAGTTTTGCTTTCCCTTTTTTTGCTAGCATTATACCGAAAAGCGAAATCATAATCAAAGTCGGAAATTATTTTAAATCGGTTTCATTCTTTGTTGCAACAAAATAAACACTTACTCGCACTGCTCGATTAGAATTCCCTGCTTATGCCTATCATCTTGTACGACAAGCAACCATTTTGATTCCTTAGTTTCGGCACTTTTGGGATATATCAAACGTGATGAACTAGAGCAATAATACTCTTCCAAGGGTTCCGAGTTCATGCGCTGTGTTACATTTTGTGGTTGTATGAGATCATCTCTGAAATAAGATTTGAATTGCTCAAACTTTTCCGGACTAACACGATCGAGCTTAGTCATTTCCAAATAGTTTGGCACTTCGGTACAATATGATTTTCCCTCACGTCGTTCGGGGCAAATATTTTCATCTGGAAGCAGAAGAAAATGTAATTATTTCAAAATTCATTAAAAAAAGTAAAATACAATTACCATCGGGAAAGAGCACAACGTCTGTGTTTCTGTAAGGTGGCATATTTTTGTTCAAATTATTAGTATTTTTGTTGTTTGTGGGCGTGGCAGATGTTGTGGTCTGAAAAACAAGTTCATTATTAAAAACCGCTTGCAGTTTGCCATCGGGCAATCTTTGCACTTTTACGTTTAGTTGTGATGTATCCTACAAATGGTGCAACAGAAAGAGGGCGAGAGAGAAAAGTGCCGTGAATTAGTAAAAGAAGTGTTAGAAGATAGCAGAAGTAGTTTACTGCGTGAAACTTACATTGAAAAGTACAACCCCCGGTCGATCATCCATATAAAAAATATCTTCCAATTTCTTTTGATATGTGTCTGACGTCTGCTAAATTTCGAAAAATATATGTAAGCATATGAACATTTCAAGTTAAGAGAAAACATATCAGTCTAACCTTTGCACTGTCACCCAATTGTGTTTGACCCAAATTCCCATATGGTGAGCGTTTCTGTCGAACATCTCGGAAATCATAGGAAATACCAGTACTAGGAGCTGTTATCTGAAAGTGTCATATAATCAGTGCTATTATCGAGAACTAATCGTTATTGAAATAATTTTTTTAATGGTACGCTCGAAAAATTAATCTAAGAATGAGTTAGGTGAAGACATTTATAACCGGCAGATAACTAAGATATGTCAGCTTTTCTCTATTTTTATTTCCTAGAAATAATAACCGCCAAAGCTTGCCACCTAATATTAATCTTAATCGAGAATCGAGAACAACTTGAATGAACTTTTGAAATAGCTAAAATACTAAATTTCTACCCAAGTATTTCCACACAGCGTTGCCACCTATATTCCACTTCGGGCATCAATCGTATTTCGTATTTCATAAAAATTATATCTAAATATGGATTAGGATTACTACCTACAATTTTTTTTAAAAAAATTTTTTTTTTTTTTGTGGAGAGAATGAGTTCTCGTTTGCTGTAGTTAACAGCGAGTTCATAAGGCTCTGTCCATCTAGCAAAACGGGTCGAGATAATGCTCATAGTGACCCGTAATCGGCACCTAATCAAGACTACAATATCATCATCGTAAGCAATCACTTGGCAGCCACTGATTTCCAGATCTAGTAAAAACAGAACTCCCTCTTTACCCAGAGCTCGATCGATTCTAAATAAAATCAGGGATCAATACAGTATTGACAACTCAAGAAAAAATACATGTCATGTCCACTCACACAACAAAGTGTTGCATTTGTAATGGTTTAATTTTTTTCCTGATTTTCCTGCTATAATAAAAAAAATTTTTTTTTTTTTGTTGACGGCGGTTTAGTTTGAGCAGACTTATGGACACATATATAATTGTTCATAGTTTAGAAGTATAGTTTGGCCGTAAAACGGGACACAATTTTTCAACTTGCGCATTTATATTATAGATGAGAAGCTTCAGCTATGCTTCGCTACACATCGTCTAGCCATTCACATCTCTCAAGTACCCGAGTGAGGTAGGATTCCTTGAAAGACCTTGCACCGACTCGTGTACTCATTGCTTCTTTAGGCGCTTTTGCAGAAGCATTTCTACTTTTTAGATCTCGTAGTCCTAGGGCAGCTTGATCCTTCTGTTTCTATAATTCGGATACGTTTTATACATTTTTTGTTCGGACCCTCTATGACTCTAAGGCTCCCATTTTTAGGACATTAACGGATTTTAAACTTTGCTGAAATTCTTTAGCAATCGACTTTTAAGTTTCTATACTTGCTATTACATTTTCATAATAAATTATAGTATATTACATATATCTCTACACAGTCTGATTTTTGCTATAGACAACTTTTGTAATTTTCTAATTGACCAAATTACTATGAAAAACAAATAAATAAACAAATAAAAAATAAATAAATGTTGAACTGAGAGCCATTCTATGTCAAAGCCCTTAGAAGTTACTACCCTTTGTACTAAAATCCAGTCTCTTTAAGAAAATGGTTTGGCATTAATAATCACCAAGAGAAGAAACCTAAAAAAAGTTAAATGAAATACTCAGTTTTTCCCATTTTAATTTCCGTAAATTCAAAAATGTGAATTGCTAAACAAATTATGATTCATACTATCGTTTCGTGCCGTTGATGCAATCAAATAACTTTTGTTTTCTGCTCTACCAACTGCATTGCATTTTCCTTGTTGATCATCAGCATTGGATTTGTGGTTTTCACTGTCAACCAAATTGTGACCACAAAAAACAGCTTTTTATTCATTTCCTGTGCTTGTAAAGAGTTTATATAAGTATGTACGCTGCTACATGTTTGTATATAATTTTAACTATATACAACAACAGAAGCGGGAGTAACAAAAAATCAAGTCATATTGAAAACATGATTAGACAAAGTCTTGTCATCTGCATCCAAGCAGAACTGTTTATAAAATGTATTAAATAATGTATACACTTACATGTACATACATACATATATTAGAGATGCCAATCTCGGGATCCCGAAAATACCGGGCCTGTAGAAAAGAATATATTACCAAATAGAACTTTTTTCGACTTGAACTTTCAAAGTTATTTCGCACATATTTCTTCACTTGAAGCTGAACAGTTCTTTCCAAAGTTTTATTCTAGTTTTAAAACCACTGCAGTTAATTTGTTTACGTGCGCCTGCAAATTTTACACATGGCAACACTCGTATGAGGTGTCATTGTGACGTCAAAAATTAATCAAAACACGTGAGCTAGCGAGAAATTACCAACAGTTTTTGCAAAAACATTAATATAAGGAAAGAAATAAAAAGATATATATTTGTGTGACAAAAGTTTGTGTGTAAAATATTATTTCGTATATATTTTATTGCACATTATGTTTTAATAATTAGTGGAATGCCTAACAAAAAAATTAAACTTGGACTATGATTTCAGTCGGAATCCAATATTTTTCAAGTGGAAAAATAAGAGTATTTTCATATCAAAAATGTTCCCCTTTGCTGGGGAATGGACTGTTTTACCAATAACTAGAGTAGAGCACTTATGGTGTCAGATAGGCACCTTAGTTTGCTGTAAAAACCCCCGATTTGGTATCACCATTTATTGTGAGTATACAAATCTATTTAGCTATACTCCGGCTTGCTCGCAGTTCGTCCTCCTGCTCGTCCCTCTGTCTGTTTGAACGCAAACTAGTACCTCAGTTTTCGAGATATCTCGATGAAATTTGGTATGGGACACCCAATATGCAATGATCGGACAAATATAGCTCATAGCTCTCATGCAATCAATTGTTACGATGAACGGGTTTTGGCCTATAGCTCTTTGCAATTAAAAAGCTAGGGATTTAAAATGTTGCACGTTTCATATATTTTATATAAGCAATGTGGCTAGTGAAAATCAGCCAGATCGGGCCAACATAACATTTAGCTTCCATACAATCGATTGTTCCGGTAAATGGGGTTTGAGCTATTACTATTACAATGTAATAGCAAGGAACAACAAATTTGGCAGCTACAGTACTTACTACATATATAATGCGTTAAGTGAAAATCATCAAGATTGGACCAATGTATCGTATAACCCCCTTGGGCTATGTATCTTTACATTAACAGGGTAAGACCATCAAATTTTGCAGAGTTTATACTTATTTTAAGTAAGGATCGCACATTAAAACCCGTGATGCGTACTCATGAAAGGTATAAAACCTTGGGCATTGCCCAAGACAGCGCTTTCTTACTTGTTTTAATGGACTTCAATGCAACTTTAGTTGGCTTCAGCAATAGTGATCTAAATAATTTTATTTTAGTTTTTAACCCTACATTATTTTCTTTTAATCTTGGTTTGATGGCCTCTGCTCTTTTGGAAGTTCTTTTTTTTTAATACTTTTCTTATCAAAATGATAATTAAATGGTTGCACAAATTTTCTTATGTTAAGCAAGAGAAAGTGATGCTGTCATAGGGCATCGCGATGCCAATTGAGCCAAATGTTTTGTTTGAAAAGTGATCCCTTTTGGAGTAATATACTTTTTGATTGAACGGAGTATATTCAATTTTTCAGGGGAGCACTTACTTAGGTATACAGTTGTGTTCAGGAACCACATAAAAAGAAATTTCGAAGTTTCCACAAAGTTCACGAAAGTTAAACAATAATTTTTTGGAATGGCTTATGGTTATGCCTAACATATTTATATTTTGTAAAAGTTATTTTAACAGCATAGTGATCACTAATTCTTTTACCAACTCGAATTTCAAGAAGCTGATTTTTCGGTTCAGCCTAATATACATACATACATACATACGTTATAATAAAACACTTGAACCTTGAATTCTAAGGAGTTCAACTATAAGCAATACACCGGGTAAAAAATAATTTATTAAAATTATATTAAAATTATTGTATTGATAGATTTTCCCTACAATAGATAATTATGCCTAGGTACTTTGTGCCTATGGTAAAGTAGTACATAATTTTTCTATTTTTTTTTTTATTAATTTTTATTTTTTTTTTTTGCGGGTGGGGATGACGAAGCTCCTAATGCACCGTGGACTTAAAAACTTCCCCAAAACATACATACATTCACCACATTGGCTCATACAAGGGAACTTTTAGGGTTCGAAAGCCTTGAATTGTATTGTACGAGTACTGTTAGTCATAATAATCACATAAGTCCATCTATTCCATGTCAGAATTCAAATAGTAGAATATTTAATGGAGCGAAGTGGACTATAAAAGTAAAACCGATTTAAATAGATTAAAATTATTCCTGTGCAAACCAGCTGGTGATTGATTAAGCAGTTCGACTTTATTTGACCTATTGGAATGAGCTTTGTTTAATTTGCGTTTTACAACAAGTCGACAAGTCGTCGTGCGATTTGGATGGTTAACCTATTCAACAAAGCCCTTTGTAAGTAAGCCACGTAGTTATTGTATTTGCTTATTGCATGAACTTCATTTAGCCTAGGTAGTGAAAATTTGGGTGCATTTCCAATGGCATATGTCCAGCTCACTATTTTAAGGTAAATATCTTATTCGAACATCTAGGTGGATATATTTGATCTCGTACCGAATTACAAAAACATATTTCCTGTTGTTGCTGTAATCGAAAAACACCCCCGTAAGTCTTAGATCAGCATACATCAAAATATTTTTGACGAAGGCCGTATTCCCGATTTTTTTTCAAGTACACCATGTCTTCGAATATGGGCTCAAGTCGTTCCTCCAGGGTTAAAATCCAACCGGTATACTAGTCAGCCTTTGCATCGGCAATATACTAGTTGACATACTAGTGCGTATATACATTAGAATCATATCAGTTGGGAAACTCCTCGTGTCGAAGAAGAAGAGCGAGAGGGTGAGGGAAGTGAAAGATCTAGAGAGGGAGTGAGAGCTAGGGCTACAGTGGGGAGGAGAGAGTGGGAAGGAGATAGAGAATGAAAGGTTGAAGGGGTGAGAGCGAAAGAGAGTGTTATAATATTCTAATGAATTGATAGAATTACATTCTCCCGACAGAATTGGTGATAGCATTCTACCAACGGTTAGCTGTTAAGTATTCCGTTAGAATTGCTGATAGGCCCCGTTGTCTGAACTCAATGAGTAAAATACTTAGATTTAAGTAAAATCTAAAACTAAGCCAAAAGTATGAGCTGTGCTGTGTCGTTCCCCTTGTAGCCTATTCGACGAAGTGGGGATTCGATTAAAGGCGTTATCGTGATAGACATTTAATTTTTTGTAATGTTATTTCGGAGTTTATAAGTGTTCCTCCCATTTGTGCCGTTTCTGTTGGTCGACCAAATGGCTGATTAACCTGATAAAAGCTATATTTGGGTTGAAGTTTCAGACTTTATCACGCTCGCCAGAACTTCAAACGTCGCTCTCAAAGCTGCTGTCTCGGCTAAGAAATCGGTATACCACCAGCCGGTGTACCTGCTACATTGACCACAAAAGTTCTAAAAATTGTTATACTTGTTATCGCGCTAATTTCAAGGCAGGCCAAGGAAGAACTGCGTTTCTATAATTTTATTTCATAGAGATAGTAGGGTTAACTGATTTTTGTCATGCTGTCATTCTCCAATTGCAGACCGTTGATCTAATATCTCCGGACACAGTCAAGGCAGAATAGAGTTGTGTTATCCCGATCTTAGTTGTGCAATAATTTTTCGAAGCGAGGACAACTCCTCTCACCTAAAAGTGACGGATCAATCATATACGACTTTGTTCACTGCGGGAAACCAAGGGAAGTGTATATACATAGCACTCATTGCAAATATGATTGGTTTTTATTTGAAATAAAGATTTTTGCTTACACTGGGCTTTTTACAACTGGTTTAAAACTAGTCAGCAATAAACTAGTACGAATACACCCACAAAATGTCTGGCTAATGAACTAGAATTTTCGCTTAATAGTTTGTCTTTTGACTGCATGGCTATTGGGCATTTGGACGCTTTGCCAGTATTACTTAGTGGGCCGTATCAATTTGCGGTATTGACATTTTTCCAGTTAAAGCATTACCTGTAACAGGTGGCTGAACAATATGCGAAGCTAAAAAGTACATTTTTGAGAGAAAATTAAAAACATTCTTAAACAATCGTGCGCGACGCTTAGCTCTCACTCACTATCTATACTTCTAAATAGTCACGATGAAGCCAATGATGAATTTTATAAAAATAAACTACAATAGATTTTAGCTTATTAAACAATGTGAAGACTTACTGTATTTGGCAAAATATAAACAAATGATTGTTTATGAATGGAGTCTCTTTATTAAGCACATCTACCAAAGCCTCTCCCTGAGGCAACATTTGAACTACAGAGTAACAAATATTAAACGCTGTGCCTTTTCGTCGTCTCTTTGATTAGAAACTGTGACTTCAACACATGCACATAATTTGCAAAAATCTACAAAAATATTTATAAATATTGAATAATTCACTGTACTGCTAATAAGTACTACAAAGACAAAGTACCTGTTACAATAACAACAACCTGCATAACCGCTCATAAAGAAATTAACAGCTGTGGCGCAAGCTTATTTTTTTCGTAAGCATTTAGCGACAAATGAATAAAACACCAAAATGAATTTCATTCATTTTACAAAAACTTCAAATATACTCGTATACAAGTAGTGACCAAACTTGTGAGCGCTTATAACTTTTTCTGCTTGTTTAGTTTTCTTTTGCTTTCGTTTGAAAATTTGGGCGAGTAATCCAACATTGAGATATTTATTTAAATCTTTATTAAAATTAATATATTGAAGATTCGCTACACTCCAAACCAAATAAATAAGAACAGACAACAGCCTCGAAGAAAATCGGCAATCGGCAGAAAAAATTTACTTTTGAACAAATTTATGGCAAACAAAATATTATCAGTTTCATCAAACGTTTTTTTTTAATTCAGCAGAGAATCAATGACGTTCGTAAATACAGTGGAGTACTATAGAAGATGCGACTCATCAGAAAAGTCAGAGTCGGCTGAAGTGTGGAATTATGACAGGGAATAAGAGGGAGAAGGTCGGGCAGAGATGCGTGTTTACCCAAATATATGTATGTAGGTAATGCTAATAGGTTTATTCAATTCGACCAGTACATCACCACTTGGAAGAGAAGCTCTGCCTAAATATCTCCGGACATATATCACCCAAAATAATATTTTAAGGAGTTTATAGGTAGATGTATATTGGAACGATTTTTCGTCATCCCTTGTCAATTTTTGTTTTATTATCAGACCCGGCAGACGTTGTGCCACCAGAAAATAAGCTTGCTTAAATTTAAAGAATTTTCACTCTTCTCTTCTCATTACTCGCTTCTACTTCCGTTGTTCTGCTTCCACTTTCTCTTTCTTTTTCACTCTCATATCTCTCTTCTCTTGTCCCTGCTACGACACGTCCCTATTGCTGTACCTGTTAGTATTAAAAATCTGGGAGAAACATCTGGGAAAATATAGCAAAGTCTAGTTTCTTATATGGGGTCGTGGCGCCACTCCATGTCGAATTGTAACTTTATATGGCCTAGTAGCAGGACACCGAGGTCAACCCTACTTACAAATGTTTTTTTTTTAAATACGCAGAAAAATACCTTTCTTTGATACCCATATTGGCATATTTCATTTCATTTAAAAAAATGCAAATAGCTGGCAACTCCGTAAAACATCCTAAGGGCAATTCCTAGATAGAGATGCTTAGAATGCAGTACCCTATGTACATACGAAATGTCATCCAAATCGGTTTAGCCATTTTCGTGATATTGTGTTAATTCAAATATACAATAATAGCTCGTTAGAATTTCTAACATGGCAACAATAAGTGGCAGCCCTACTTAGAATTTTTTTTTTTTTTTCAATACGCAGGAAAATACCTTTCGTTTGAAACCCATTTTGGCTTATTTCATTTCATTTAAAAAAAAATTAAATTAGTTGGCAACCCCCTGAAGACATCTTATGTGGCCACACTTGGGTAAAAATTCTTAGAATGTGGTACACTCTGTACATACTAAATTTCATCCAACACGGTTCATTGTTTTTCGAGATCTAGACTATATGCAAATATTAAAGAATAGCTGGTTAAAAGTTTTAAGATTCGTTCAATTCGTTTTCGAGATAGTGGCGAATATCGCAAATATATGTAAGCATAAAGCTTTCAAAATAATTCGAATAGCTCGAATATTTTAAGATTCGATTGTCAATTTTTTTGCAAATCGAATAATTATATTATTTTTAGCGTTCGATCGTTGCATTGCTTGAGAAACACTTGTCACATTTAATTAATACTTTTCCAATTTTTAAATGAGCGGAAAAAAGATAAGTTGGATCTGGTCATATTTTCAAAAAGTTCGGATGGTATACAAGCCATGTATTCTATTTGTGGTACGATTTTATGTTACCAAAGCTCCACTACAACCGTAACCACTCATCATCATTCAATCTTCAATATTCGTACGCGTTTACGTATTTTGTATGTTTTTACGCACATGCGTTTGTTAGCTAAAAAATAAAAAAATAAAAAATAAAAAGTATGCTACAAAAATTGTTTTTGTTTGCTATTAAGAAATGTGTACCAAGCTAGAATTAGATTAATCTAACAGAAAAGAATATTCGAACAGCATCGAATACTCGACGACACAACACTATTCGAATATCAAGATCTCTGATTAGATGGCTCTACCTAGAAATATTTTTTTAGCAGGCACTATAGCAATGTACATTTTTCACATCTTCATTACAATGCCGTAGTAAAGGTATATGCAAAAAAATTCAGATCACTAGGAATTAATTCGCAGATAAAACCTAAAATGACTTGGCTGGTAGAGAAGTCGAAATAGCTTAATTGGCTCTAAAGTGAGTATAGGTAAGTAGTTAAAAATAAATAATGAGTGATGTACAAAGCGCATGCCAACTTATTTTGTAATCAAGCATTAACATAACAATGAAAAGCGAGAAATATAAAAATAAAGAAAAGTAAACAAAACAAAAATCATGAATAGCTGTTGTTGCTATTACTAGGGCACTCACCAGCAATAAATAAGGTAACAACATAAGCGGCATTACCGGTCTCAAAAGCCAAGAAGTCTGCTGCATTTCAAAGCTTGTCTGGCTCTACGTGCGCTCAGAGTGAACAAAAAAAAATTCCAGTGGCTCTCAAAAATACGCGTGGCGTTGATAGGGGCATACGAGGCAGCGTGCTCTGGATCTTGAGCTCTGCCTTTTAACAGACTCACGTCTTCACACAGCTGTTAGTTTATTTTTATCCATATAATAAAATTTTTTTTTTTGGTGAGTACACCTGTGCTTTGTTTCAGTTTTGGCTGCTACACAACTTTTTGACATCCACAAATATGGTTTGATTTTGATATTTTTTTTGTGTTAAACGCTTTTATCACTTTGCTCGTCGTACATTTCGTTGGTTTCCGAAAACTCAAGTCAATTAAACAGGAATACGTACTTGTCGATGATTTTAAATAGTTTATTTAATTCATACACTTGCACATATACAAATACAAATCAAAAACAAACAAAAAATTCACTGAAGTGGCGATCAATACTTTTAAATAATTATGTGAATTTGCAAGTTAATATTTTTTTCTCATGTCACTTTTGCTTTCTGTTTGTCTGTTTTTATTTTCTTGCTTTTTTTTTTTGTTTTTTATTTTCCTTCGCCTTGACAATTATCAGTCTTAGTTTATTCGTTTACTTTTGCGTTGAGCGCATCTCGTGTTCCGTTACCGTTTATTGCTTGTTCAACTGTCACAGCTGTGTCCACGACTGATAATGGTTAAGCCATCGGCACTACAACAAAAGCTTTGCTTGAGCTTCTGAATTTCATGTTTGATCATTGTTGTTGATTTTGTTTCTTTTGCTCAAATGACACCCGATTTGGAGACGACTACTGTCTACCTGTCTCGCACGTTAAAAGCCACTGCTCAAAACACTGTTGCGTCTGTTGTTTGTACTCTCATTGTTGTTCTTTAGCTTTTCTTTAGCACTCTTTTTGCGCTCAGTCAGCTGATCACCAAGCAAATATTTATTTAAGATTTTTATTCCTTTCATGAACATGAAATGGTATATTAACTTTGGTCCGATGTTTGTAACGTTTCGAAATATAAGAGATAGACCCACCATTAAGTATACCAAATTGATCAGGACAATGAACTGAGTTGATACAGCAATGTCTGTCCGTCCGTCTGTCCGTCTGCCCGTCTGTCCGTCCGTCCGTCCGTCCGTCCGTCTGTTTGAACGCAAACTAGTCCCTCAGTTTTAGAGATATCTCGATGAAATTTCGTAGGAGGCAGCCATTTTGTAAACCATTAATCATATGTCGGAACCAGCATGATCGGAGCAATACAACGCATAGCTCCCATACAGTCGATTGTTTCGATAAATGGGTTTTGGGCTATAAATTTTCCAATTAAACATCCAGGAACGTAAAATTTCGCAGGTTTAGTACCTGTGATGTATGTAATGTGTGTATTGAAAATCATCCAGATCGGACCAACATAACATATAGCTCCCATACAATCGATAGTTTCGATAAACGGGTTTTGGCCCTAACTGTTGCAATTAAAAAGCTAGGAAGGTAAAATTTTCCAGTTTTAGTAAATATTATATATGTAATGTGTGTAGTGAAAATTACCGAGATCGGACAAACTTAATATATAGCTCACATACAATCGATTTTTCCGATAAATGGGATTTGGGCTATGTATCTTTAAATTAACAGTTTTGCAGAGTTTGTACTAATTGTAAGTAAGGATCGGACACTTAAAACCGTGATGCGTATTCATGGAAGGTATAAAGTGGTCGGCACAGTCGAAAACAGCCCTTTCCTTACTTGTTTTTTATTTATTTTGTTTTTCATATTTTCAGCGTAATTTTATTGAATTCGTTTCATTGTTGTTGTTCGCTTTAAATATACTCTTAGTACACGATTATTTAGTTAATAATACTTTTTTACTTGCCCACCTACGTATATATGTCAATATGTATGGGTGTATTTATTGCATTGTGCACAAAAACCTATGAACTCATACAAAATGATAATCGGAATATTACAACACGCTATTGAAATATCGTTTCAAATATATTAATGACCGGTAACCAGAAATGTATGTACGAGGGTCATCTAAAATGTTTCCAAGAACGACTTTACTGCATTTTTGGTTTTGTGGCCCGAATTTGTTGAGATATATAGACAATTTATAACGGGACTTAGTTCAAGATCGCCGTATTTTGGAATTTGTTTGAAGAACGCCTAATCCCAGAACGTGTTTTAAAAATACCTTATCTCGACAAAACTGCAATATATCTTACGCTAAGATAGGGCGTTCTTCAAAAATGTTCCAAGACGCTGGTCTTCCACTTTGTAGATAAGTTATGGGAGTGTAAAACTCTGCTGCTCTTTTCCCATTTCCATAAAGGAGGTACATTTTTTTTTCCTCTAATTTCGGTATAATAACGGGTTTTTTTTGCATTTTATAAATTTTTATTTTTTTTTTAAGCACTAAGCGACTGACGAATAAAATACCAAACTGGCCAATAATTGATTACCTATTTTTATTTGACTATCACTTAATGATTTCTTCTCTCAATTTATTTTAAGAAACAAAAATTCGTAATCCACATTACTGGGGCTATGAAGGAGCGTGTTTCTGAGCCAGTAACTTTACAGCAGGTTAGGTTAGGTTTCGCCTGAGAAGCCAGCTCACTTGAGTTAGACGTAACCATGAGCGAGTCCAAAAAGTTGCTGGCTGTCCTCGATCATTCGTTTATTTCACTCAGCGCGTTAATTTCCGCATGGCCGTCCCAGTAAGCGTAAAGCTCTCAGACAGTGACTGCACTAGACTAGCGCTTGGAAGACGCTACAATGTTCTGGTAGCCTACATTTCATGCTAACTCCAAGTTCCTGGCAGAAAACACCACAGCTTTGACCCATCCGTAAATAGGTGCGCCACACCCCTTGCACAGTTCAAGTCTGGGCCGCCCTAATCGGGTATGTAAGACGAACAGAATAATACTGCATAAAAAGAAATGATGGGGAAATACTTTCATGGGAAGGCTACTACGATGGTACACAGTCAGCTGTTTACTAAGTAACCCATAAGAATACAAGAGAATCAACTTAAATTAGTTTAAAGTAAGCATTCATCGAAGCAGATTGGCCCTCTTTTTGCCGACCACTGACTTATAGTATAATAAATGCTTTTTCTATCCAAACATGGCCGCAGGAACCTTAAGACTTCACAATCATCTCGGTTGCTCCATAGTGAATTCGTTGTCTTCAAAGAATGATCATAAATTTTCCTTAGCTGATTCCCCAATAGCGGTCGCACGTAGTTTTCTGCTAGTTTATGTCAATTTCTGAGCACTTCCCTGCCGGTACCATCATACCATATCAGATTTTATCACGTTACATTCTTAAAGCAGCTTGGCTGTCAACGAATATCGTTACATTGGTCGCTGATACTATAGTCGCGCGTATCAACCCAGATTCCCTTTCTGTGGTATAGATATACGCTTGGAAGGCACTTCACTTCTTCTGACTTCTTGGCCTACAACCTTTCAGAGTACAACCCAGTGCCCAGGTTCAATATCCATTTTTGAGCCGTCCGTGTAGATTGTAATCTCTCTACCACCAACTTACCCCGTTCCCATTCCTTGCTCGAGGGATACTCTACCTTTTGAGGCCCTATGTCAATAACTGCCTTGATGTAGTCCAATTAAGCTGTTAGGTAAGTTTTGACACGTTTTGTCCTTATGCCATATCATCTAGTATCGTCGCGTGTCAATAGTTGGCTGGCTTGCAGATTGCCTCAGTCTCAGAACTGCTTTTATGACAAAGTTTATACCTTCCTGAGGGGCGCTGCTTACCGCGCATGTATTTCCCCAGCTTGCACTTGATTGTTCTTTTTATCTAACGGCTTCCACCAGACTAGAGCTCCATATGTTATTATCGGTCGAATAACTGTGCTGTCCAAAAGGTGGATAGTCCCCAGTTCTTCTTTTATCTATTTAATGATAAAATCTTTTTAATAGCAAATCTATTTAACTTAAATAGCGCAGGTATCAGGTTCCAGTAGCTCGACGTAAAAAAAGTTTAGCAAATATTTATTCACAACGAGGTCACACCTATGCGGTGCTAGGCTACCCTCCGAGAAGCTCTGAATTACTTTCTTTTGTTAAAAAAAACTTTACTTGCTTGTTGACTTTAGTTCTTTTTTATATTATTCTTCTTTTAAAATCTACTTCAATGGTTCTCAGTCTATGGAAATGAGACCATTGAGGTTCTTGTCAGTTTTGATCGTTTAGCGTTAAAAAGTTTTGTCAAAGATTTTTGAGTGTTTCTGCCTAGTAAGCACTTTCTGTGGAAATACAGTTGAATCTCATTTAAGATCAAATATGTTTTCCAATTTTCAACATTGATTTTTAAATTAAGACCAATTGAAGAAAAAGTTCATTCTCTAGCAGAAGGGAACATTTTTGATATGAACATATTCTTATTAATCCAATTTAAAAAATATTGGATTGCGACTCAAATTCCACCAATTTTAACTTCAAATTGCACTAACGGCGCGTTTATTTAATATTTTTAGAATCGATTTTTTATTATTACTACTAATTTAAATAGGAAGTTATTTTATAGCCAATACATACACTACGTAGAATGAATCTCGCTCAGAGGGAAATACCACCATGAGTACTGCACGCTCGCCAGCAACTCCATAATTTGTGTAAATTCACATTTTACTTTTGGCTAGGCATTTCACTAGTTATTAAAACAAAATGCGCATGATAATATTATAAATACTACATTTTGCCACACATATATATATCTACTTATTTCTTTCCTCTTTTTAAACGTTTTGTCAAATTTACATTCGCTCACCTGCTTTGATTAATTTTTGAGATCAAATATGACAGAAAATACAAGTACCATGCGTAAAAATTGCAAAATGAACTCCAATGGTTTTCAAACTGGAAAAAAATGTTTAATCTTAAGTGGAGAAACATCTTGGGAAGCACTAGACATTTCTCAAACATCTAAATAAAGTTGGAGTTTTGCATATTGGGGGCTATGCACGGAAACCACAAGTCCACATCGGCAGTAGCGTTGATTCTCCAACGAATGCTTCGACTTAACTTGCTTATCACTTCACTAAAAAGACTGTTTACAAGAAAACAGTGCGAAAATCAATAATTAAATAAATACTTCTTAACAAATATCAAAACTTATAGAATAAAAATTTAAAATACCGCCAGGTGTTTGGCTTAATGTCAGTTAAGTTATACTCGTGGTATAATTTTAGGCGAACTATGTATGAGATTTAAGTAGATAGTGACAAACTTAAAGCCAAGTTGAAGCTTTTAAGGTAGACTTGTAGTGATAGAAGCTTTTGTATATGCCAGTTACTGAATGCTTAAAAGCTTAGTTATACTGAAACTGAGTAAGCACTTATGAATAAAAACAAACTGAGGCACAAAGCAAGCATCGAGGATACCCAATAAACACTATTGCTGGAGCTCAGTCTGATGCTCGCAAGTTCAGGGTATTGTAAAAAGTTTATCGCAAAATTGAATTTTTTACCTGTACTTTATTGACTCATTTCTTGCTTCCGATTATATTGAACCTTTATTATACTTTTTTGCGGTCGCTTAACTAACGGTCACGCCCACTTTTGTGAAAACGATTTTTAAAAGGACCATTAACGAATATGATAGGCCATAACCCTGCAAAATATAGCTTTGTTTCAATTCTATTTCACTTCCTTGTAAGAAGAAGTCTGTGGAACTTCACGCCCACATACTCGTATTTAATGCAGTTCTGCAAAACGTGTTTTTGTAAAATTTAAAGCGTTATATTTCCATAATCGAATTTGGCACACGTAAAGAACGAACTTCTTTAGCAAAACTGGTCAAAAATTAATTTTGTGGATTTCGTGGCGTAGCGCCGCAGGCTTTAAAAACCTATAAAACTGTGATTTTTTCGAAGGAATTTAGCCGTAATTTTATCAAGATATTTTAATGAACATTGATCAAAAGTAAAACGAGAGACCTGCGTAAAGCTTGAAGCCATAATAGATCACTACTAGGTATATAATATTAGATTTGATCCGCTTTCTTACTTGTTTAGTTTGATTTTTTCAATCAGAAAATTACAGTTTGAGATTTATTATATTTTGCTCAGATCAAAAACGCCAAATCAAATTCTCACTTTTCGGTTTTTGATTATCAGATTTTTAATGGAGTTCGTAATGTTTAAGGGTCCTGTTGAAAAGACTTTCTCTGTGTATGAACCCTCATTTCTCATTCAATCTTGTTTGAGATCAAATTTGGTTTCCAATTACCAATATTGATTTTTACCTGGAGACCAATTGGAGAAACCGTCCGTTTTTCAGCAGGTGTGATAATTTTTGATATGAATATATTCTTACTTCTCCACCTGAAAAAATATTGGTTTCCGACTTGAATCCCATCACCATTTTCCATCTGAAATCAAACTCCATATTTCAATTTATTGCCAGCCATTTCGCTATTTATTTGCTTTTACCGAAACTTGGCTAAAACCTCATGTTTTCAATTCAGAGTTTTTATGTAATGAATATCAAGTATATAGAAATGATCGCTTGAACAGAGTCGGGGGTGGTGTTCTACTTGCCGTTCATTCCTCCATCCCTTCAGAAGAGGTTAATATTCCTAACATCGATTTCATTGAGTTCAAATGCATCCGCCTTCAACTAGACAACGTCTCTATGTACTTATATGTTTGCTACATCCTTCCAGCATCAGATTTTTCAGTCTACATGCAACATGTCTCTCTGCTCAAAACTGTTAACCTTATGACTAAAGCTTCAGATTCAATTATTGTTTTTGGTGATTTTAACTTACCTCATATATCGTGGAACATATCTGATGGTAACATTATTCCAAATCCGTCCAAACTGGGGTTCAATGACTTTTTAGATGGAATTTCCGATCTTTGCCTTAATCAAATAAATGTTACCGCTAACAAGTTTGGAAAAGTCTTAGATTTAGTGTATGTTAATGATATAAACCAATTTTCTGTAAATCGTTGTGATCCGTTGGTTTTACCAGAAGACCTTTACCACCCTTCTATGGAAATAGTCTACGAAACCATAAGTAATGGCCAAGGCACTCAATGCTACTCATGTAGTAGCTTTGATTATAACTTTTCCAAAGCAAACTACAAGAAATTAAATAAAGAACTGTCTAAATTAACTTGGCCTGAATTTGGTTGTGATATCGATCTAAACGTCTCACATTTCAATCACACTATTTACTGCCTATTTGAGAAGTTTATTCCTAAACGTAAAGTAACTTATGATCATCCTACGCAAGCTTGGTTTACTAAAGAGCTTAAGGCTCTTAAAAATAGGAAAACGCGATCATTTAATTTATATAAGAAATCCGGATTAAATAAACATTACCTACTGTATTCCATTCTACGTCAGAAGTACATAGATTTAAATAAAAAGTGCTATAAAGCTTATATCTCTAAAACGAAAAGAGACATTATTCGCAATCCTAAATCATTTTATGGTTTCGTAAATTCTAAACGTAAAGTATCAGGGTTTCCCTCAGCCATGAAATATCAAGACATTATATCTAGCGATAATCAATGTATCGCAAATTTTTTTGCTCAATTTTTCACTTCTAACTATTCTGCTGTCACCAATTCAAACTTTCAAAACTATCCCTATAAGCTACACGGGACAAATTCAATTAATTCACCAATTATATGCGCCAAAGATGTTCTAATTTACCTTAAAACCTTAAAAGAATCTTTTAAATACGGTCCTCATAGGATTCCTACATGTTTCTTGAAAAAGTGTGCGAACCATATTTACCAACCCCTTACCAATTTGTTCAATCTATCACTAAAGTTTGGTGTTTTTCCAACTGCGTGAAAAGAACCGTTTCTTCCACCGCTGCATAAAAGCGGGAGTAGGTCTTCTATAGAGAAATATCGTGGCATAGCAAAGCTTTCTGCCATCCCAAAATTGTTTAAAGCTATTGTTAAAAATCAAGTTACGGGTCCGATCTCTACTTTGATAGCTGACTGCCAACACGGGTTCAGTAAGGGAAAGTCCACAGTTACGAATTTACTTGAGTTTACCAGTCATGTCTCAAATGGCGTTAGAAAAAATCTGCAAACCGACGTTATTTATACGGATTTCAGCAAAGCTTTTGACAAAGTGTGTCACTCATTACTTATTCATAAACTCGATCAGTTGGGCTTCCAGCCGGGTCTCAATCGTTGGATCTCTTCTTACGTTAGTGACAGGACACAATGAGTAATGTTTAAAAATTTAGTATCCGATGTCATTTATGTCTCTTCGGGGGTTCCTCAAGGAAGCCATCTTGGCCCGATTCTGTTCTTGTTGTTTATAAATGATATTTCTACAATAATAAAATTTTCAAAAATGTTAATGTATGCCGACGACGTAAAGCTTTTCATGTCATTCGCGTCATTCGAAGATAGAAATAAGCTACAATCAGATCTAGATGCACTAGTTACTTGGTGCGATTTAAATTATATGCCACTTAACCTTAAAAAATGTAAACACATGGGTTTTTCGCGTGGAATTTCTCAGCCGGCTTCCTATACAATTAAAAATTATAGTCTTGAGCAAGTGTATGATTTTGTTGACCTGGGGGTTACTATGGACTATAAACTCAGTTTCAACCGCCATATTAACACAACAGTCAATAAGGCTAGAGGTGTCCTAGCATTCGTTAAACGATGGTCTAAAGAATTTAGCGACCCTTATGTAACTAAAGCCCTCTTCACTACATTAGTCAGACCGATACTTGAATATGGTTCTATAATTTGGAACCCGCGTTACCAGGTTCATGTAGATCGCCTTGAATCAGTTCAAAAACAATTTTTACTATTTGCCTTAAGAGATTTTCATTGGGATCCCTCGTACAATCTGCCACCCTATACGAATCGTTTAAAACTCATTAATCTACACACACTTTCTAGTCGGAGGGAAATGCTTGGAATTATTTTTATGATTAAATTGCTAAATGGTTCACTATCCAGCCCATTTCTTCTAAGTGAAGTGAACTTCAATGTACCGTCTCGTCCTTCAAGGCATTTTAAACCTCTTGTCTTGAAACAGTGCCGAACCAATTTTCAGTTAAATGAGCCTTTTCGCTGTTTGTGTCAAGATTATAACTCTCTTTCTGGTAGATTTGATATTTCAGACTCGCTTTTCAGCATAAAAAAATCAATTCTTTCTGTCCTAAATTCATAGCTACTAATTGTTTTTTATTCTTTGACTTCTATTTTAACTTTTAACAATAATTTTATTCTGTTAACTAGTTATTTCTTAATGTATAATCTATCCTATATCTACTTTACTTAGCTGATGAGGTTTTCTCTGTAGCTGAGCAGTTTTAGATCTCGACGATTAACAAACCAAAGCCTTTCAACGACTCGGCACGAACGAATAATCCGCGCGTTATGCGGATGCGCCCCTCGCGCCGGTCGGGCGGGATATGGTGGGTAATCCGTTGGGAATTATTATTATAATTATATTATTATTATTAAAACACAATGCACACTATAACATATACAGTCAATGAACGTAAAAGAATAAGAAGATTCAGCAACGAGTGTAAGTGGATAACTGTGAATATTGAATAAAAACCAAAGTGTGCATGGCATTCGCACTCGCTAATTAAAAGCAAGTTTCTGCAGTTGTGAATTACCTGATCGTGACTTGATGATTTGCCGTTTCCCACTATTGTTGTTGTTGTTGTTAACACTATTGTCGCGTCGAACCTTCTTTTTGTTTTATGTTCTTTGATGCAATATAATATTATAAATAACTACTTTTTGTCACATAAATATATATCTTCTTATTCATTCCTTTTTTTCATGTATTGGGAAGATTTTTTGCAGTTTGTCGTTCACTCATGTGTTTTGAATAACTTTTGATGTCAGAATGACAGCTAGTACGATGTTGCCACGTGTAAAAAATGCAGGTGCAAAATAAAATCCACTGGTTTTCAAACTGTAATAAAAAATGTTCACCCTTATGTGGAAAAACATGTTAAAAATTAAGAATGTCTATTTCAACACAAAAATAAATACATATCCGCTTTAAAAGTTGCTAAGTCAACTTCTCACTAAAATTGATTTTGTCATCCCGTGACGACATGGCTTTAAGCTCAAAAATTAAAAAAAAAGAAAAACGAAAAACTTTTCTATCCAACTCCCTGCTATGAACACGAAAATGTACCATAAGCTGGAATAAAGTGATGAGCGCAAAATAAAATATATTTGTGTGAAACAAATTTTGGACATCATTAAGCCAGTCACAAATATCTAAAACAGCGAATTAAAATTAAGTAATTAATGTTATTTGTGAACTAAACATAAAACGGCTAGCAAAAACAAAACAACAGCAAATGTATAAAATTATAAGTTAATAAAGCAAAAGAAAACCGGTGGACTAAAAATGATAAAGTAGTGATTAACAACAAAATGGTATAATTAAATGTTTTAGTGCGATATGCGGGTCATTGTATACGTACTTAAAGATATATGTATTGGACGTTCCACGTCAACGAAGATATATTTTAGGTCAAAATTATATGCGATAGTACAAAACCCAAATAGGTGTCAAAAAGAAAAAAGAGATTTCAGCAATATGCCAAATACGACCACGAAGACTCTAAAGAACAATGCTTCCATATTGAATAGATATAGCCAGAGTTCGGATTTATACATCGTATTTATTTTATTTTATAGCATTTTATTTTAATTTTTTTTTTTCTTACTTTTTTTAATTTATTTTATTTTATTTTATTTTATTTTACTTTATTTCATTTTATTTTATTTTTATTTATTTTATTTTATTTTATTTTATTTTGTTTTGTTTTATTTAATTTTATTTTATTTACTTTTATTTTATTTTATTTTATTTTACTTTATTTTTTTTACTTTATTATAATTTCTTATATTTTACTTTATTTTTTTTATTTTATTTTATTTTATTTTACTTTATTATATTTTTTTATTTTTTATTTTATTTTATTTTATTTTATTTTATTTTATTTTATTTTATTTTATTTTATTTTATTTTATTTTATTTTATTTTATTTTATTTTATTTTATTTTATTATATTTTATTTGACTTCACTTTATTTTATTTTATTTTATTTTAATTTATTTTATTTTATTTCATTTGATTTTATTTTATTTTATGTTATTTTATTTTATTTTAGTCTTTTTATTTTATTTTTTTTTTATTTTGTTGAATTTAACTTAATTTAATTTAATTTCGTTTTATTTTATTTTACTTCGTTTTACTATATTTTTTTTTATTTTATTTCACTTTATTTTATTTTATTTTATTTTATTTTACTTTATTTTATTTTATTTTATTATAATTTATTTTATTTTATTTTATTTCACTTTATTTTATTTTATTTTATTTTATTTTATTTTATTTATTTTATTCAATTTTACAATATTTTATTTTATTTTATTTCACTTTTTTTTATTTTACTTTATTTTATTTTATTTTATTATAATTTATTTTATTTTATTTCATTTTATTTTATTTTATTTTATTTATTTTATTCAATTTTACAATATTTTATTTTATTTTATTTCACTTTTTTTTATTTTACTTTATTTTATTTTATTTTATTATAATTTATTTTATTTTATTTATTTTATTTTATTTTATTTTATTTTGTTTTGTTTTATTTAATTTTATTTTATTTACTTTTATTTTATTTTATTTTATTTTATTTTATTTTATTTTATTTTATTTTAATTTATTTTATTTCATTTGATTTTATTTTATTTTATGTTATTTTATTTTATTTTAGTCTTTTTATTTTATTTTTTTTTTATTTTGTTGAATTTAACTTAATTTAATTTAATTTCGTTTTATTTTATTTTACTTCATTTTACTATATTTTTTTTTATTTTATTTCACTTTATTTTATTTTATTTTATTTTATTTTACTTTATTTTATTTTATTTTATTATAATTTATTTTATTTTATTTTATTTCACTTTATTTTATTTTATTTTATTTTATTTTATTTTATTTTATTTATTTTATTCAATTTTACAATATTTTATTTTATTTTATTTCACTTTTTTTTATTTTACTTTATTTTATTTTATTTTATTATAATTTATTTTATTTTATTTCATTTTATTTTATTTTATTTTATTTATTTTATTCAATTTTACAATATTTTATTTTATTTTATTTCACTTTTTTTTATTTTACTTTATTTTATTTTATTTTATTATAATTTATTTTATTTTATTTATTTTATTTTATTTTATTTTATTTTATTTTGTTTTGTTTTATTTAATTTTATTTTATTTACTTTTATTTTATTTTATTTTATTTTACTTTATTTTTTTTACTTTATTATAATTTCTTATATTTTACTTTATTTTTTTTATTTTATTTTATTTTATTTTACTTTATTATATTTTTTTATTTTTTATTTTATTTTTTTTTATTTTATTTTATTTTATTTTATTTTATTTTATTTTATTTTATTTTATTTTATTTTATTATATTTTATTTGACTTCACTTTATTTTATTTTATTTTATTTTAATTTATTTTATTTCATTTGATTTTATTTTATTTTATGTTATTTTATTTTATTTTAGTCTTTTTATTTTATTTTTTTTTTATTTTGTTGAATTTAACTTAATTTAATTTAATTTCGTTTTATTTTATTTTACTTCATTTTACTATATTTTTTTTTATTTTATTTCACTTTATTTTATTTTATTTCACTTTTTTTTATTTTACTTTATTTTATTTTATTTTATTATAATTTATTTTATTTTATTTCACTTTATTTTATTTAATTTTATTTTATTTTATTTTTTTTTTTTTTTTTTATCTTATTTCACACTTGGCACAAAGTTAAGATGCATAATCGCTCGTTTTTGTATATTTATGTTAGCCGCAGCTTGGGCTTTTGAATAATAAAATACAAAAACAGCAAGCCACACAGTGTAAAGACAATCATGTCCAGCAAAACACTTTCAAACACATACATACAAACATAAGCAGAGAGTAATTTACACATACATATACTATATGATTAATATTTGGCAAAAGTCTTAATAGACAACTACCATGGCTAAAGCAATAATAGTTGAACCGAAATAGTACAATTAATTAAAAAATTAGGAACAGAAAAAAACCACAATAACTTAATGTAATAAAAATAGTAACAAATATGGCTGCAATGCCGGTGGTCAAATATTTTTATGGAGTTTCGCTAAAGTGCTTAGAAAATAAAATAAGCGTATGTCAAACAGACAAGTGCCAAATGGCCAAGTACGAGTGCATGTTTTGAACATTATTATGACTTGCAATACACTTTAATAAAGTACTAAAATTTTATTGAGGTGACAAGTTGATTCAGGAACCAGCGATCGCCCCCCTCAGACCTGAAGAAATATTGGACGTGCTTAATTTGCCCGAAATTCAAATGAATTTTTTTTTAGATTTCCGTAAAATTTAGGTCAAATGAAATATGTCTTATCTTCTTTTGTCTGCTTGTCTAGCGTAAAATGTAAATGTATAATAAGTATATTCTCTTATAGTAAGGAAGTATAGTACAGGGTGGCTGATGAATTTTGCTACATTAAGAAACTCAAATAATTTTTTTTTCAGTGTATGGAATTCATTTTTCTTTTATTCATGTTAAAGCTCATTAAATTTTATTAAATATAGCTTAATTAGTTTTAAAAATAATGGAATTTAAATGCCCCCCCTGCTCGTCGATGCATGTGCGGCATCTTACCAAAAAGTTGTTCATTACTGCTTGGAGAGTTGAGACAGGAATAGCCGCAATTGTTTCTCGAATGGATTGCCTTAGTTCATTCAAATTTGTTGGTTTTGCTTTAAAGACTTCCTGTTTGCAATAACCCCACAAGAAAAAGTCAGGTGCAGTAAGGTCAGGCGACCTGGGTGGCCAACGGAATGTGGAGTTTCTGGATATCAGCTTATTGGGAAATTTTCGTCGCAATTCTGTCATAACAGGTTGGGCTATATGAGGAGCTGCACCATCTTGCTGAAACCACACAGAGTTGAAAGAAATTCTCATTCGGCGTAATTCTGGATAGAAAAACTCTCTCAACATGCTCAAGTAACGGTCTCCAGTAATCGTAACGGTGTGACCGTTTTCTTCGAAGAAGTAGGGCCCGACAATGCAGCGTGATGAAACTGCACACCACACTGTGACACGAAGTGGATGCAATTCCGTCTCATGGAGTATCTGTGGGTTGGAAGCACTCCATATTCGACAATTTTGTTTGTTTATGTTGCCGTTTAAATCGAAATGGGCCTCGTCAGACATGAAAAGACAGTTCAACATGTTTCCATCCTCTTCCACCATTTGAAGCATCTTCTGGCAAAATTCCAAGCGAATCGGCAAGTCTGCAGCGTTCAGTTTGTTGGCCATTTGAATTTTATATGGGAATAAGTCCAAATCTTTGTGCATAATTGACTGTAATGACTGTCTGCTTACACCTATTTGAGCAGATAAGCTTCTTGTCGAAACACGTGGATTGTTTTGTATGGCAGCAGCTACAGCAGCGATTGTTTCCTCCGTTCGAACTGAAGGGTTTCGATGGTAAGGTTTTCTGTTGACTGTCCCATGCTCGGCAAAATTGTTTACAAGTCTTATTATGGTCCATCTGCTCGGAGGATTGCCGCCAAACGTGCGCCTATACTCTCTTTGAACCGAAACTACGGACTCCAGTGCGTGATAGCGGCGGACAATCCAAATTCTTGTTTCAGTGTCCCAGTTATCCATTTTTGTTAAATGTAAAAGTCAATCTGCAAAATAAAAAAAAATAAAAATTAACCAGATTCATTAAATAGAAAAAAAGTTATTTAATTTTTTTTTGGTAGCGGCTTTCATTAGCCACCCTGTATGTTTAGTTATAAACTTTCATCAAAGCTGTTTTATTGCATTATGAAAATAGTTATTTGGTTTCCTAAAGATCCTATCCGAAATTCAGGATATCCATTCATATGCATACGACGTAGTTCTTTTATATTGGCCAAACCCCATTTCTCGAATGATGCTACTTACTTCACAGCCTCTATCGCATTTGCAAGTTCTGTGTCTATAGCGAGTACTGAGAGCTTTATGAAAAAAAATCTATAAATATTTCGTCGATGGTGTCGTCATACTTTTTTGAGGAATCCTCTTTGCTTTGAACTCTGCTATGAGTGTTTGTTGCTTTCATATTTCGCCTTATTTCATTCCTTTTGGCAGTTCTTTTTTGTCCTTTGAATATTTAGAAAATGAATGAACATGGCCGAATGCCGAAACACGTTTGCCATGAAACAAATCTGACAAGGGATAATGGAAAGTTTCCGATTGAATATTTTCAAAGATTCGGAGAGCAAACAACTTTAAGTATAACTATTACTTTCACCATATGAAAATTTAAATATTTTGAAAGTTTTCACTCTCCTTTTGATATTAGCCAAATCCACTAAATCTTCTCTGTCAGACTTCTTTCATGGATTTGTGAGTCGATGCTACAGTTTATGTTCTTTTCATGCTATCATATTTGTATTTTTCTTATAAAAACTATGAATTCTAGGGAAACTTAAGTTGCTCTTCATGTCTTCTAGAATCCTTCATTTCTCTGTCAACTAAGCAGGGGACCAGCATCAACTTTAAAGCCGAATTGGCTGAGACCTAACACAGATATGAAGACTCCAGCTTTCAACAACTTTTGTGAGAAATTTTTAGGTAAAATTCGAATCCAAACCTACAAAATACCCGAACTTCTTTTGTTTTCTACTAAAGAATTTTTTCAGTATCAACAATATCAATAGTATTTTAACAACAGTATTTTCTCTCAAACTCCTTAATTTAAATTAAAGTCGCAAAAGAAGTATCGAAATATCGAAAAATTAAAACAGAAATTATTTAAAATTGGTTTTTTAACGGTTTTTAAACTGAAAAGGTTATTTTGAAAAGGGTTTAAATATTTTTTTGTGTTTGACAACTTAGTTTTGTCCAGTTGAGAGAAACGTCAAATTCAATCACACTTTTTTGAATACATTTTGCTTTGCACTACTCACTTTTAGGGTAAATTAAGCTAGATTTGTTTGATAATAAAATTCCAAAGTTTATAAGAAGTGATGTACTTGTAAGGTAAAATGACTTATATTTGTATGATTATAATATCTAGAAACCTCGATGAACCTGCCTTGAATTAATTTTAGGGTAAGTTGGGCTACTTTGGTATAATTATAGGATAGAAACAATTTTATGACAATGCTTTTAACTATTTATTACTATTTATTATAGGGTAAAATAGAATAAAATAATTATTCTCAAGTAATATTATATGATACTACCGTCTAATATTTAGAGCAAAACATACCTGAAATATGTAAAGTCTTAGATAGGATATTGCAAATATTCTGAATATTCGATGTCCTTTTCTCATTATTACCATTTTGCTTTTGCCTTTTTCAAGTTCATATTTCAATCAACTAAACGCTCTTAACCTGCAACTTCTCCAAAATCAAACAAATACAAATAGTCCACATTAACTTTTGAAATGTGCTCCACAAATTACTGCTTTCACTTTCAAGCTTCAATCCTAAGTGGACCAGCATAAAATAAAAATTAGAAAAATTTTAAACAAAAACATAGTTATCACTAACGCAGAAAGCGTCCAAACTAGTTAATGAAATGTAAAAAAAAAATGTTTAAAAAGTCAAAAATACTAGTACAAACTCACATATTTTCGTTTACTTCCGCACTACTACCGATTGCCGCGCCGTGATTAACAGGATCATGTCAAGAGCTTTACGTTGCAGCGCTAGTCAAAGCGATAGCGTCCAACCACGACCAACACCACATCATTCCAAATGCATTTCAAAGTCGTTAGATCAACAGCAACAACAAAAAACAAGAAAAATGTCATTCGGTTAAAAACTTGTGAAGTTGGTTTCCGAATTGGGGAAGTACAGCAACGACATTAACAACAACTTGCAACTGAATGTGAACAAATAACAATTGGGCTGCCTGCCTAAGAAGGTCGTGCCATGCAATATGGTATTGCACTTGAGATGCAGTAACCAGGTTGGGGCATACAGAGCAGCGCTGCATAAAATTTTCAGTTTGGAATAGGTAAGGGTGGTTCGAAAGGGCATTGCTGCTGGCTTGTTATAATATTCACAATAGTAGTTCCAAACTTTGGTAGATGAGTTGCAAAAAAAAAAATACCGGCAGAGAAGAAAAGTTTTGGCGATAGTAGTAAATCTTATAAATAAAAATCAATGTGTGTCTGTGTGTCCTTTATAGGCGTCCAAAGTTCTCAAATCGATTTTTATGAGGTTTCCACAGTATATTCTTGGGATCACAGGTTAAAGCAAAGGCTATATAGTTTCGGAAAAGTGGGCGCTGCCACGCCCTCAGGTTATATAAAATTTCAAATTGTCATAACTCTGACCGTATTTGGTCTAAATTAATGATATTCGGATATATGTGTAATTTAGTCAAGATTTACATAATTTTTGAAAATTGGGAGGTGCCACGTTCAAATTTTTTGTGTTTTGTTTGTGCTTCATTAATGTCCAAATTTTATTGTCGATCTCTGTGAAACGACACAGGCTATGTTTAGTTTTTGGCAAAACCTCCAGGCTATTTAAAGTAGCAATTCGACATAGCTAGGAGTTTATTTGCTTCTAGTTAATGATATTTTATATACAGATATGTGTTCTCTATATCAAAAAACCTTGGAAACAGAAAGCAGTACCAGGATCAAATAAAAGTTAATTCCACATATCTTCGAAACTATCTACATATCAGTACCCGCAGAGGAAATGGGAGCAGAAGGGGAGTAGGAATATAAATCTGAGATAGAGAGGTGGTGTTAGAGGAAAATTAAGGGGGTAAAGAAGAGCAAAAGTTTAAAGAAAAAGGAGGAGATAAGGATAAATTTGGAAGATGCTAAAAGTGGGGAGAGAAAAGAGTACAATTTGTTAAATGTATGCAAGCCAAATTTTAGGCAGGAAAACGTCTGCCGCGTCTGCTACTTTTGAATATAGGTATTGTTTGATGTGCTCAAGTTCGATTTAAGCAAAGGGCGATATTGAAATTAAATAGAAGCCTCTTACAAGCTTACTGGGCTGTATTCAGTTCTTAGTACTGAGCGCTTAATATATTAGGAGTGTATTTTTACAGTTCAGGAACTCGGAATTAGCACAAAATTTAGGCTACCCGACAATTGCAGTGTCTTCCAAGCGCAGGTCACCGCCATTAAGGATTCGGTGGATGGAATGCTGTCCAGCGCAGCCACTAGCAGAGAATTTTACATTTAGTCTGAGAGTCAAGCGGCAATTAAGGTATTGAATGCAACCAAATTGCGATCGAGGACGGTAAACTACTTTTCGGCATCAGTCATGGTTGGCTCTAGTTTCGAGAGGGCACTTTTCGATGTGGATTCATGCTGTGCGGCTTAATATCCTGGGCAATCTCAGCTGTATGAGGTGCTTAGAGGATGACAAGGTGGAATCATCAATGTTCCCAGCAAGGTTTCTTTATAAGGTTCTTAGTTCCATAATCACACGAAAGTGCTATCATTTCATCAAAGGCCGCTTTAGTTGTTGTTGTAGCAGTACTTCACCCTGCTTATCAATTCATGGAATGGGTACTCATCGGTATACACACTGCCGTAAAAGCGATTGCGTTGACCCCGGAATCGGGTTCGGTGTGGATTTGAGTCGCCTCTTCTGACAAGCATATCTGTCTCGGCTATATTTTAAGCTCCCTAACCCGCAAGGGGGGCGCTGTTCAGTGCAGATTTTTAATTGCCAGGAAAAGTTAAACGTCACTTCCAAAATTTTGTGTGGAACTTTGTCAGAAAACTCGTCAACGCTGTGTTTAGTTCCTATAATTTTGCAATGATAAGTTTACAGATATTTCGCAAGATTTTGATCACCTCTTTAAACTCAATCAACAGTAGCTTATGCAAATTGGAAAAAAAATTCCAATAAAATAAGGACCACCCTATCATACGAAGAATACAAAGCCAACTACAGCATGCGGGTTACCGAATTTTCACCGCTGAATGTTGGCTCGCTGGCTTAGATGAAGTTCAAGTTGGCAAACTCACCACTACATGCAAACAGATGGAAAGGCATTGCGTAATATTTGTCCGACAGGAAAGTTTTTGTGGACAAAAACATGAGGGTAAATTGAAAGAAAAGCAAACAGGAGCGCGATTAAAATTTCAGAGTCGAGGTGCAAACTATTTGTAGGGGACGTATGCCAGCCAACAAGTATGAAATGTGCATACGAGTATGTACGAGAAAGTGGACTTTGGTAAATGTATGCGGATCACACAAGTGGCCAATCTCATAAATTATTTTTGTGTCAGGAAGTTGTTGGCTGCTTGAAATATTTATTTTTAATGAATTCGCAGTTTGTGCTTTTTGCTGGAAAATTTTTAAAAGATATGAGCTTAGCAAATAGATACTTGAATGTGAGACTATCATTTCTTCCTAAAGTGTAACCAAAATATCCTACTAGACCTTGAGCGGCCAACGTAACTGAGTCGGCTCCGATGTCTGGGCTTCTAACGAAAAAAAATTCAGTGGAAGCCGGGAATGCGAAATACTTAGGTACATATATCACATCGTTCTCCATTTAGTGCTTCTAATTGAGGGAGTATGCCTCTTGCTGTTCTTCCAACGGTGGATGCGGAAAGCAATACTTTATGGGATGGAGTATTTGTATTCATTCGGATAACATGGATTTTTGTTCACCACAATGTGGCGGCTGCCACACGGCTAAAAATTTGAGCGTAGATTTTAAGCCATTCGTCTGTTTAAGCAATTTTTTTAAACTTTTTTGTAATAAATTCCAAACCTTTCAATTACCTACACCAATTCTCAATTTCTTGCGGTTTAGATTTAAAACTGAACTGAAAAAAATGTCTAAAACTTTTCACATTTTTTTTTTTCATTTTTTTTGAAAGTTTTTTCAAGTCATTGAATTTTTCTCATTACAGTTTTGTGTGCGCCTTAGTTCAGTGAGTAGAGCAGCCGACTGTGATGCGGGGTGTGTCGGTTCAAATCTTGTTAACTGATGAAAATGTTTTTTTTTTTTTTTTAATTGCTAAGCCGTTTCTGGACAAAAATTTAGACTCTTTCTTCACGCTCGTTTTCTCCGAAACTGGCTTAATTTAAATCCTAAACCAAATTTGGTTTGGACATATATGTAGCCCAAAAAAGTTTAAATTTAGGCTCAAATTTGTAGCCGCGCGTTAGTCTAAAGATAAAGAAATTGCAGCCTGACAAGTATTAAGGCATACAATTACTGCATTCCGAAATAAGCGCTACTTGGTACCACTCAGCGTACTTAGCTCATGAAGGGAATACTTCTTCTCAATTATAACTTAAAAGGGAGATTATGAACCCAAAGCCACAATATCTGCATCTTACATCCTTAGTCACTGTCTAAAGCTAAAAATTTTAAACTGTGTGGGAAGCCTTTGACCGGCCTTGGTGTTTCGCCAGTAAAAAAAAGTTGCTATCCGCTAGCTTCTCAAGCTCGTCTCTCTTCGCTCTTATATTAACTAAGGTCTGATTTTGAGTAATATTTTCTCTGCATATTATGCATGCCAATCTAGGGATCCCGGATACCAGGATATCCTATTTTCGGGATTGGAACAACAAGTATATTGAACTTTTGTGTGAAAATGATCTTAATTTTTTTGTTGACGTGATATATTCTTAAGTTTTTAATATTCTTTGTTGATTGTGTAACTTAACGTAACTTGAGTCTTCTTAACAACTAACAAGAACCTGTGCGTCTACCGTTCCAACTAACAAATATTTTGAATTTATGCTATATTTAATATTTTTATTTAAATGTGACATCCTCGATAGCAGAAAATTAAATAAAGCTGGGTCCTTACGCTGTCGCTCTATTCGAAAGAAAAGTTGTTCGCTTTCGAGTGATTCGTAGTCTGTAAGAACCCATTCGTTGTTCGAGTTCCATTCCGTTCCTTCGAAATTGATTTATCTCCCTTTCAATTGTGGAAAATTTGGTACTCCTTGTTTCGAAAATATATGCCAAAGTGGTCGAAAGTTAGAAAGTTCTATTCGACAACAAATTAGGAAACGGAAATCTACAAAGATATAACTAGTCTTGTATGGTTATAATAAAACAATTAGTCTTTTTTTTATCAAAAAGTCATTTTAATCGCAGAAAGAGTTAAACAATCGCTGTTGACATAAAATAAATAAAGAATGTTAAGTGGAAAATGGGACAAATAAAAAAAACAAATATGAAATAAGAAGTACTTATACATACATATATTTAAAACAAATTAAATTTTGTTTAAGGGCGTTGGTCATTTAGAGGCCAGGAAAAAGTAGTTTTTTTTGAATTTTTATACTTAGAATAAAAAACACTGTAGAAAATAAATGGAGCATATTTTAGTGTTTCAGTGAAACGTGTCGCAGCTAATACCGTTCATTGCGTGCAGAGTAGCGTCCGTAATTCTTATCTGTAACAGTAAATATAAATATCTTGTTAATTTGTATACTTTTTCCCTCTATGTGGACCTCAGAAAGCAAATGAAAATTAAAAATTAATAATTTTTTCCAATGTTTGAACTTTGAGATCGATTTTAACGTAAAATTTGTGAAGTTTTTCATTTATAACATTACAGAAATCAAAATAATTATCAATATCTTTGGTTCACATAAAACAGTTTTTTATACTTACAAAATAAAAGTTGAATCAGATTGATAGGTGGGATAGTTTTCGTGCAATCATGCACGCCAACGGCAAAGACATGGTTCTCAAAAAACGCGCTTCAAAGTTTCCATAAAGTGTAACGCACGAAGAATTGTACTTACAACAAAAAAATGCAGTCAGCTAAACCAGGTCGATAGAGGAGTCTCGCGGCTTCTTCAAAGCTAATATCTTACACATATGTTTTCAGCTATTTTTGGAAGAGATTAAGCAAAAAAAACAAAAAATCGATTTTTTTTCGATGTAAATGACCCGACCCCCTTAATAAAAATAAAATAAAAAAAACAAAGGTTCGAACATAACTTTGTCCGCTCCCAAACACATATTTTTTCCTGATGATAAATTTAAAGATTTCATAAAAAATAATCCGTCCAATCCAATTATATGTAATACTTTCTCAAAAAATGTCTGCACTTTTTCCAATTTAAATGGTGCGATTCGGGGATCCTAATATCAGGTCCCGAAAATCCAGGAATTGTAAAAATTAGAAAAGCTCTCATCTCTACTGATTGCGCGTATCTATGTCTTAGCAATTTTAATATTTCGCTGAAATTAATTGCAAATAATTTGGCTTCTGACATTTGCTATGCCATTGAATTGCGCTAAGAGTTTTTTAGTCCATTTACTTCAATCAAATGACAGCCATTATAAAAGTCAAAAATTAAACTTTTAAATACAAAACCTAGTTATTTACGTCAGTATTTTATCCATGCTCAATTGCTATGGAAATTGATTTAATAACACAGATATATCTGAACTAAATTTTAAATAAATACCAAGTGTTAGGTATTTCGGCTCCACATTTAAAATATCACACAACTCATTAATATATTAACGTCACAAATTAAATTAATTCACTAACCAAAATAATTAAAATGCATATAGATTACATAATATGTTTAGCCAGCAAGCTAAAAGCAAACATAAATTAATAAACGAAGAAAAACCTTAACAAAACGAATGGAATAAAAGTTCAACGACTACAAAAGTTCATTATCACTGTGTCAGCAGACGAGTAAATCACGAAATGGAGTGCCTAATGTTTGTGTGTGAGCGCTTTTAGTGCTAGTTTTGGAACAATGGAAAAGTTCATTAAAGCGAAAAACTAGTGAACAATGGCAAAAGCCAATTCTTTATTTCATTGCAATGACATTTACGATATTTCCTGCGTAACCCAAGCAATATGTCAGCTCTAAGATATAGCGACACAAAGCCAAGCTGGATTAGTCCAAGAGTGCAATTAAAATACGAACGCTACAGACGGCTGCTGTTCGCTACGCAGCATTCACCAAACTGTAAATTTGAGCAGTCGTAAAATGACAATTGCGCTAAGTTTTGTTGCAGACGCATGGGAGCGTATGTCTTTATAAGTAGCCGCCAAAAAATGTTTGCGTGTTGTATAAGGCAAAACACAAGCCTTACAAATTATATGATCTATCCTAAGTCGCCAAAGGACTACAAGTTTATGGGAAAAATTCTCTGACAAAATAATCAATGGAGAGAATAGAAAAGCAAATGACGACGGTGGAAGGAGTTGTCATCGCTTGACGTTTCCAATTAACATCAGTGATCGCTTAGAAGGGTCGCGTGGGGGGCTTTGCGCGTCTAAAAACTAAATCCTCTAGCTGACTAAACGCCACTTAATGAGGAAATATATCTGTTCATGTTCGCTACCTTAACCTTCTAGCTATAGCCCGACTGCCACTAGAGCGATATATTTAACTTTGCAGAATTCTTTAAGTTGCCTCTTACATACCCGTCGTAAACTTATACAATTTGACATTTTGATAGATCAAACGGTGAACGCCTATCGTTTTTCAGGATTATCTTCATTCCATATAACTGTTTACATTATTTTTTGAGGCTTTTGCGTATATACTACAGACTGATTTTAACAATTCCGGGATTTTCGGGATTTGATTAAGATATTCACTATTTCTATTTAATTTTTTTTTTTATTTAATTTTACTTTATTTTATTTTATTTTATTTTATTTTTTTTTAATTTATTTTATTTTAGTTTATTTTATTTTATTTTATTTTATTTTATTTTTTTTTAATTTTATTTAACTTAATTTTTTTATTTTACTTTATTTCATTTTATTCTATTTATTTTATTTTATTTTATTTTATTTTATTTAATTTCTTTTTATTTTTTTTTTTTTTATTTTATTTTATTTTATCTTATCTTATCTTATTTTATTTTATTTTATTTTATTTTATTTTATTTTATTTTATTTTATTTAATTCTGTTTTAATTTATTTCATTGTATTTTCTTTTACTATATTTAATTTTATTTTATCTTATTTTATTTTATTTTATTTTATTTTATTTTATTTTATTTTATTTTATTTTATTTTATTTTATTTTATTTTATTTTATTTTATTTAATTCAATTTTATTTTATTTTATTCTATTTTCATTTATTTTATTTTATTTTATTTTAGTTTACTTGTTTAATTTATTTTATTTTATTTTATTTAATTTTTTTTTTAATTTTATTTAACTTAAATTTTTTTTTTTACTTTATTTTATTTTAGTCTATTTTATTTTATTTTCTTGTCTTTTATTTTATTTTATTTTATTTTATTTTATTTTATTTTATTTTATCTTATTTTGTTTTATTTTATTTTATTTTATCTTATTTTGTTTTATTTTATTTTATTTTATTTTATTCTATTTTAATTTATTTTATTTCATTTTATTTAATTTTTTTTTTAATTTTATTTAACTTAATTTTTGTTTACTTTATTTTATTTTATTCTATTTTATTTTATTTTATTTTATTTTATTTTCTTTTTATTTTATTTTATTTTGGTATATTTTATTTAATTTTATTTTATCTTATTTTATTTTATTTCATTTTTTTCTATTTTAATTTATTTCATTTTATATTCTTTTACTATATTTTACTTTATTTTATTTTATTTGATTTTTTTTTTAATTTACGTTTTCTAATTTATTTTATTTTATACAGCTTTATTTTCCCTTTTTTTATTTATTTTATTTTATTTTGTTTTATTGTATTTTATTTTATTTTATATTCTTTTATTTAATTTTATTTTATTTTTTTTTTATATTCTTTTATTTAATGGAATTTAATTTAATTTTATTTTATATTATTTTGTTTTATTTTATTTTATTTCATTTTATTATTTTATTTTATTTTATTTTATTTTATTTTATTTTATCTTATTTTATTTTATTTTATTCTATTTTATTTTATTTTGTTTTACTTTAGTTTATTTTATTTATTTTATTTTATTTTATTTTATTTTATTTTATTTTATTTTATTTTATTTTATTTTATTTTATTTTATTTTATTTTATCTTATTTTATTTTATTTTATTCTATTTTAATTTATTTCATTTTATTTTCTTTTACTATATTTTACTTTATTTTATTTTCTTTTATATGATTTTATTTTATTTTATTTGATTTTTTTTTTTAATTTACGTTTTCTAATTTATTTTATTTTATATAATTTTATTTTCCCTTGTTTTATTTATTTTATTTTATTTTATTTTATTTTATAATCTGTTATTTAATTTAATTTTATTTTATTTTATTTTATTTTATTTTATTATATTTTATTTTATTTTAACCACAAAGATAAAATACGTAGTCGCATAGTGTTATCGTAAGATTACCGAATATTGCAAGCCACACAATGGAAGGACAATCAGCAGCAGCAAAGTACTTGTATAGACATGCACGCATGGAGAGCTTCACATATCCGCAAGCAGTCAATTAAAAATTTCTATACTCGCATACTGAGAAAAATTTCGCTTAAAGCTTGAAAATTTATTGAATCAACATCAAGAAAATAGTCCGGCACATGTTACATTATGTTACGCTTAACTTTGCTGGACTACCCTATACTGGGACAATTCATACCAAGCCCAAAGATCACACACATAAAAAACGAATATTCAATTAATAAATAAATCACACATATTTAGTTGAAAGTAACATATTTCGAACTC
Organism: Merzomyia westermanni; assembly: GCA_949987695.1. Lineage (NCBI taxonomy): Eukaryota > Metazoa > Arthropoda > Insecta > Diptera > Tephritidae > Merzomyia > Merzomyia westermanni. The sequence continues at coordinate 199,769,698 of OX465288.1, forward strand.
CGAAAACCCCGGTATTGTCAGAAAGAAATTTAGAGATTTTCCGGAACTAAAAAAGCACGGAATCCTGTCGCCTCGGGATCGGCATCTCTAGTATGCACGTTATTATTTCAGCTTATGCAAATAAGCAACTCTGTACATATGTTTGACGATGTGCATGTGTGACCATGTGCTTATGTGCATTTAATATGCGTTCATCTGCATACGATTTTGGAGCTTAATCTGCAGCTGACACTACAATAAAATCAAGCAAATTTGTGCCACAACGTAAGATTATGTAATACCCGAACAACAACAAAGATGCCAAGAGATAACCACTTGAACTATTTTGCCAAAAACTTGAGTGTTAACTCGACCGAAACTAAGAAATTGCACTTCATTCGCGTGAGTATGTAAGATCGTTCATACATATACATATATGTTACATCTACTCGTATTAAATTTGAATGTTGTTTATTTCGATTTTGGTGGATGCACCCAATGCATGTCTTGGCCGTATGGTAAGTCAGCAGCAATTACACTCTTAGATTTAACAATGTATGTAAGTTAATATAACAAGACAAATTGTTTATGTTTCTTAGGAAAATAACAAATATAATGCACAAAATTGTTTGTTTGTATATATTTATATATATGCATGCTGTCAGCTGTCATTATATAAAAATTAATTGCGCAATGCTAAATTATATTCATTTGAAGTATTCACGCTAGGCCGGTTATAAGTTATTTAGTCTCTTTAATGTATTTTGGTTTTGTTAGCTAAGTTTAAAATTCCCTGACTGCGTGAATACCCATATTTTTTTATTTATAAAAAATACTTTTACATATAGAAAAATATGTATGTTGAGTATAGATATTTCTAATAACTTTTCCATGCATTTAAATTTCAACGGATTTATCTTAAAATTCTGCAATTTAGAACTGCTGTAAAATTTTAAATACTAACTGTATATTGCTTTTGCAGCTCAAGGACGTATCGCTGAAAACACTTAATACAAACGAGTACTATTACTTTTCGTAAAATAGTAAAACCTCTTTTAATAATGCAACATTGTCGAATATAATTTTACTCATAATAATCGTTTATTACTTCTACTAGAAAATAGATGCAGATGGCTGTTTCAGGCTTTACCATGCATCCAAATAGAATAGTATATAGAGCACATTTTATATATTTATATACATATATTTGTATTTATTTAAAGATAGCAAAATAGTTGAAGAAGTTATTACAGATAGACAAACTTATTTATGAAATTTTCAGTGCACTATGAAAAAAATGTGGAGACTACTTTTCTTGTCACCACTGTAAAAGCAGTAATAACCCATTTCCTTGCTTTGAAAGTGATCCTAAACTTTGAGTCGACCACCAAGCAATATATGCCGAAGTTTTCGTTTTATTCGATGCAGCAGTTTTTGGGTGATGCACGTACAAACATACGTACAGAAAGACAAAAATTCTTAAAGCTATTATTGAGGCTTATTTTACTCTACTATTTTCAGGCTTGCAGGAAAATACTCATATTGCTAACCCAAATGAGTGTGTGGGTATGCATACATAAATGTGGACCTGAGTGGACCAAAAATATGTTTATGCAATAACTGGGTATCCAAAGAAAGTTTCCAATGAGATATGAGATACCCGGTTTCGACTATAGAACAAAATGTAAACCTGCATACATAATTTATTTATTTTTCGTGAGTATGTATTACAAAAAAGCCAAAAATTTGGATTACAAGAAGAGGTCGCTTTCCTTTAGACAACTCAACCAACTATATATGTACCAAAAAAATGTTGACCAGGGTAAGACCAAAAGTTGTTTGACCAAAAAATACCAAACGAAAAACGAGCATAGGGACTAGAGTGAGTGGCTAGATTTAGCTTGTTGGCAACAAGAATTTAGACCGTGGTAAGCCCTAAATCTCTATAAGCTTTGATTTTTAAATTTAAAAAGCTTTTGTAAGCATATAACAAATGTATACCCAGCAGTAAAAAGTAAAACTACTCAACAAACATTCTTGTTTTTTATTGATTATACATTCTTATTATTCTCAATCTATCTTCGTTTTTCTCTTCCTCTCCACATTTTGGTCGATATCTCGGAACCGCATCCCCTTGGGGGACTTGGACCTAGTCCCTAAAACCATTATCACCACCTTCATGGTATGAACTTGATGTATATGGTGCCAACTGGTATATTGCTGATGCAGAGAATGACAGTTGCCTTCTTGTAGGACATAGCCGTGTTAAAAATACCAGTTGTTAAAATGGAAAGCAAAGGGAAAACTTGTTATCTCCTCTCCTCCTTATACAGTTGATGGGTGGTGCTTTTGTCTAACTCACGATATTTGGCCGATACGACCAGTCATCGAGCGAAACTATTTTTCATGAAAATTTCGTTGTTTATGCTAAGGTATCGAATAGAAATCAATGGGAAATAATAAAAACAAATCACACAGAGTTTCTCCAATCACTAACATTGAAGGGTCGACGTGTAGTTTGCCTACGATGAAGACGTCTCTACAGTCATAACTCGCAATTGACTTGTTTTGATCATTTAAATTTAATTTCAATATTTTCCTGAACGAATTCTTATTTAAGAATTGTATAAGTATGTATCTGTATTCTAAACGTTTGCGTATCTTTAAAAAGGTTAACAATTTTTATAGAAATTTAAGGAAAAATGTGAATCAGATAAACTAAAATATAGAATTTTTTTTCCGAGCTCAACATTCAATTTCCAGCATTTAAAATTCCGTAGATTATATGAGGAGAATAGCGGTGAAAAGAAAAAACTCAAGCCAAGTTTTCGAAAATTAAAATTAAAGTTTTCTTTAGGCGTTTTTCGAAGCTCAAAAGAATGTGTATAGGGCAAGGCTGTGTTTGTTTTAAGAGCATCCTCCTAAGGTTATTGACATGATAGTTTTCTGTTGGACCTGAACAAGTGTTAGCATGTACAGATACTAGCTCGAATGTGTACCGAGCAATTTTTTATACAATCTCGGTCAACACACACCTTACTTCGGTAGTGAACTATGTGTCATCCGGTTCTCGGCGATTAATCATGTGCATTTAAGCATTCATAATGGTGACAGTATTCCCCGTGCGCGGCTGAAGTTGACAATTGGATATGTTTTTTGCTTAAAAATTCTTGAAATCTCTGTTAGAAACAAAATCAAAGATCCACTATTCTTGTATATATATTCATCAGCTAGCAAAGTAAAACTTTAATTTAATTGTCCATCCCTCAGGCAAGTATCTATCCACTTCTTCAATTTAGTAGGTTTTGCGCAATCAATCGGAGCCCCACTACATATGCAATTTTACTACTTCGCAGTGAAAATTGACTTCGAATCATCTACGCTGCACAAATTTGTAATTGGTGCTGTCATAAAACTCTGAGACGCCATAAAAATTGGTTACCCCTGCAGTATTGAGCTATAACGAATAGCGAGTATGTGTCTTAAGTCTTTTGTTATATTTCTCACCATCGGTAATGGGTTGCATTGAGAGTTCAAATATCAATTGCTTAGGAACAAAAACTATGGTGATCAACAATAAAAACGAAAATAATGCAAAAAATAACAACAAAACTCGGCCGTACCCAAAGCAAATAAAAAAACTCAAATGCTTTTATTGCAACACTCTGATATCAAATGCACTGCTAACACAATAATCAGCACATTTGTGGCGCGTCAAGGAAATGAAATGAACTCAAAAATTATTTTATTTACAATTACTAAAAATAAAAACAAGTTTAATTGAAATTACCACAGCAACAAATGTAGAAATTAAAAGCAACTTATTTGACTGCGAATTCATGCCTCTGGTGAGAAAAAAGGCGTTGTGAAGAGTGAACAAAGTAAGGGAGGTTATTTGAGACGGAGTTACACTGAATACTATATACTTAGTTGTGAAATATTGTAGTATTCCGCATAACATGAGGATACTTGAAACATTTTGAGAAAGGAAAACTCGTTATTTGAGACTGGAAGTACACTTTGCTTTGACAAAATTTTGAAGCTCCCATAAGAGCTTAGGTGGCACTTTTTAGCGCTACGGATGCGTGAAGAGGCTTATAGTTAAATAGTTTACTTTGGCTATTTAAACAAGATTAGAATAAGTGTACAGTCTTGCTTACTAATCGAAACTTACTTTCAAGTTACAAACAAGTCGGAACGGGCGAGCCCATGACCATTTATTTAAAAATAAACTTTTGGTGGTTTTGAATTGTATACCAAATTGTAACTCTCACCAATTTTAAATCCATTGCATGGATGTAGGCGTGGTTGTCTGGTCTGATCTGGCCAATTTTACGAAGAACACGCTACATGGCTATAGTAATGGGTGTTTTCATGTCAAACCGTCACATAGTTGGAATCGACCCCTTCTTATTTGAATAACATTTGGTGACAAGTTTCCTTTTAACAAAGTTCCGGCATGGAAAAAAAAATTTTTATTTATTTTTTCGAAAGTTATGCAAATTCAAAATTTTACTTCTTTCATGTTTTGTAGTTTTTTTTTTTTTTGAAACTACTGTACTTAAAAAAAAAATAACGTTTGGAGGGTACTTAAAGGTATAAAATAAAAATATTTTGAAAAATCAAATTTTAGAAAATTTTTGATTTCTCTAAATCGAAAAAATTTTACTTTTTCATTGAATTTTGAACTAAAATTTTTTGTATTATGCCTCCAAAATAACTAAAAATATCCTGAACTTGTCAGAAGGGGTGCTTGTCCTTTTCCAAAAAAAAGTAACTTAAATTTTCCCAAATATTTTTTTTTAATTTTATTTTTATTTAAGTACAAAATTATTAGGATTACGATTACATTTTTACTGCTTATGATTACAATTACTGTAACTGTAATTTAAGGATCACAATAACTGAAATCGTAAACCAAAATTTTAATGGTTACAATTACTTTCATTGTAATACTTACTAAAATTTTTACGATTACAATTATAGAAAAATTTTTCAAAATCGAAAAAAAATATTTAGTTTTCCATTAAATTTTGAACTAAGATTTTTTTGTATTAGGCCTCCGATATATCTAATAATAACCTGAAATTTTCAGAAGGGGTGTTTTTTAATTTTTTAACTTTTAGTCGAGTTAAATTATCTAAGTACAAAATTATTAAATTTTGATGATTCTCTTCTAAGGATTACGACTACATTTTGATTACTTATGATTACAATTACTGTAACTGTAATTTAAGGATTAGAATTACTGAAATCGTAATCCAAAATTTTTATGATTACAATTACTTTCATTATTCAAATTATTCAATTTTGATGATTCTAAGGATTACGATCACATTTTGATTACTTATGATTACTAAATTTATTTGTATTATGCCTCCGATATATTTTCAAATACCCTAAAAAATTTTCAGAAATAATATTTTCTCTTTATGTAAAAAAATAAATTTTTTAATTTTTTCCAACATCTTTTTTTTTAATTTTACGATTACTGTAATCGTAATAGAAAATTTTCATGATCATAGCTACTTTCATTGTAATCCTAAAATTTTTACGATTACAATTACAGCAATCATAATCGTAAATTTTATGGGTACGGTTACTGTAATCGTAATCGCAAAAAACGTGATTACAACTACAGTATTCATAATCATAAAGTTCATATTATTAGAATTACGCCAATCGGTTTCATAAAAATTTCAGCTACGATTACAGTAATTGTAATGCTCCAAATTGCACTGTTGAGATTAATAAAAATGTTAGGATTAAATTTCATGAATTCTTATGATTATGATTACTGTATTTGTAGTCTTAAATTTTATGGTGACGATTACTGAAATCATAACCGTATAAACTACTATTATAGAAAATCATACAACCACAGGAATCGTAATTTAAATGTAATCGAACTTCTAAATTCCACAGCCCAGCAGTTTTTGCCCAGCGAGCGGACCAATGCCTATCACGCAATCGATTTCTGTCTGATGCTCATAAATTTAACTGTACTATATAAAAATCTTTATGATATTACAACCAGTTTTTATCAAGCGAACTGATAGTACCTTGTGTATTAACCACAACTGGGTATACAAGTTACACATCCATGCAACAAACGCATACAGACCGCAAGAGTAACGAATGATAAGTGCCGCAGAGATACAAATCTTTAAAATAATAAAAAGTGTGCTCTCTTTATGTTCACAACATTACCGGCTAATGCGGCTACATTTACTTTAAAAGTCAAAGGAGCTACAGTGGCGAACGACAGATTAGTGGCATACGTCGAGGTAGCAAGAGCTTGAAGAAAGCGACAATTCAAGTGAAGACCAAAACGAAGACGAGCGGTTGTCAGTGCAAAGTGTGAAAGACGAAAAGCACAAAAAATTGTGTAAAAATCCAGTAATGCAATAAATTCAATAAATAAAACACAAAAGTGTTACCAAATTGTATAAAGAAGAAGCGCCAAATACAAAAACAAAAATTTGCTAAATGTGAAAAGAAAGTTGAGTGAAACGAAGCGCAGTAAAAGCAAACCAAAGTAGACAATAAGAAAGGAATAATTTCGAAAACGAACCCGCTTCCAGTGAATAACAATGAAAAAAGCAACAATAAATTGTTAATTAACAAAAACAAACACAAATATTGTATTACGTTGCTTTTGCAGTACTTTCGGTTTGGCGGTTACGGTCGACATTTTTAAGCCACAGAAAGAGCTAAAAGTAAAAGTGTTTCCATTAACGTCGTCCAGTGTGGGTATTATTAGTGCCAAAGTGATTTGCAGTTTATTTTTATTTATTTGTTCATTTTTTTTTTTCGGATTTTTTACACGCAACAGCGCTTAAATTCGACAACGAATTTGGTATTAATCAAGGTAACTTGGTGCGCAAGAGTTTCCTATTTTGGAACGAAAAATTCAGTGTAACCAACTAGTCGCACAGCACTTTGGGACTGCAACAAAAACAAAAATGAAGGTGAGTGTACAAGATTGTGGACAATTTTTCTTATTTCAATTTATTTCTATTGAAAACGCGTTGCAACATGCAAAACCTCAAAAATGCAGTAAAAAAAAAATTGCGCAAAAGCATTTGAAGCACATGCGTAACGCACACATTTGCATCTGCAGCTTAGTTCAAAAGAGATTTCATGAAATATATTTGCTTGAGCTTATGTTGTAATGAAGGCTGAACGACAGTGAAAGCGTTAAATCAAATACACTACGAATTGTATGCAATGAATTGTGGAAAAACTACATTTGAGCAAGTCATATTGATCGGCCAATCAGCTGATTGATAGCTTTTTACTCCTTAAGTGTTTAAGTAGAAGCAAACAAGGCAGACAAAATTGGGAAAAGCACATTTTTTGCAGAAAGCTAAAAATTCAGTGAGGTCATTGTGCAGTAGGGATAGTAATTTCCCCATGAAACTTCATACGATCTACTCGTAAGAGTGAATATTTTAATGTATGCATGAAGTAAAAATTAAATAACCATTTTACTTTATAAGTATTTCAATGTATATGAAATGACTAGCACACCTGGCGGACTTTGTTCTGCTAAAAAAATTACTTGACTCTCTCTTCTCCTTACTGTTCTGCCTGTCCACCTTCCTTTTCTTACTCTTCCTCTTTATCTGCGTCTCCTTTTTCATATCATTTATTAGTCAACATACCCTATCTCAATCACTACCACTATCACTCTCACTATCACTATCACTATCGCTATCCCTCTTCCTATCCCAGTCCTTATCCTAGAAAAATCGGCTTCCTAATACCCTAATCAACACTTTAAATTTGATATCCATACTGTACAAACACTCTCTAGGGCCACATCTGCTCCACATTTTGTCAATATCTCGAAAACGGGGTCCCACATGGGACTAAGAACTTTTCCCTATTAAAACCCTCATCAACACCTTTCATTTGATGCCCTTGTTGTAGAAATACCTTCTAGTGCCACACCCGGTTCACATTTTGGTACATAACTCGGAAACGGGTTCTCATGTGAGCCGACTCCTTTCTAAAACACTCATTCACATCATATCAACAACTCATATCGTATCAACACCTTCTAGAGCCACACCACCAGCGCCATCTAACGAGTAAATTCTCGATAGAAACGTTCCCCAAAGCAAGAACACATGTTTCAAATATGAATCATATCTGTTAAGCGAAATCGTGACCTCTCAGCTGAATTCATTTTTTGGTAGCAACAACTAAAAGTTTTGAATATGTTTTTATAGAAAAACCTTTCATAAAGAAGGTCCAAGAAAGTACTTTATACATTATGGAAATTGATCTAGCCGTTAAGGCTTGCATCGCTGTCAAGCGAGAGACATTTAATTTTTATATATATGAACAGACTAGCAAACCCGGCCACGTTTCGCTGCTTCTCAAAACTTATAAGGGATAGAGTTAGATTACAATCGTTCTTTTAATACAATCAAAGAAACATATAGATAAAAATAAGCCGAAGATATGCTTTTATGATTTCAAATTGCTTGGAAGTAACAAAACCTTCCGCCTAAATGCTGAAATTTAACACAAACCATCACACTCCGTGAAATTTTATGTTTCAGTGCTCTACCAATAAAGCTTTTAAAGATACTAGCATCGACCAATAAAATAAATTCTTAGACACGCAACATGATCATTTAAGCTAGTATGGTCAGTTCTACGTGCTCCTTTCCATCACTCAAATGTTCCCTTAAGTCGGTGCTATTTTTATTATAAGGTAGAATGGTTAAGCGAGGGATTTCACTCCTTACATTCGTATTCACTGAGGGTGGCACACTCTCTATTTCACATTTCCTAAAACTGCTACTATTCGCAATCTATGTTTGCTCTACAGAGTTTTATTAATGTGCCTATGTGGTTACGGATGTGTATGACATGTAAGTTTGCCGGAAGGTGCCCCACCCACTTTCCAATATCACCCATTTTTCTTAGCTGATGCCATATTGTTGTTGTGCATCTTCCTGCCAAAGATTATTACTCTGGCACCTATTGTTTTTAGAGATATTAAAATTTTCACATTTTATTCTACATGCCGGATGCCATGTCCATTATATGTAAAACATACACCCTATATACAAGGTGGCGCAAAAGTAATCCTCCTATCAGAAAATGCTATAAATTTTGCGATTGGCCCCTAAAGTCAGTTCTGTTTTGACATTTGTGTAGTAAACACATGCAAAATACACGCTAATAAACAATGTTACGCTACACTGCTCCAGAACGCGGAATATTGCTGACTATTTATTTGACCAATAATCGGTCGGGGCCAAACGGTTACTGTGAATGGTGAGCGCTACAGAGCAATGATCAACGAGTTCTTTTTGCCGCAACTTGATGAATTGGGATTGGAAAACATGTGGTTCCAACAAGACGGTGCAACAGCACACACTGCACGTGCCACAACCGATATGCTGAACATCGGAAGCTTACTTTTGCGCCACCTTGTACATACTGAAGAGTTATATTGCCTTTGGATCGGAGCATATTTTTATCAAATCGGTCGAAAGGTTCGCCCAAGAAATTAATTGAAAAAAGTTTTGATGTTTCGTACTTATATACACAGTGGCGGACATAAGTGTACATTTGATTTTCACATATTTTGGCCTTAATAAAATTATTTTAACAAAGCTTGAGTAAAAACATGTGTCAAAGTCCAATACAACAACTATAAATTTTTTTTTTAAAATGTACACAAAATTAGTGAAAATTCAAAGAAATTTTACTAAAATTTTAAATTTTTTTCCCAGAATTTTTAGAATTTTTTGGAGTATGCACTTTTGTAGCCCATTAAATTTTAGTGTAATAAGGTTTTAATCTTAAGTTCGTGACACATTTCCCTGAATTTCCCTTCACACAAGTTTCTGAACGAAATTTTTTTTTATGAAAGAAAATACTTTAGCGCGTCGGGAAAAAATTTACAAAAATCAGCGAACTCTGTTACGAACTTAAGATTAAAACATTTTGATACTAAAATTTAATGGGCTACAAAAGTGCATACTCCAAAAAAAATTCAAAAGTTTAGTAAAATTTCTTTGAACTTCCACTAATTTTGTGTACATTTTTAAAATAAAATTTATCGTTAGACCTTGACACATGTTTCTACTCAACCCTTATTAAAATAATTTTATTAAAACCAAAATTTGTGAAAATCGCAGAAAACGACTGTATGTACACTTATGTCCGCCACTGTAGATTGATTTAGTATAAAATTCAGTTTGTATTCGAGGGTCCACCGAATTTTCCGAAAACCGTTTAAATTTCTTAGTATGGTACTGACTTCGTAGACATGTCGTACTCCAAGTTTGCTTTCGCTACTATGAACAATTCAAGTGATACTCAGGGTAAAAAATATAGTTTTTTCTTATCCCACATTTTCCTAACATACAAAATTGCAAAAATATTTACATCAAAAAATTTCACTTGTATTTTAGGTATCATTTTCATTTCATTTTTTGGGATATTTTAAGGGGCATGAATATCGCAAATTTAATTAAAATAAAAGAATAAAACATTACACAAAAATAATCGACTAATTTAACAATTTATAATTGAAAGATGGTTGAATATAACCCCTTAAATATTCTCAGAGCATTCATAATTTGAGACTCTGAAATGAGTCCCAAATGTGTGGGAAATGTGAGCTGAGAAAAAGTAAATTGTTGTAGACCTCTGCGTCTGTCTGTCCATCCCCCGTCTCTCAGTAAAATTTGAGAAATCTCATTGAAATTTGGTATACATTATTTTTGCAACGCATCACCATCGGATGATAGCCACACCGGCTATCTACATCTAGAATATTTTGGGCCGTACAAAAAAGTGATATGATATCAAAGATAGTGTACACTTACAGACTTTGACATAAAATTAATTTTTTCTAAACTTTTTATAATGCTTTTGAACGCACCTACTTTAAGTGAAGCCAATTTTAAATATTATTAATTGTAAACCGTTTGAGCTAACCTAACATACGTCCGATCTCCTTGCCGAGCAACCTTATTTAGATATTTCGAAATCGAATAGACGTAATCATTTTCTCTGACTGGGATATTTTACTGATTTTGCGTTCTTTTATCGGTCTTTATGAAGGCAGCAGAGGTCGTGGGAGGAGGGGTGACACAACCTAGAAGGTTGCATACCAAATCGCACCCACGATAGCTGAGCATATACCGCAAGAGAGTACTGGAGCGTATCTGTTTCATATCCGGCAAAGGACTGTCACTTTCGACAACACTCCAACATCTTCGAGAATTGTTTTTGCCGTTACAAGCAACAACAACATCTTGCCGAACGGTCTTCAATTTTTGGTACTTCCGGCGGAATGGTAATGCTTTGTCTCGGAAACTGTCCCAATAGCTTTTGTTAAAGTTGATACATTGAGACATTTCCAGATATTTAAAAGCCGCAAACCATGTGTGTTTTAACAAAAAATTTAAAAAAGTGAATTGCATATTTTTTTAAGAAAGAAAACTACGAGCGAAGCCATTTTCAATGACTAAAAAATTTTTAGCTCACCGTGTAGCCGTTTCTTATATCAATATTTGCCCAATTAATCGCTGAAATCTTTTCACTCTTAGTTTTACTCTTCTACCTCCTCAGTATCCTTCCTTTTTCCTCCTTCTAAACTGCACCTTCTTTCCCCGTTACGCTTCCTTTCCTTATCCTTCAGCTTATTCCTCTATTCATCAGCATATTTTTGCTCCCACCTCTGCGCTTTGAGTCCTTCATATATGGTACATCAAAACGTTTATAGCTAAATAGGTACTGGGAGTGGTACCGTCCAATTTTATAAGAGCTATACATAGCTGTCCCTAGGAACCTACTGTCAATATTTGATAGAAATCGGTTGAGTAATTTGGACAGTTTTGCCCTTTTTATATGCTTGAGAATGTCTTGGTCGCACGAATTTTTGCAGGAAAAACAAAAACGAAAGACTTAAGAAACGAACCTGAATCAATCATTACTGTTTTAATAGCATTAATTAATTAGCTGAGAACGATGTAAATTATAGATGATAATTATAGCTACATAGTTTGTGCCTTGGCCTCAAATTTCTCCAATTATTATTAGAGGATTTATATAGAGATATTATAAATTATTAGACCGTTCACTACATATTTAAATTGAACTACTTGGAGCGTATTCATCACCTTTTAAACATCAAACTTGACCTGGTCATACAAAATTTATTCATTAACTATAATCCACTTGCCTTTTGTTATTTCTCAATTAAGGTATTACACCATCACAAATTTAACACATAATCGACATATTCATTATCAATTGGTATCATCAGTAGACAGTTAGTTGACGGCAAACGAAAATGGTTAAACTATACGAGCACTATAAAATATTATATAATAACACAAACTAGCACGAGCATGCTATAGTAAAAAAAACAACAATAAAGAAAGCAACAACAACATGACATAAACAAATAAACTTTCCTACATTGTGCACACAAGCGTGTAAAACAACAACAATGAAAAAAGCGGAAGAGTAAATAAAATAAAATGCGTTAACAGCATAAAGTGAGCGATAAACAAAACAAAGAAAAATACTAAAGACAGCGCTCATAGACAAACAAGTTTTGGTGTGCAGAAAATGCCGTCGACCACGAAAGCTTTGCATATTTTTCTTTAACTTTTACTGAATATCAAGTTAGCATAGTTGAAAAAAAAAAATTAATAAAAGAAAAAATAAAAAATAAACCATTCCCACAATAAAGAAAGCGCTGTGTAAAGCTAAAATGCAATAAAAGTGTAAGTAAATGGAAAGCAATAAATTTGCACACAAAAGTGGATGAAACACTCAGCGTGACATGCACTTGAACTTGTTGCTAATTTGCGTTGCACTTGGATATCTCGCGCTTTGGCAAACACAGCCTTTTACATGCATAGTGTGCAGCGGATTCATTTTTCTTATTTTAATAACATTCGTAACGGCTGTTGTTGTAATGCAGAAATTGAAAAACCAATTATTCAATAGTTACGAGTATACTAGTAAATCACCATCAAATGAAGTGAGACGCCTAAAATATCCTATAGAAATTATTCAATACGAACATATTTTTCACAAAACTGAAGAAGTATACTTTCGTGCTTGGTACCTTTTTTGAGCTGGCTGTACCGTAGGGTTGCTTAAGGCAAGATTTTCTACTTTATATAAAAAAGGTTATTTGAAATTAACAAAAAAAAATTCCACGTCATTTCCCCGATTTTTAAATAAATAAATAACAGTTCCAACGAAATATCATTCTTAGTTTAATACAAAAGACAGTGCATACCATTTTTAGATTTTTACTTAAATTACTAAAAATAAGTAAAGTAATTTTATTGAAAGTAAGAACACTCAACCAAGGAGTTAATTTTGTGTGTAAAAAAAAATTGTAACAAAAAAAAAATGTAATAAAATAAAATATAACAAATTAAGATAAAATAAAATATAATAAATTTAGATAAAATAAAATAAAATAAAATAAAATAAAATAAAATAAAATAAAATAAAATAAAATAAAATAAAATAAAATAAAATAAATAAAATAAAATAAAATAAAAGAACTAAAATAAAACCAAATAAAATAAAATACAAATATTTAATAAATAAAATAAAACCAAACAAAAATAAAAAATAAAATAAAACAAAATAAAAAAAAATAAAAAAATAAAATAAAATAAAATAAAATAAAATAAAATAAAATAAAATAAAATAAATTAAAATAAAATAAAATAAAATAAAATAAAATAAAATAAAATAAAATAAAATAAAATAAAATAAAATAAAATAAAATAAAATAAAAAAACTAAAATATATTATAATAAAATAAAATAAACTAAATAAAATTAAATTGAATTAAATTAAATTAAATTAAATTAAATTAAATTAAATTAAATTAAATTAAATTAAATTAAATTAAATTAAATTAAATTAAATTAAATTAAATTAAATTAAATTAAATTAAATTAAATTAAATTAAATTAAATTAAATTTAATTTAATTTAATTAAATTAAGTTCAAGCATTCGTGAAACGAGCTCAAGGCCAAGAATAATAATTTTTCACTTTTTGAATTTTTATGAAAATTATTATGGTTTTTATTTTTTTAATAATCATTTTTAATTAATTATTAAAAGTTTTTTAATTGAATAGAGTAGGAAAAATGTTTAGAGACAACCGCCATAGCTTCCGAAGTGACTAATTCTTGGCCTTGAGCTCGCAACAAAAATTGTTGGTATAAAAAAGCAATTAAATTAAATAAATATAAATTAAACTATATTAAATTTAATAAAATTACATAAAATAAATGAAAATAAAAATAAAATCATAGAAAAGAAAGGATAGAAAGGTGAATTTAAAAAAAAAGTTTAAGAGATTAAAAGAAAATACGTTACAGTTTATTAATGGAATTCTAAGGCGAACTCTAGTATTCATTAAAATCTGAAGTAGTTTCTAGTCTACATTACATACGTTTTAATTTCCTAAGAACCGTCGCAGATACCTGAATGAAAAGTTGAGCTAAGCCGAATATCAAAATCTGCGAAATGTCTTATTAACTTACAAGGAAAAGCAGGTGCAAGGTGTGAATACGTGAGTAAAGCACATGGATCAATGACTTAGTTCAGCCACAAGAGACAACCGGCAACAGATATATAAAACGAAAATATTGGCATTTCACTTTCCTATAAGCATTTACTTCCCACATACATCAGCTGACTTGCTATATACTCCATCCACATCTGCGTTTACACAACAATTTACCGCACCATCAACTAAGTTTCCTGCGCATACTAAAATGTTTAGTTATTTGTCTCTGCCCTTTAGCTTGTACTTAATCATCTTCTTCGTTTTTCTTTTGTTCGTTTGTCAAAATACTTTCACTTATTTTGGGTATGTTAACATGATGTTGCAATATTTTTTATATAGCTAAAAACAACAAATATGTGGGCTGTGTGGTTTTTTAGTGTCACAGCCGCTAGGAAAAAGCTAGTTGTAAGCCCAGAAGTCTTAGTATGGCTGTACAAAAGAGTTCAGAGAAGCAACAAAAGTGCACTTAGAACTGGGGCACTGAGAATCTGGAAAGAGCGAAATGTGATGGTTTTTCGTACTCTGGGCTCAGCAGATATAACATGATATTCTGGATGTCGCAGAAGTGAAGGATGTCGTTGCTATGCTGGGTTGGTAAGCATAATAAGTGATGGAATCGTTAACAGGCTTGAAGAGTGTGACTGTAGCCCTTATACAATTAAATACGATCTTTAACCTTTTTTTTAGTCACCAAACTATTCTGACGCATTGGTCCTACCTCTCTCGAAACCCCTTCTTTAGAAGCCTCTCGGTACTCTGGGGTGGGGGATCTTCTGATATTTTGAAACTCAGCGACACGGATGTATGTAGTACAATATGAGTACCCGCATGGCCCTTAAGCATTTGCCAGTATTCTCATAATATGTACCTTTCATTACTTCGAGCTGTGCTATCATAACAGCTCATTACGTTTATTGGAGTCCGAGGAGATTTGTCACACCAACCAACTAACTAGACAATATTCATATCAAAAACTGCATGCACATTTCTAGATTCTTTCTGTTTTTTTTATAAATAAAAATATTAGAATTTTTTTGACCTTTTAAAATAAAATTCAAAAGTAAAAGTTATTTCAAGAACTTTATTTTATTCGGTGGAAAAGTAATAATAATAATTTTCTAGCCAACAATAAAAGTTATGCCCAGCGTGCTCCATGCCTAAATAGGTCTAACAAGAATGATGACAAAAAGTGTGAATGAGGCATGGTCAGTGACCGTCTATAGTAACGAAATCCGTTTCAAGTAACATCGTGCTTTCGCTTTAACCCTTATGATGCTACGTGGGAGGATACATTTTATCATAAAAAATTATAGTAAAAAATTCAAAAAGTTCAAAAAGTATCGCGAATTTTGTGTTTTTTCAAAAATTATTTATTTATTCATGAATATCTATTTTGTCCCCTTCAAAGTAATCCCCATGAGATATTATACACTTGTGCCAACGGTTTTTCCAATCTTCGAAGCACTTCAAGAAATCATTTTTTTGTATCTTGTTCAGCTCCTCCTTCGATGCCGTCTTTATCTCGCCAAGAGAAGCGTAACGTCGTCCTTTCATGGGCCTCTTCAGTTTAGGGGACAAGAAAAAGTCACAGGGGGCCAGATCTGGGGAATACGGTGGCTGCGGCATCATTAGTGTTTTGTTTTTGGCCAAAAAGTCGCGCACAAGCAACGATGCGTGAGCAGGGGCGTTATCGTGGTGCAAAAGCCAATTTTTGTTCTTCTTTGCACATCTTCTCGGCCTTCTGAGAACATTTTGTACCACCGATAAACGTTGCTTCGGTCCAAGGTAGCTTCTCCGTATGCCACAGTCAACATTTGGAATGCATCCGCGCACTTAATTTCGTTTTTCACACAAAATTTGATACAGGTTCTTTGATCCATTTTTTTGAATAGGTAAAAATCGAAGACGATCCAAAACACGTGCAAGCAAAGCAGCTGTCAACAATTAACTGAAAATTCAAAATTCGCGATACTTTTTGAACACACCTCGTATATCGATGTGTTATTTTTCATTTTCAAAAGATTGAATAAAAATTTAAATTTCATTTTTTTATTCAAAATTTTTTGAATAACCAATAATATTTCACTCATTCAAATAAAATTAAATTTTTTATTTTAAAAGTTTTTTATTCAAAGTGACCCAACTCTGGTGTAAATGTATGGAATTGGGATATGATTTCTTGTCCATAAAATCCACAATCTTTTAGCAAAAGCCGTGAAAATTTGTATGATAAATGATTTGTGTACGGAGAACACAATGCCGGCACTATCTCAATTTAGACCTAACTTCAGTTTGGCTTTTTCCGCTTGTTGCACAGATATGAGAACTAAATTCTGACTAAATTCGACTTTGGCTCTTCCCACATATGGTCACAGAAATGTCGGTGGCACTTTCGCTGGTTTGGCTAGCCTAATTGCATAAAAAATGTCAAAATTGCAGATTAAATTGTTAATAATTCAACTAAAATAAATCGGGCGTGAAATTGGGGACAGTTGATTGACTAACTATTCGGTAACAGTAGGAGTATGTAATAGAAATAAATAAATAAAATAAAACGAAATGAAAAACTAAAAAATTTACTTAAGTAAAAAACCCACAAATCAAATAAAAATATTACACCGTTATTATGAAATTCTATAAAAAAGGCAATAAAGTAATAAAGACGTATAAAGAAATGAAAAAACATTTAAACCGCATGCGAAGCATTTCAATTATTTCGCAATACCAAACTGCATATTGTCACCTTTCTCCAACCCACCGCTAGTACTTTTCCATTATATCACATTCGTAATTATGCAATGTGCATTTAGATTTTAAAGTTTGTTAAAAAATGTGTCATGCGCGTAACAATTAATGTTGCGCATGCGCGGCTCTCACACTAATGCTGTAACCACGTTGACGCTTATCGCACAGCTCAGCGCTTTAACAGCTTGCTTTGATGTCTGTCAATAGCGCTAAGCATAGCTTATTAGCAAATTTTTAGTTTAAAATAAACAAAGACTTGTATCTCTTAATTAACAATTTTTTCTTCTTCTTCTTTCTCAGCTATTCTACGCTTTGCTGCTCACATTACCTCTTCTCAGCCACAGCTATCCAGCAGAGACTGAAGATAAAGCCGTCTCATTAGAAGATGTAGAACTGCAAGATAGCGATAAGGCGTCATCTGATAGTCAATCACAAATACAAAAACGTTCAGGCAGTTTTGATTATGTTGCGCATCTAAAATCTGGTTTACTATCGACCATCGGTCAAGCTTCAGCGTCCATCGCCTCGGGCAGTTCAGGCAGCAGTAGCGGTGGCGAAAGCTACAAGTCATACGAATCGGCACATGTACATACTTACATATATAAACATTAGACTGGGTCAATTTATTAACCGATATCGCGCCATCGATTTTTCGATAGGTTTTGGGCTCAGGAAAAAAAGTTCCACTACGCATACCCAAAAAACTAATGTTCGAGCCTGCGAAATTTAATTTTTTTTACTTTTTTCGACTTTGATTTTTAAAGTTTTTTTCATGACCTACTAAAAAAATTTTCATTTGATTTTATAATTTTCATGTATATCCTGTCCGACCCAAAAATGTCCGCTAAAAACGTTGGCGAAAACAGTTTTTTGAAAAAAAAAATATTTTTTGGATTTTGGGGAGTGTTTTGGTCAAAAAATTGAACCTTTTTTTTGGCCATTTTTTTTAAGGGTTTTTCCAGCATACATGCAAAAATATATTCGATGAAAACGAATTTGTCTCATATTTCCTGTCCCACTTAAAATTATGCGCTAAAAACGTTGGCGATAACAGTTTTTTGAAAAAAAAATTTATTTTCGGGTTTTGGAAAAGTCGATTTTTCGATCAAAACAAGTCCCAAAACCCAAAAATATGAAATCAAAATTTTTTAGTAGATCATGAAAAACCCCTGAAAAAGCAAAGTCGAAAAAAGTCAAAAAAATTAAATTTCGCAGGCTCGAAAATTATTTTTTTGGGTATGCGTAGGGGAATTTTTTTTTCCTGAGCCCAAAACCTATCGTAAAATCGATGGCGCGATTTCGGTTAACTTTCGTCCATACAAATCGACCCAGCCTAATAAACATATTTACAAAATATGCTATGATTTAACAAGCGATTGCGAAATATAAATATTTTCTTGTTTTTTTCTTCTTTTTTTTTATTTTCATCCATCTCTTAGGGCCACTCAGTCGATTACAATCCTTGGTCGTTTAAGAAATCAGTGCTCAACACCATTTTTCAAGCTGTAAAAGCAATTACTGGCGGCGTCACAGCGCTCAAGGGTCAATTGATTAAGGGCAGCGGTTATGCATTGAGCGCGAGTGGCAATTTAGTCGCTGCTTCTGGTGATAAGGTCACTGATGTTGGCAAATCCATAATCAACTCGGCGCAGATTAACTCTCATAGTTATGGTCCCAGTGTTTCGACGCACCCGTTCGCCAAATTCAGTTCGCTATCGGGTGCTTCATCAGGTGGCGGCAAGCCAGGTCCCGTCGTGCACACAGAAAGTGAGTAAATGTGGCTATCTATTGTTTTATATTTTAAATTATTAATGCCGGAATTTGTATTTAAAAGCAGTTCAACTTGTTAGGTAAACGAGTTAAAGTTATGAAGTTATGACTTACCTGTCTGCAACCCAAAAATGTATTTATTCATTTCAAAGTGCTCCTATCAACTCAAAATTTCCTTTACAAGCAATTTTCGGAAAAGCTTTGAAACTTGTACAAGGTGGCGCAAAAGTAAGCTTCCGATGTTCAGCATATCGGTTGTGGCACGTGCAGTGTGTGCTGTTGCACCGTCTTGTTGGAACCACATGTTTTCCAATCCCAATTCATCAAGTTGCGGCAAAAAGAACTCGTTGATCATTGCTCTGTAGCGCTCACCATTCACAGTAACCGTTTCGCCCCGACCGATTATTGGTCAAATAAATAGTCACAATATTCCGCGTTCTGGAGCAGTGTAGCGTAACATTGTTTATTAACGTGTATTTCGCATGTGTTTACTACACAAATGTCAAAACAGAACTGACTTTAGGGGCCAATCGCAAAATTTATAGCATTTTCTGATAGAAGGATTACTTTTGCGCCACCTTGTATTACAGATTTATAACTTTCCTCATGATCTTGCTGCTGGCTGTTTCAGTAGGGTTGAAACAGCGGGATGTTGGTTTTAGAAGAGTGTGCTCCATCGAGCAGCATGCCCTTTGTAGGGGTCTGTAGGAAGTATCCTTTTGCAGTATCCAGATCGATTTAGCTCCACAGTGACTCTTGTATCCGCAAAAGGTGGCCAGTGTGCCTAAATGACAGCATTCACCTGACGGGAGCTGACAAATAAGTTTACGGACTCTAGTTGTATGTTGTTCAGATCATGTTCCAGTCTCATGAGGAGATTGGCTGGACAGTTCTACGTGCGATATTCGAACAGGCGTTTAACTTCTTCCAGTATGTATCCGTGAACCTCATCGAAGTGCACCTCAGAACCGCCTGGCCGATTGCCTTCTACGTTTCTGGCAGAAATTCTTTGTATTTTCCCCAGGTACAGCCTCCCATTGACTTAAGAACTTGTTGCGGATTTGTACTTTGGTGGCTGATCAGCACAAGTCAGCATGCTATGCAACGTCACCTCGAAAATTTTGTGGTGGGGGACAGTCGAAAGCTTCTTGTAAATTTTCTGGACGATGACATGGGTGACAGTTTTAGCTTCCGTGCGGAGAAAACCCGGATAAGGATATATAGTTATATATTTTGAACCTCGAGATGAAGTAATTAAACCGAAGCGGGTATAGTAAACCACCCTGTATCATCGCTACGGGGTTTTGGTCATTAGGCTCTAAGCTTCTCATACGATTGCCGACACTCTCAGATAATTGGCGGTTCAATGCTTAAGACAGGGAAAAGAACATACTTCTCGAAATCTGCATCAAACGGTTTCGACAGGTCAAGCGGTGCTAATACAGTCCTGTCATTAGGTCTCTCTTGGTTTAGACAGCCACTTGTCTGAGTATTTATGGCTTTCAGCGCGTTGGCTATTTATGGAAACCATGCTGATGGTCGGCCGGCTGCCAGCGATGTAAGATTGTCACCTCCTGCTATGTAGAAGAGATTTTTTTATACCATATATTGGGGATTGAATGAATGGCTACTTACAGTAAAATAATGGGAAAAATCTGAAAAATAGCTTCTTTGTTTTCAATATATTACCGTGGTTTCGAAATGAAAAGTTGCGGGTTAAGGGGGACGGCATATACATATGTCTAGTTCAAGGTCCAGAATTTGAGATCTTGAGATAACAAGGAGTGCTGTAGGAGTTCAAGAAAACAAGCAGTTTCAACAGGGTTGGACCAGAATGATAATGGTGTTACAAGGGGTGGTTCTATTTAACAGGTTAAGAGATGTTCACTTTAATGAGGGGGCATACCACATGCAGGAAAAGTATTTGGTATGAAGGGTTGAGTCTGGATAAGTACGAGTTTAACCTGTTACAATATTCAGGTCGAAGTTTTGTTAGTATGATGCTTTCTGATGATTTCTCCTTCAGCTATTTCAGGTGGTTGCATATCAATAATTGGGTTCATAGACCAAGATCTGTTAAACAGATCAATCGGCAAGGGAATGTGGTGCGGGCTCTCATCATAGTGCTTACGGTAATGCTTTCTTATGTTCGCGGGAGTTGGATCCTTATTCAATAGATGTGGCTAGCTTTACGGCAATTCAGTACAAGCTGTCTGCCCCCCAGCAATTCAGTGTGCTATCGAACATTGAACATTTTATTCTCTTCATGGAGGTGAGACTCAGATGACAGCAACTTTATAATATTAGTGTCAGAAAGATTGTTCGACCATATCGGCGCAGCGTAATCGGCCGATAACCTTATACGTACCAAGCAAAGTTACTTTATCTTTCCCCCAAGTGCTGCCTGCAAGTGACTTTATTATCTTGTTTTGGCTCTGTACCTTTGTGACTATTACGGTGGCATAATTAGCGAAGGTGTCAAACGTCTCACCCAACGTGGGCGTTTAACTCTCTTTTTATCTGCGCATTCCAGGTCGTAGATAGCGGTCCATCTATTTAGGCCTGCAGGGAGCAGTGACTTTTCCAGATCTTTGTGGTTTATGGTTGACGGTATGAAAGCCTTTTGAGCGGTCAAGTGCCACTAGGTCCGTCCTCTGGTTTGGAGTGTTTTAGTTTAAACTATTGTTAATTTGATTATTGATGGCGTTGAGTGCGGTTTTTTTGCTGTGATAATATCCCTCCCGATGTCTTCTTCCTAACCTAAATGTTTATTGCGGGGTCACTGACGGAGTCAACAGTTTATTTAATATCTTTTCCTTCTTTTTCCAGACAAATAGGGGTGTAACACAATATCCCCAAAATTAAAATTTCTAAAATAAAAATCCGCAAACTCCAATGTGAAATAAATTCAAATTAGGTTTAAACCCGAAAAAAGTATACGAATTTAGTATTAGGGAGTTTTGATTTTGGGGATTTGGTTGTGGAAATTGCGTTTTGGGGATGTCGATGGTAGACGTTGTGCGTTCGAAGATTTTATATCACCCCCAACCCATAATTATGGGCTTCACATATTAATTATGGGCATGGTAGGGATTAATTATAGACCTTTGTAGACGAAAGGGATTAATCTTGGGCTACACGCTATTATAAATGGATATATAAGGATATTTCAAGTTGGATTTCTAATCAGACATCCCTGAAAAAAATATTCAATACCATGAACTAGTTATTTAATGATTCGAGTACAATCATACACATAGACGAACAGTCAAAAAATCTAAATTTTATTTAACATCGTTAGTGTACAGACATCGGCTTTTACAATATTATTACTTGTCACAGTTTGAGTTCTGGCTTGCGAAAATTAAACGTCCTTAAAACTTTGGCTTTTAATGTGAGAACAATGAAAAGGCTTTTCCTGACTTTTTTTTAATTGTTATCTGATGTATTTTGTATTTTCTTTCCATGTGTTCCTTGAATGTAGGTGTCGTTGTTAACCGAAACCCGCTTTACTTTGTTGCTTCTTAAAATACATAAAATACACATTTTAGCAATAAATCAGAGCGGGCGTCAAAAGCTAAAAAAATAATATAAAAACGTAAAACAACAAAGTACAAAATGTGAGTATTTATAATACAAGCCAAACTAACAATTGAGCTATCAGCGCAAAGGCACTTGCTGTCACTGCATTTTTCATTACGGCAACTCTTCCATTTGACCGCCCACATTAATCGTTTCGCATTTATTGTTTTCCTCCGCATGGTGTGTGCTTGCAGCAATATATATATACCGATGTGTGTAGGTGGTTATGTTATTAGAGCTACATTTACTAATATGCTTTGTCACAGCGGTAATAACTTTTTTGTGCTTCTTTTACTTACATCTTCCAAGAGTTTTGTCTGAACTCAATGCGCTGAAGCCGATGCATAGTACATACATATATCTACCCGAATACCTTGTAGGAATTCAAAGCCGGTATCTGTCAATACTCACGCAAAGCAGGCCGATAGCCTTAGTCGCTAGTGCCTTTCGCTAAGTAATATAATTATTTATAATTGTATTTCTAATAAATAAATAAATAAATAAAAATACTCACGCAGGACCGCATGTTGCCGGAAATAGTATGTTTATTCTTCAGGGGGCCGTCTGGTAATGTCGTTGTCTAGTTTGGGGCTGTTTTGAACTAGTCATCCAGATTTGCATAGGCTTATAGTATACTGGACGAACTATAGAGTAACAGTTAGAACATATCGACGGTCCTGCTTAAAAATACTTAAAAGCAATCTTAGAATCAGTTTCAGAAACGCGCTCTCTGAAAACTCCTCAGCTGGGATATTGCGTTATTGAAAATTTTTAATATAGGACGATGTTCAAACAAATTCTGAAAAAAAGGAGTTTTTAAAACTGAAGTAGCACATTGTTCAAAATCATTTTGAAATAAGGTGTTCCTTTACTTAGCCCTTTATGATTCAGTAATGCAGAAAAGCCATCTTACTTCCTAAGGGCTTACAGGGCGAAGGACTGAGAGAATCACATTCGACAATCGTTTAATATTTTTAAAGATTTTGGACCATTATTTATTGTAAAACTTTTTTGATGTTTTTAAAACATTAAGAAAACAAAATTTTGTTTTAAACTTTGTCCTTCGAGAAGAGACACCGCTCCCAGCCGGCATTAAAAGGTGGACCGCTAATTACCTCAACGGTCGACAGGCATCAGTCAAATTCAGGAACAAGAAATCTAGGCCACGAAGAACAAAAAAGGGGTGCCGCAAGGTGGTGTTCTCTCTCCCCTTTTGTGTAATTGCTATATTTCGAGACTTCCCCCCCATCAGAGGGAGTCTCCATTGTTTCCTACGCTGACGACTGCACGATAATGGCCTCGGGCAAGGGTCCCTCCATTGACGAACTCTGTACTAGAATCAACAGTTACTTTCGTGAACTTTCCAGCTTCTCCACCGAGCGAAATCTGACCCTATCTCCGACTAAATCGACGGCGACATGGAATGCGCAGATGGGGCAAAAGTTAAATGTCCACGTAGACGGAGTACCTCTACCTACTGTCAACCACACGAAAATCTTGGGTGTGATGTTTGACAACGGCCTGCCCTTCGCTGGTCATGCCACCGCAATAGCTTCAAAGGTACAGAGCCGCAATAAGATCCTCAAGTCACTGGCCGGCAGTATTTGGGAAAAAGACAAAGAAACATTGCTTGCTACATATAAGGCTATTGACTCCGCTGCGCCCATATGGTCGCCCAATCTTGCTGACACCAATTGGAGGAAATTGCAAGTCTGCCAAAACACCGCCATCACAACTGCTACGGGATGTCTGCTTATGTCATCTGAGTCTCACCTCCATCAAGAGGCAACTCCTGAGTAGACAGTTCTTTCTGAACTGTCATAAACCCAGTCATCCAAATCGACATCTATTGGATGTAGACCCGCCCCCAGAGACATAAGGAGACATCTTTGTAAGCACTACGATGAGATCCGGCACCACATCTCTTTGCCGTTTGATCTGCGAACCATAGGCGGGCTTTAAATGACCTCCACATAGATTCGGTAGACAGATCCTTCAGATCTCGGCCTGTGAATCCCGTTATCAGTACTCAGCCACCTGAATTGGCTGAAGAGGATCGTGTACTTCCGAGAGAGACTAGAGTCATGCTAGCACAACTTCGCTCTGGATATTGTAATAGGTTAAACTCTTACTTATCCAGACTGAACCCCAACATACCAAACACATGTCCTGCATGTGGTATGTCCCCTCATGATACCAAACATCTCTTCTCCTGTTCAGTCGAACCCACTCTTCTAACACCTACATCACTCTGGTCCAACAATGTGGAAACTGCGCCTTTCCTCGGCCTTCCGTTAGAAAAGCCTGATGACAATTTAGAGTGATCGATCCCATTGGGCAGGGCGAAGCACTGTTAACAACAACAACAACAACCAATACAACGCATAGCCCCCATACAATCGATTGTTCCGTTAAACGGGGTTTGACCTTTAAATCTTGCAATTAATGACCTAGGATCTTCAAGTTTTGCAGGCTTAGTGCATATTATATACGTAATGTGGCTGCTGCAAATCAGCCAAATCTGACCAACATAACACATAGTTGGGGCTTGGGCTATACATAATAGCGAAGAACACAAAATTTGTCAGCTACAGTACTTATTATATATGTAATGTGTGTAGTGAAAATCATCAAGATTGGACCAATATATCGTATAGCTTCCATACAACACATTTTTCAGACAAACGGGGTTTGGGCTATGTATCTTTAAATTAACAGGGTAAGACCATCAAATTTTGCAAAGTTTATACTTATTGTAAGGATCGGACACTAAAACCCGTGATGCATATTCATGAAAGGTATAAAGCCTTCGGCACAGCCGATGACAGCGCTTCCCTTACTTGTTTTAACTATACAAAATAGCATATCCGGAATATGTTGTAACTCCTTACAATTTTCTGTGGCTTCCACTTTCTCTGCCCTTCGAGCCCCGCCAAAAAATTCTAGTTCCTTCTTTTTCTAATACTTTTTCTCTTTCATTCTTCTTCTGTTTTTTTTTTCTTTTTCACTATCTTTTTCCTCATCGCCTAAGTCTTCCTCTTTCTAGTTTTGTTGCTTTTAAAACCGTACTTGGCTTACACTCTTGACTGCCAAGAAATAAGAAAAAACATTATATCCAAATTTCATAATTTTGGTCCTTTTTCTCAAAAAATGTATATTTTGTATGGCAACCCAAATCAAATACGTGTGCAATTGAGGAAATTTTTTAGGTAACGGTAAATAGGTATAAATATATATACTTCAATAAATAAACATGAATTCAGTACATAAATATGTTGAGTATGCGTTCGTGATTGAAATAGTTTTATTTATCGAATGCGTAGCGAGACAAAAGCGTTACCACAATCAGAGCACAGCTGCCGGCTGATTGGCAAAGCAAAGAGGATCAATGGCCATGTGGCGTTGGCATAAAAACCAATTCGGAAACTGGTTGCTCTGGTTTCTGTTATAAATAATTGGTACCTTTTTTATGAGTTTGTTTGTTGTTTTTGTTGTGCTAGCTAATCTGTTACAATCTTTATATGTACGAACATATATTTTAGCTTGTATGGCACTTTAACCACTACAAATAATCCATATGAAATCGAAAGTTGACGTTTACACTTAGTAAAGCAACAACAGTGTAAAAAATTATAATAGCAACAACAAGAAAAAAATGGCATCTTTGTAAGCAGTCAACCATACAAACGGACCATTTGTCGTATGTTGGATAAGGCGCGATGGCCCTGTTGCGGTTGGTTCCGTTAAAAAAGCCGCCTCATGTTAGGTCAATGAACGACTTAAGTGCTTGCACCTTATGTAGAGATTTGTTGGACGGTAATGTACAAATATTATGCTTGAATACATCGGCTGCATGAGCTAATATGAAAAGTAATAAAGGCATAAAAGTTTGACTGAAACCGCACATTATATACCCCATTGTGAGTTTTATTATATGCGTAATATTTTATGAAACTTCTTCTTTTGGTTCAATAGGCTATCTACGTACAAAATGATAAGGTATGAAGTAAACTAAACCTCGCATAAAACTTAAGGAATGTTTGCTTGTGTGAAGTTGTTTATAGAACTCTGACGCATTCTCCACTGGGATCTCACTTTAGGTTTTTTTGTAACTGCGTTCTGCCTAAACGGTACGAAGTTGTATTGCCTTGTCCATTTACAGCGAAAGTAATGTGAGTCATTCTTATTTCTGTTGCAGTACACTATGAAGTTAACTTTAAGTTTCCTGCACGAGGCATTAATTATTGGATTCCCTTTCACATCAGCTCACTATTTTCATAGTCTGGCAGGACTTGATATTTATATTCTTGAAGGTTGCTAACACGGCTATAAGCCTCGTGTTGATCTTTTAATCTGATTGACATCGTATTCGTTGTCATTATTGTGTTTCCTTTTTCTCCTGTCGACATGTACAAAAAAGAACCAAATTGCGTCAAGAAAAGAAAAAAAAGTGGCAACCGTGCCAGTCAGCGCAAATACTCACACAAAGTCGCGCTAAAATGTTGTTGATTTTGTCAAAATAATTGAAATTTTCACATTGGATTGCTGTTGCATTTTGCCGTAAACAACAATTACTTGCGCATGCATTTTTTTTTATACATTTTTTCAGCCGCGAGCCGATAGAAATATCCACCAAAAAATTTTATGTCATAAAAATGCCAATAATACCCGAACGAATTATGTGCAACATCATTTATGGACTAAAATTTAAAACATAAAAATAAACTCTTGTGCATTCACTGCTACTCTTCAATGCTGGGTCTGACAGCAAAAAACAAGAAGTTTGGCGTCTATCTTCAAAGTGCTAACATTTTCGTTCCAGTTTCGACATTTGTTTTTACTGGATAGCTTGACTAATTTAAAGTCTAATTTATTCTATATCCGAGGGTGTATGAGACTATTGAATGCAAGTTTTGGTATTACGACATACCACAATATGGAAAGCTATGCTGCAGCTTTAACAAAGAGTCCAGATCCAAGATACTTTCGCTTGGGCTCTAGTGCTGCTGGAGCCATTTGGCAGGTGCTAGAAAAATTTTTAAGTGGTAATTAAGCCTGTTAATAGCAGATAAACACAGATAATAGCTGTCCAACGAAACATTTGGGGAAGTAGAAATAAGCTAGCAAACGTGGGATTGATCTCTCTGGCTTGATGAGCAATATCTATCGTATCACACCTACTTTGAAAATAAGTGGAGTAAACTTACTAGCTATATTCATTGGTCAGATACCAACACTACTGACTTTGGTACACAAAATGATCTTACCTTTGTGCAAGTTTGGAGACATCGAGAGCGACTGGATGTTTGTATTCAGCAAGTAAATCCGCATGGGCCATATTATCAGTGTAAAATCTTGTAAGCGGAAGATATTGCCAGTACGCCAGCTGACGGCTTTCGTAGAGTTTTTAAGTTTACCTCAAATAATTTACACAACATTTTAGAATCTAACTAACCCCAGCTCGTCATGGCTTTAGAAAATAGTCGAGGTAAGTCTTGCCTGTCGTAGGAGGTGACTAAAAGCCACAAGGGGCATGACGTGCAACTTGATGGTTTATCTACGGATATGATGCCTCTCACCTCTCCTTACCAACCTTCTTCTTCCTTAGGGAAGGAATAGGCGAGATGGCCTATAAGGTTCCATTGGTCATACCAAAACTCTACCGAGATGGTGTGCGTTCACCACAAGGGATTGCCGGAGGGTTCAAAGGTCTGTCTCTCCCAAGAAAAAAGTGTTATTGTCGTTAAAGGCCATAACAACAAAAGAGTTAGAACAAGAAGTATCTAATAGTACAGTGATTTTGTCAGTATCTGCTCCAGAAAAGTTGATCCTAACGTAGTTATCGTAATTCGGCTATACTTTTTCGTCGCAGAAATTAAAACGAAGCCTTATCATAGAGGAAATAAATAGGTTCTTGTAATTTAAGGCCAGTTGTGGTCAAATAGAGTCGCAAGACAGATAAGTTACTACTTGAAAGAGCTAGTAACCGAGCATCCCGGATTTACATTTCAGGGAGTATTCTGCTATAACCAGGATCCTAAGCTCAAGTCTCGCTGCAGGTAGCATTACAGTAGTTGGTTGGTTGTTTGGTTTTATGGTGAGTCCCTCCCGATTCCAATTGGAGCTAATTTGGCATTTTGATCCCACTGCTCGTGAGTTAAGTAATGGCAGTTCTTATAAGAAAACTTGCACATACTCTGAGAGAGCGGCCTCCGTTGAGTTGAAAAACGCACTTGTTGTTGTTGTAACGACAAAAACACTCCCCGAAGGTTTTGGGGAGTGTGTTCGAAAGTGACAGTCCTTTGCCGGATATGAACCAGGTACGCACTTAATAACCCTTACCTCCGAGAGACTCTTGAAAAGGTGTTTTCATTGAAACTTCATTCTGATACGTCAGTGCTCCGAACAATTGCAAGAGTGATCCATAGTCTTCTCTGCTATCGAATGGCACAAGGGATAAAGTCCACTGTCAATAACAGCAGCTGTCTACTAATAGTACTCCAATTTTTTTGAATTAAGAAAATCTCTATGCTATTGAGTAACCACATTTGTTGTAATTATCGTGGGAAATAGTAAAAAATACATCCTAAACCGGAAAATGAAATGATTTGTAAAACTTGAATATGAATATAAGCTCCATGTAAAAAGAAGCGGATGCTGATTGCATACTAATTTGAGATCAAAAATAGCGTTTAGTACCATACATTAAAGATAAAAGATATTTAATCAAAAAGTGCACAGTTTTTTCTACTTTATTCACTGCAAATTAGGTAATCAATTAAAATAGGCAACTCATACATGTATACAATTGTGTTCAATATAATTGTATTGAAATTAAATTGAATATCGTTCGACAAAATAAAAAAAAGCTGTGATTTTAATAATTTTTATTTAAAATATAGCGAATTCTATAACAGAAACCACATAAAAAGAAATTTCAAAATTTACACAAAGTCCAGGAAAGCTAATTAAACTTTTAAAAATTTACATCAAAATTTCAATATATTTGTGCAGAATTTTTAATACGCAGTTTTATAGACCATTCAGCTTCAGCATAATAATTTTTAGAATTTTTTTTTGTCAAGGAGGTGTGTTATTTTTTCCATACAAAATAAATTTTTATTATGCTTTGTATGAAAGAAATCACTCGAAACCCTTGACGAAAATAATTCTGAAAATTCAGGAAAATTTTTGAGCCAGTTCTAACTTGCAAAATGTTACACTAAAATTTATTGGTCTACAAAACTGCGTACGCCAAAATTTGATAGAAGCTCTACCAAAAAATTTGAAGATATTTAAGGCCATTTTTTAAACTTTAATTAACTTTCCTGAGCTTTGTGTAAAATTTTAAACTTTTTTTATGTGGTTTCTATTATGGAATTCGCTATATTTTAAATGAAAATTATTAAAATCACAGCTTCTTCTTATTTCGTAGAACGATATCCATTTAATGTTCACTGCAATTATATTGAAGACAGCTGTACATACGTGTTGAACTAAACAGCACAAGAAATATGCGATTCCGAATTGCAGTGATACACAACTAATCATTCTATTCAATGAGGCCTTTTTGTAAATTTTTAAATTCTATGTAGTTTTGAAGTCAGGAGAGGATTCTCACAGATGTTTTTTTAAAAGATACCTCTGAGTTATAAGTGGCAAGAAGAAATAACAACCAAAGCAGAGACTGTGCAAACTGAGTTATCATCAGCGTTCTACTTTTGCTATTAAAATTACGGTTTTATTATTAAAAGTTTCAAAGTGGTTTTTTTTTTTCAATTTGGAATGACTTATGGGGCGCTTTTTATTCGTCATTTCCATCATCATACAATTTCTGCTCGCTTAAAGAAATATTTGAATTAAAAGCAACAAGAAATTTGGTGCTATCTCGCAAGCGACAAATACACATTTGATTTTCAAAAGGAAATTTTAAATTAAAAAAGAATTCAAGTATTCATGAAACGAGCTCAAGGCCAAGAATAATAATTTTTCACTTTTGGAATTTTATGAAAATTATTATTGTTTTTATTTATTAATAATCATTTTAATTAATTATTAAAAGTTTTTGGATTGAATAGAGTAGGAAAAATGTTTAGAGACAACTGCCATAGCTTTTCTTATAGATCCATTTCGGAAGCTGCTAGACTTCACTCATCAGAGAAATTTTGGCACGCATTGCTAACCATTAAGCTAACAATACGCTGGTTTTGATGTCATCTAAACTCCTAGTTCTATTCATTTTTTTACCATATGCATGAACCACTTCCGCCATTTGACAGTTAGTAGTGTGATCATGATGGATTTTTGACAGCTCTGTTTTATCATCAGAACTGCCTTTCCGTGTGTTCTCGGTTTTTGTTATTGTTTTTTTATACCAACAGATGGAATAGAACTAGGAGTTTAGATGACATCAAAACCAGCGTATTGTTAGCTTAATGGTTAGCAATGCGTGCCAAAATTTCTCTGATGAGTGAAGTCTAGCAGCTTCCGAAATGGATCTATAAGAAAAGCTTTGGCAGTTGTCTCTAAACATTTTTCCTACTCTATTCAATCCAAAAACTTTTAATAATTAATTAAAATGATTATTAATAAATAAAAACAATAATAATTTTCATAAAATTCCAAAAGTGAAAAATTATTATTCTTGGCCTTGAGCTCGTTTCATGCATACTTGAAAATGTACAGGCCGTAAATCAACCAAAAATGTTGGTATAAAAAAGCAATTAAAAAAGAATAAATTTTATTTTATTTTTCTATTTCATACTAGCTGATCTCGAAGACGTTGAGCTACATAAAAATGTGTATTTTAAATTCAAATTACGATAAAAGTCAAATCATTTGCTATTCCTTTTGGCTTGCTCATAAGATTTATTTATACCGAAAAGTATGAATATCGGCTGTCATTTAAAATTGCACAAAGGCTGTGGTCAATCGTTCATTGAAACTGATGCTTTGTGTTGAAATGATTGCTGGATGAGTTAAGATCTTTTCGAGGTTGAATTGTATATCCCCTCATGAAAGCACTCTGAGATAAACTATGGGGCTTATCAGCTATTCCGACGGAACTGCGGACGGGATAAAAGTTATAAATCATGAGATCAATCAATCGATTTAATCGGGCCTTGGCATTGAATTTCGATAAAGTCGATAGAGATCACAAACCTCTATTACAATTTTTTCCCGCCATCAGCTCCGCTGGAATAGCTGATAGACCTCTATATTTTTTATTTTACTGTCAGTTGCGAAGACTAATGACTTTCCAACACGGCAACATGCGACATACTGTTGACTCCATGACAACGATTCATTTCCCAGACTCAGACCGCAAACATTCAATAGGCCTGATTACATTCAAGACGGCGACTGCAAAGAGCCAGCTGTCATATTATTTTTACACACGTTCTTATGTAACGCATTATTTTAAGCGCGTCATAGCTACATGGCTACAAACCACGAAAGCCGCTGTCGCCAGATTAAATCTATTTCTATTTTTACAAGCGACAGATCGTGTCGTTGTTTTCTTCTTGTCAATAAAAACGAAAGCAAGAGTGAATAACTTGTAATATAAGTTTTATTTATTAAGGTACAGGGTGTTTTTCTTACAGGTTTGTTTTTCGAATAGAGATAAAACTGGCATTTTGTGGTCAAATCTGGGAACTCTAATGTCATTTATGTTCAGTTTGGTTTGCCATTTCATCACGAACAGGTTGACAAAAGAACAACACTTGCAAATCGTGCAAATTTATTTCGAAAATAATGGTTCAGTTCGCGAAGTTTACCGTGAGCTCCGTCCATTTTATGGTCGACATAATCGTCCATCAGAGCAATTAATTCGGTTAACCATGGATCGTTTTCGCACTACGTTTACTCTATGTGATAATACGCATCCGCAGAGACGTCGAACAGTGCGCACCGAAGAAACAATTGCCGCTGTAGAGCAAAGTGTTGAAGAGGACCCGAATGAATCGATTCGCCACCGTGCACAGCAATTGGAGCTTTGTCCATCAACTTTATGGAAGATTTTGCGCAAAGATCTTGGCTTGCGACCTTACAAGATCCAGCTTGTGCAAGAATTAAAGCCGCGAGACCATGCAATGCGTCGTGATTTTGGTGTATGGGCCGAAAATGAGATTGATTTCGATGCTGATTTTCATCGCAAAATTTTGTTCAGTGATGAGGCTCATTTTTGGTTGAATGGCTACGTCAACAAGCAAAATTGCCGCATTTGGAGTGAAGAGAATCCACATGAGACCCTTGAAACGCCATTACATCCACAAAAACTGACTGTTTGGTGTGCTCTATGGGCGGGTGGAGTCATTGGGCCATACTTCTTCCGCAATAATGCTGGAGAGGCAGCTACCGTTAATGGAGACCGGTATAGAGCCATGATAACCGACTATTTTGTTCCCGAATTGGATGGCATGAATGTGGATGAGTTGTGGTTCCAACAAGACGGCGCTACATGCCACACAGCGCACGTCACAATCGATTTATTGAAGGAAACATTCGATGAGCGCATAATTTCGCGGAATGGACCTGTCAATTGGCCACCAAGGTCGTGTGATTTGACACCATTGGATTATTTTCTTTGGGGATATGTGAAGTCGCTCGTCTACACCAACAAACCAGAAACGTTAGGGGAATTGGAAGCCAACATTCGTGGCGTTATTGCCGACATACGGCCCCATATGCTCGAAAAAGTGGTTGAAAATTGGACCTGTAGAATTGGCTTTATTCGAGCCAGCCGCGGCGGCCACATGCCCGAAATCATATTTAAACATTAATGGCATAAAATTATCCTTCCAATAAAGCCAAATTGATGGACCTTAAAACGATTTTCTTGTGTTTTATTTCAATTCGAAGTTCTATACCCCTAAAAAAAACACCCTTTATATGTATCTTTCACACAATTTGTACTTTTTCCATAATTCTTTGCTACTTTTTAAGATAATTCACACCTGTCGCTGCTGCTTTCATTGTAATTAAGTAGCCAATGCTTGACTACAGCTGTCGAATAGATTTGTTTTATTGCAGCTGTGGTTTGCAGCCACCGCATTCAATGTGTTCAGCCCTAATGATTGGTATTTTGACTTATTGATTGTCATGACGAAGGCGAGACGAATTTGAAATGCAGTGAACGAACGATTTGATTTTGAATGTTGCTATTCAAGTCATCCACAGTGTTGTTCCCGGCGGCTAAAACTCTTTCACTTTATTTTTTAACTAATCGTTTGTTGGGATGAAATTGCAAAAATTTTGTCTGAACGAAATCAATCCACCTGATGAGTCGACAGGAACAGGACTCTTACTGATAGTAAGCAAAATTAGTTCGTTTAGCAAGCACCCTCCAAAAATTCTAGCGCCATTTTTCTTTCTTTTTTGATAATAAAAATTGCTACAAAACAACTGGCAAAAAATTTCTAAATAACATTTTTTCACAACGTTGCGTAAATTTAAACGACATCGATCATTATATGGCGTCCTAAAATGATTCCATATAAAATGGAAACGAAAATTAAATTTTTTTTTCAGGAATTTGTTTTGGATATTTTTCACATTTAACTTAGTCACTAGATGCCGCTCTGGACTTAAGAAAATTTAAAAAAAACGACAGTAATTTTTTGTGTAAAAGTATTTTTTACAGGTAGATTGTTTACTTATCTCATATATAGTCAGGAACATGAATGTGCCAAAATAAAAATGTTGTGAAAACAAGTTCAAAATTTCATTGTTTTGTGAAAATCAGTATATTTTCGCTGACTGAGGTAACATAGTTGCAAAATAGTGTGGTTTCCTTGTACACAAGGTTCTGGGTATTCAAATGCAAAAAATGCAATGGTTAATCTAGTGAGCCTAGTAATTCAAGATCGGAAAATTGGCATATTCGTACTTCTAGCAAGTGGGTGAGAAATTCAAATCGCGCTATAAAGTACTCTTTCGCTAAACTAGCTCTATAATACTATACTCTCATCCAAACTAGCTAGAAATTATGGGCATCGTGACGAAAGAAGATGTTATGTACGGAATGATGTATGGAATGATTAGATTGGACATAAGACCAGCTTTACCACATTCACAAAGATATGGCATCACTGGCTGACTCATGTTATGCTTATGAAAAAAGAAGCTCCGGCCTCAAACAGTTTAATTTCCCTTACCAACTGGTGGTAGAGAACAAGACCTAGCGGAAAAGAAACACTATAGGGCGCATAGTAGGTTCATCTTCTGTTTACGAGTGGCTTGATTGGCTAACGACGCTCACTCTTTCATGGGAACACAAACCCGAGAATTTTCTCTATCGAACTGTATTCCTACTACTCACTTTTTTGGTTTCAGTCTACAGGAATCTTTATAATTGAAGAACGAAAATTCTAATGAGGACGAATAACACAAGCGTTGCTACATAGTGGTATCTTATCCCTCCTCCCATACCCATTAGATATCGAAACTCCTTTCTCTGTACATATGGATGCGCTCCGATACAAAAGAAGCCACTGTTTCCCAGATATATTTAGCCTTTTCACCGTACTTAATTTGAAGTTTCCGCTAACTGAATCCACGGCCACATATAAACTGGCGCCGGGTAATAGACGAAGCGTCTTGAAGTGCTACTGAATATCTCCAATTGTTTTATTAATTCAGTATAACCCTGTTATACCTGCATTCAACGGGCATGTCGGGCTGAGCAGTGTGAAGTACAGCTACTACAACCTCTCAATAAATATCGGCCAAGCAAATTAGGGAACATTTCCTTACGATGAGGCTGGCAGCGCTGAAGAAAGCCGTTCGATCCGATGGCGTACCACAAGACTATCAATGAAATCTAAGAGCAGTCTCCCAGCACATTTGCCACCTAGGAATGAAGAAGAGAGACTTGGGGCGCTTTGACTGAAATTATGTTTGAATTCTGTCTTACAGTGAACTCTTACCCTCTTACCTAGACAAAGTTAACTCCGATATTGCTTATAAATATTGTGTACGCTGAGCGTCTGCTCGCGATATTTCAAATGCTCAACAAGCTCTTTTAACAGCAACATTAAAGCCTCTGTACATCACTCATGTGCAGCGGTTAACGCCACCAGCCCCAATAGATATTGCATAACCTATGTCGCTATATCTATTCCGTTTTCCTATTTTACAAATTTACATACTCATCAAGTTGAATGACTGTTCGTTTTATTATCATAGCGATTAAGGAGCTATTTACGATGTCATGCAAAACTATAAAAAATATTATTATTAAATGCACATTTATGTTTTCTTTTTTTCACTTTACAGCCATTACAACATACGAAATACCGCCCGGACACGGTCATTATGGGCCTCCCTCGAAACCGCCAAGCTATAGCTCTGCAACGCATCAATACTTGCCACCAGCGACGGGCGGTTACAGCGGCGGTGGTGCACCATTTAGCAGCGGACATGCGGCATTCGAAGCACCCGCAAGTAATTATCTGCCAAGCGGCTATGATGGTGCGTACTAACAAACGAATCGAAATCAAAACACAAAAAAAGAAAAGAAACAAATTTTAAATAATAAAAAAATATTAAAAAAGCAAGCAGATTTCGCTGCAATAAGCAAATAGCACCAGTTTTTTTAAATATGTAAATAACCCACACATATTAGTTGGCTTTGTGTGAAAATGGACTAAGTACATTTTTATAAATTTTCATTTAGAGAAAAGTTTACGGAATATCTAAGCCAAATGCAAACATCAAGTCAAGCCTAGTCATTCTTTAAATATTTTGAATTTAGTGCGCGCCTATCCTTTCTCTCCTGCCAAAACCATGTGTCGATTGAAACATCTTTCGGAGGGAATCGTCTTTGCCCATCCGCTTGCTTAAAGCGGGTCCAGCCAACTTTCCTACGATACACACCGTTCGCGTCACGAGAACTGGGGAGAGCTTTGTTGATTCTGTTAGCATGGATCTTCTGCGGGACTTGACTTATCATAAAGATGTGGGGTAGTAGCTTCTCTGAAGCCATGCTCGAAAATTCTTTTCAGCTTGTACATGATGGGCTTCCGTCTTCGTCACAATAATTTTGATTGCGCGTCAGTAGATTTAGGAGAGCAAACTTTAGTATCAGGCTTTTAAACAATTATTCACTTCACTGCATTGGAAGCGATTTGTTTTCCCCAACGTATAAGAGCCTTATAATATATCCGCAATTGGTAAGTCTGTGGTAAAAGGCGACTAAAATCCACGACCCGAAATTTCGTTGATATCAAACAAATCACCTTCGGGGTAAAGGAGTATCTACACCAGTAAAACTCCCCAAGCCTTCGAGGAGTTTTTATGCCGCCATTGAAAGAACGAAATCTTCGGGTGGTGGGTTTTATTAGCCTTTTCTATGAGCATACCTTATCATTATTATATTCAAAACCTCCTACGTTGGGTCCAAATCACACTCACCGAGGGGAATTCTCACTCTTACTTACCAGGGGTCTAGAAACCTAGACCTACTAGAGAGAATAAGGTATTTAACTTAAAAATAAGAAAGATTAACCCCTGCAATGGCGTGCAACTCGATGGTTGATCTACAGATATGATGGATCTCACCTCTTATTACCCATCTTCTCCTTCCTTGAAGAAGGAGGGGTGACATGACCAAGAAGGTTGCACTGGTCATACCAAATCGCTGCAACGACAGTTGGGCAATACCGCAAGAGAGTACCGAAGCGTACCGGGTACATATCCGGCCAAGGACTGTCAATTCGACTACACTCCCCAAAACCTAAGGGGAGTGTTTTTGTCGTTACAAACAATAACAACAATACTTGTGTCGCGAAGAACTCTTAGTTCTAAGGGATGCCTAGTCTGACAGGATTTCATAGTCAAGGCAAGTAGGATCACCAAAAAGTGAGACCATCCCACTGTCACACCATGTCTCCTTATGTCACCGGAACAAAATCTACAAAAATGTTGTGTGTTAAAGAACATAACGAAATAATAATGCAGTTGTTGTCCAACTTTTTGAAACTTCAACACCCAAGCAAGCACCTTCTTTTAGAAAATCCGCCTATTTGGAAAGTAAGGATAAATCTCCGTAAGCCAAAGGTGCAACGACAGACCCTCAAAAACATCCACACAGAGTCGTTAAACTCCTTTGTTAGCGCTAGCTCGGTGAATGGCCTCATTCCGGCACAAGCTCAACCTGTTGCCGAAGAGGAACGCGAACTTTCGAGGGAGACAGAGTCACACTGTACGAACTTCTGGATACTGTAAAAGATAAAGTTCTTACCTATGACATGTCGATCATTTGCCCGGCATGCGGTGTGTCTGCAGAGTGTGTGACAGAGCAAATTCTTAGCACACTAAATTCACTCTGGTCCAACAATACTGAAGCCGCCAGGTTCCGAGGACTCCCGCTAGAAGATATTATTGACAATGCTAGGTAAAGAAATTGACCGGAATGACCCGGGTTTTTTCACCCGGCCAAGGGCTGTTATTTCAGTGTAACCCTGTCCAATCTGGGGCAGGGCGAAGCACTGTTAACAACAACAACAACAACAACCACAAGGTAGCGCGTAACATTGCTACAACAACAACAAAAGCAAACTTGAGTACCTTGTAAACAAACAGTTTAGAAAACATTGGATTAATTGCCCCAACAAAGGTTAGCCAAACTGTTTACACTTCCAACGTATATTTAGCCAAATAAATCTTACTGTAAAATGTGCCAATGAGTGGTGATTAAGCAGTGCGAACTCAGAAATAGAACTGCATTTTCGGATTTGGAAAATAATAACCACGAAAAAAGTTAGCAGTCTTGAAAAACCTTTCTCTCTCCAGAAAAAACTAAAAGAAATGTACTTAGCACGTTTTCCCACGAAACCAACGTTACAAATCTAATAATAATCACACGATGATGGATTTAAGCAGTAAATGTTGTAATCAAAAATTAAGCGTAAATATGTACAAATAGTTAGATATTAGTGAATATGTAAATAAGCCTAATTTGGTGTTGTTGTGGTGCTGGTTATTGAACGTCATTTGGATTTTCCGCTTTTGCGGAAATATTTGTAATCAAATATCGATCTACTAACTTGCTTATTGCTTTAATTTTTATGTTTATTTTTATTTTTTAATTCCCTCTTCTACTAATGCATATGTTTAATATATATATATATGTTAGTATGTAAATGTTTATTAGAGTCTTGTGGTTCGATGATAAAATCCACTTTGAGCTTGCACATGCAAATGTTGTTAATCATGCGCTCCCGTGCAATTCGTTTCATATCAACGCTTTGTGGTTGTTATTGTTGTTGGTTGTGCTGGCGACTTTTATTAGCATTTGCCTGTCATGTGTGGGCTTTTGTGGATGAAATGACGTTTTTCGTTGGAAAAATTAGCAATACACGACATATTGAAATTGACACTTCCGTGTGGAAGGAAATAATTTTCGACAATGTTGGACGCGATCGGTCAAAGCAATGTTTAAAATTTCCTTTTTGTGATTTATTTTGACAAATATTGTATTTGCGCTTTTTGTGCATGAATTTAATGATCGAAGCATGAAGAGTATTTATGGTAATAATATATATTCGTTGAAAGTTAATGGTAGCTTGGACGTGCGTTTTTTATCGGTTATATACATTGGGGGTCCGTTTTTTTTTTATAACTTTTTTATTATGTGGGCTTAAGCCTAGCAAGTACTGAGCACAATCAGGCAGGGTACAATATATTGTCAGAGCTTACATTTGCTGGTGTCTGTCTTCTCTAAAAGGGGATCTCATAAATAATGTGAAACGTATAGCTTCTATTGAAGAATTGAATTTTTAATTTGGTGTGGTACTTTCCACCTTACCATTAATCCTACTTCAAATAAATTTAAAATAGATCCTGCGGTACATATCGAGATCAAAAATATGAAGCTTTTTTTCGAAACTTATTTTTGCGATAAATTAATTAAATCTTAATTAGAGTAAGAGTTAACGTTCGTCACCGATAAAGTAAGGTGATTATGCTGCAACCAAAAAAAAAAAAAACAAAAAGCTGCAGAATTGCCAGAGAACTTCGATGTTTATTGAATAAGAAATTTATAAATGGGTTAATAATTAGCATAAATATATCAATCTTAACCGATACACAGCAGAGTTATTTTCGTTGTCAAAGATATGTTGCATAATACATGACTTTTAAGAGCGTAAGGAACACTTTTCTTTTTTTTCATTATAATTAGTGATTCGATTGAATAAAACCCACTGTGTTATTGTCTAGGAATATTGCAAAACAAATGTGGGACAAAAAAAAATAAACTTTTTTTATATAAAATTATGTTTTTGACACTCGCTTAATCGTTGGTAAAATTGGATAGAAAAAGTAGCTTAGCTGACG
Source organism: Merzomyia westermanni (assembly GCA_949987695.1). Lineage (NCBI taxonomy): Eukaryota > Metazoa > Arthropoda > Insecta > Diptera > Tephritidae > Merzomyia > Merzomyia westermanni. The sequence goes on from OX465288.1 coordinate 199,809,705, forward strand.
AAAAAACCATTGTTCTGATAGCCCAATGGTTAACAGAACGTGCCAAAATTTCTCTCTTGAAACGGCCTAGCAGCTTTCGAAATTTATCTATGCGAAAAGGTTTGGCGGTTTTTCTAAGTTTTCCTTTTTTATTCAAAGAAAAATTTTTAGTAATAAAAAAATTAAATAATTGAAAAAAAAATAAAAGCAATAATAATTTTCATTATAATTATTTTTTCTTGACTTGAGCTCATTCAAAGTTATCAAAAAAATAATTATAAAGTTTCAGACATTTACATTTATTCTAAGAAGTATATCGTCGGTAACTTACATTTTTTTTAAATCCCGGGGTGGTAAAATTAATAAAAATGGCATCAATAATCACTGTATGTTTTGGTATGTTTTTTTGAAGAATAGTGAATATTTGGTAAAAGTCATAGATTTTACATGAAGGAAATTGCTTCGAAATGGTCTTACTAAGCGCAGTAATCGATTTACTCCTAAATAGTCGTATTTATTTGAAAAAAAAAACTTTAATCGCTGAGTCTTTCCATGTCAAATCGACAGATAGATAAGATTTTTCCAACAAACTAAATTCCCAATTTAAAATTTCACTTTTTTCCTGTTTTGTAAAGATTCTTTTTTCAATATTTCGGAAACTAATATATCAAAAACAACACTCTGGCACTTTCAAAGGGGATACTTAGAGGTAGAGGTTGTAGAGGTTTATGGAAAATATTTTGAAAAAAAAAACAAAAAAAAAAGGACAGTCGAAGTGCCGAAGACTTTAAACGTTTCATGATACGCATCACGATTGTATGGGAGATATATGTTATGTTGGTCCGTTCTGGATGATTTTCACTACACACATTACATATAAAATGTACAAAAACTGAAAAATGTTACGTTCCTAGCTTTTTAATTACCACAGTTATAGGTCTAAACCAGTTTATCGGAACAATCGATTGTATGGGAGCTATGCGTTGTATTGGTCCGATCATGCTGGTTCCGACAAATGATGAATGCTTTACAAAATGGCTGCCTCTTACCAAATTCCATCGAGATATCTCTAAAACTGAGGGACTAGTTTGCGTTCAAACAGACAGACAGACGGACATGGCTAAATCAACTCAGCTCATCGCTCTGATCATTTCGGTATACTTATTGGTGGGTCTATCTCTTCTTCTTCTCATACTTACAAACATCGGACCAAGGTTATAACACCATTTCATGTTCATGAAAGGTATACAATTGTAATTTCTAGTTTATTTAAAAGTCGTATGTAAAAATCGAAGTTTCCCACTAAATTCTGAAATTTTGAGAAGGGGTTTTTTTCAAGAACAGAAATTTTTGAATTTTGTCCAAAAAATTTTTGAATTTTGTCCAAAAAATTTTGTTCCCATTTTTTTAACTTTCTAGTTGCGTTCAATTAGTTAAACACAAAATTACTAAATTTTGGTCACTAAAATTTTTTTTAATTTTTTTATGCTAGAGGAATTTAAAAACGAGAATATGTAAAAATTTTTTTTTACATTTACATTCCACTTGCATGATAATTGGTTATTGTACATATTTTTCCTGTAAAATTTCACAAGATAATTTTGAGTTGACTACCAAGCATAGCTTGAGACAGCGCTTACTATTTATTAGGTATGCCAATTATTTTTTTCATCCTCCATTTTGACTCAAGCGATTATTGCATCAATTTGACTTTAAACTAATTTAGGATGCCAAAAGTCAATTGTGCCCTTCCACCTAAATGTTGCCACTGCAAATAATTTAGAGGTTATATATTAAAATTTAATAAGCCAATATGGGTAGTTCAGTTCTTCACAATCTAGGTTCTTGGTGAGACTTAGACTATATGCCACTCAATCTAAAAAAAATTTAAATAAATGTATTTTTCACGCAGAACTTCACAATCATTAATTACAATCTTGCACACGTGCGTGATTTTGTTGATTTGGGAGTTACGATGGATATCAAACTTAGTTTCAATCATCCGATTATTGCAACTTTCAACAAAGACACGGCATTAGTAATGCTTATACTTGAACACGGCTTAATTGCTTGGAACTCCAGCAGGTTAAGTTAGATCGGACTGAACCGGTTCAAACTAAGTTTTTTCTTTTCGCGTTAAGAGATCTTTCACGAGATTCTTCGTATAATCGCTTTAAACTTATTAATCTTCTCATCCTTTCTAGTCGTAGAGAAATGCGCGGAAACATGTTTATCATTCATTTATTAATTTGTTCGGAGACGATGTACGCTTTAACATTCCTTTTCGAGGTATTTTAAACCTCTTTTCTTGAAAAAATTTTGGAAATGATTTTGAGTTCAATGGTTTTTGACAATTATAACAAACTCCAACACATGCCTTTCAACTACTCGGAAATATATTTGAAAAAACCGTGCGTTACGCGGATGTGTACTCCTGGGAGGGAATTCTTATTATGGGTAATAAAAAAAAAGTTCAGTAGAGCTGCGGCATTATCTTTATTATATGAGGCTTTTCATACCAAATATTTCGGAAACTAATGTAAGGCAAAGTTTAGGATTTTCTTCGAAAGATGAACAAGAATATTGTGATAAAATTGCTTTTTGGTGTGTAAACATCTTTGGGCTCGGTAGGGGCTGTCCAGAAAAGTTACGCGTCGCTGTTTGTAAGCGTAAGCGGAGGCATCTTTTGGCTCGGTAGAGCAGTGAAATTACGAGTAAGATATGCCTTCGTCTCTGTCTGCGCCTTGTTGTTGATGTTGTTTCTGTGCAAAACTTAGTTGTAAGTGAAATTTGGCTTTGTATGCGTGCATAGAATCTGGTTGACTGCTTTGCTGATATGTATGTGATGCTCTGCTTATATGTGTGTGTGTATACAAGTGCTTTGCTGATTGTTATTATTCGGTAATCGTGCCTAAACTCGATGAATACTATAAATCGGCAATAGGCGAAGGCAACTGCGTTTATAATAAATATACACAGTGCTTACAAAAACAAAACCAGACGGGAGTTAATATGTTTTGTTTGTGTGATCTTTGTGGTTAAACTTATGGAATAAAATGCAAAAAAATAACTATAATAAAATCAAATAAATAAAAATTATATTAAATTAAAAAAAAATTTATTAAAAGGAACTATGATAATGGGGAGGAAAGGAAGGAAAAGAAAAGAAGGAAAAGGAAAGGAAAGGAAAAGGGAAGGGGAAATGAAGGAAAGGAAATGAAAGCAAGCAAGAAAAATAAACAAAAAAATATAGTACAAAAAAAAAATTTTAAGTAGAGACTGTTACAAGAGAAAATAAAATAAAAATATATTACAGTAAAGGAACAGCATAGAAGAGAAAATAAGGCCAAGAGAGGAGCATCTTATAACTAAAATCAAATAAAGTTTTGTGGTTGAAATTCAAGCACTGGGCGAAGTCTAATTTTATTAAATTTATGTTCAGGAGAGACATGTTTACACATCAAACTCCACGAGTACTTGGTACTCACGCCTTTTTTTATTTTAAATTTTAGGGTTTTTTAAATTAAAAAAACTCATAAAGTATTAAGACAAGTGAAAAATATCATTTCAACCAAAAATCTCTCTCAACAAGTCAAGTCTGTGCAAATGGTCGCTTTTTGCATGAGACCCATTATCTCAAACTTTTTTTTTTATTTACGCCATACTGCATTTACTAGCAACGTGTTGAAGTATAACACACCCTCATATAATTGTACATAACGAACCCATCGCTCATCAAAAGGAATGTATATACAAAATTACCCACACATATTCATTTAAGTACAAATTCTGCGTATTATTGTAATTTTTTTTCTTTGCGCGCATTGTAAATATTTATGTACAAATATAAAAACTTGAACTCAAACATAAAATTAACACATACAGACTTACATACATATAAAAATTTATAATTAATTGATTTTCGTTTTTCATATCATTACACAAATCAAACAATCAAAACAATTAAACAACAACACACGCACAACGTCTTAAATCACACGCCTAACGCACACACTCCCACCGACCGGGCGTCTTCACCCACACAGGACATGATGATTTCAATATTTATGGACGTCACCAAAAACTCAGCGAAGCGCAAACACGTAAAGCTGCCGCACAACTACAAGAAATACTCAGCCTGTTGCCAAGCGGCCAAACAGAATTCACCGCATCGAAAACGGTGGTCTTAGATGCCAGCAATCAAACGCCACATACCGCACCAGGCAACGATTTGACTAACGAAAGTGCTGATTTATATACTTATGGTTTGCCCAATGACTTGGGACCCTTACAATCGCTCTCACATACTGAATCTATAACGGCCGCATACAAGCAACGTGCAGAAAATCCCGCCGATATTTATCGTCAAATGGCAAAGAAGCAAACAGCCGAAGAAATTTATTTACAAAAACATCCAAATGAAAGTTATGATTATAGACCCACAAGTCCCACAACAAACGCTAACGATAATCAAAATGTTGGTTACAAGTACAACAACCATCATGCGGCAAGTAATGCTTTGAAAGATTTAACACCAATTATTGCAGCTTTAGAGGTGGCCAAGAGACGTGGCACGGCGCCAAGCGGTCTGGGTGTGAGTAAACATTTTACGGTGGAAAAGAGCGTTTACAAAGCGCCAGCGCCACAACAAGCATCAGCGAAGTCGAACAATCAATTCAAATATTTTCCACCAACAGTGCAAAAGACAAAACATATTTATTTTGATCCAGCGCAGAACAAAGTCGATCGTGAATATCGTCAAAGGACTGCAGAGCATGCGCCACCAGCTACGTCTGCAGTATATAAGGCACGTCGTGAACTACCGCGTGATACGCTAGCCACAATTAAAGTTCAAGCCAAAGCGGGACCTTATTTCAAACATCTCGACTATGAGATACATGATCCACTAATGTTCAATCGCATGTTGACGTTCTAGTTTATGAGTGTATCGAATCGTCGGAGCAGTTGGATGGTCTAACGACGACCTTTTGAATTGAAATTTTTTTAATTTTATTTATTTATTATATTTATTGTCAGTATTTAGTGCACTGCAGTTCATTTTTTAAATTAAATATCCGATTCCAGAATGGAATTTTGTCAACAACGAAAAATTTATATAGAAACAAGTTATATACAGACGCTTAAATGGTATTTAATACTGCATCCGAACACGATCTAGGAATTTAATAACGGGTCGAGTTGCTTTGGTTTTTTTTTTCAGCTTAGGACCGCAACAAGTTATATACAAACGCTTTAAGGGTATTGAATACTTAATCCGAACCCGACCTAAGAACTGTATAACGGTTCGAATTGCTTTAGTTTTTTTTTTTTGAGGTTAGGACCGAAACAATACCCAAAATGCATAGATCCAACCTTTTTTTCGATAGTTGGGGAACATCTACATTTTCAAAGTGATTTCCAACGTGCTTTTCTACTTCAGTACAGATGGCAGCACTTGTATTTTCAGTCATATCTGACATCAAAAATTAAACAAAACACGTGAGCAAACGAGAAATTGATAAAATTTTTGCCAAAACATTAAAAAAAAAAGAAAAGAAAGTTAGTGTTTATAATATTATATTATATGCATTATATTGCGCTTTCTGTTTTAATAGTTAGTCAAATGCCTAACAAAAAAGTAAAATGTGAAGTTTGATTTTAGTTGGAAAATATTGATAGAATTTAAGACGGAATCCAATATTTTTCCAAGTTAAGAAATAATAATATTTTCATAACAAAAATGTTTTCTGGAGAATGGTGTGTTTCCCCAATTGATCTGAAGTTAAAAGTCAATGTTGGAAATTGAAAAATATATTTGGCCTCAAATGAGATTCAACCGTATTTCCAGCAAAATTGCTTATTGAATTGAAGCATGTTACTTTCAAAATATTTCTTTGGCATCTTTTTTAAACAAATTAATTTCATTTAATAATTTTTGTTTATCTTTTTTTTACATTTTTGGTAAATTTTCTTATTAAAAACTTGAAATCACTTAAGCCTCAATACTCAGGAACGCTCCGACTAGCGAAAATTTCCATTCCGAATTTGTTTGTGTGGAATTTAAGTTCTTGCAGCAGCATATACAGCTAAATTTTTTATGTCAATGGTTTGGCAGTTTCAAGGCAAAAATTATATTAGTTATAAAAGATTAAAACTAGCAATGACCTCTAAAATTATTGTATAAACAAAATTTTATCGCTGTCTAATGTACATAAATAGGCCATAAAGTAATATTCAAACGTAGGCAAACCTCGTGATAAGTTATAAGTTGAAGCCAAAGCACTTGGATGTTGTTGCTGGCTAAACACAATTCTTTCACCTAGATCTCACGACCAAGAATTTGCTCTGCACAAACGAATTTTCAACATTTTGCATTGAATTTTTTATTTTTAGAGTTTTATGAGCTTTATGAGAGCTTGATCTCGCTAAACGAAGAATCGATTTAGTAGATATTTGGTTGTAGCGATAGTTAGTACTGCCTACTCTTAGTAGAAATCGCGATAATCGGTTAATCGAATAATTGAATGCTATAACATTCGATTTTCAAAATTCGATTAGACAATTTCGAATAATTGTCCAACGTCAATTATTCGAACAGTCGCTCAATATCGACCTTTCGAATAGTCGCTGTTCAAAAAGACCATCAATAAATAGTCGGAGGTGTGCAAAACGTTTAGAAATTTCAATCAATATCTTTCATGAATCATTTATTATTGTAAAGGAAAGACAGGAGACAATTACTCTTCAGCATCGAACAAAGTACATTCAGACTTTGCCTTTAGAGCTGGTGTACAAAAATATTTAATGGCCAAACTGCACAGTTCAGTATAAACCGCACGATGGCTTTTTACACTATCTCTAATAGTGTCAGATTATGCTCAATTTGTAGTTCATCCATAAAGGAATCTATTTGGCACAAAGCACTTTTTGTTTGGATTTGACAATAGGATGAAAAGTCCATATCGGTAGATTCTACATTTTTTGATTCCTGTGAAGTGGCTTTGGGTGCTTGAAGTTGGCACTTGATAAAGCCATATAACTTCTTCCAGGGCCTAAAAACGATGCAATTAAAGGAGTCGACATAACTCACGCTAACTCGACTATCGATAGTTTTAAATTGGCCATCGATGATATAAGTATTATATCTTCATTCAAGAAATGCTTTCTTACAACTTTAAGGTATGATTAGCCCTATTATGTGGCACAGAAACATCAAAAGTAGTCGTGGTTATTAGCCTCAAATGTGAAAAATTTGTAACAAGTTTTGTTATTACACGTCAACTCCTCTTTGAGTTATGGCTTATAATGGGCTTGGCCAATAAATTAATGGTGACACGCGCATTTTAAAGATTTTTCTAATATTTTCTGACTAATTACACTTTTAAAGTAAAATACGTATAGTTTATATTAAGCTATTTGTAGTAGATATTGCTATTATATTAATTTGTCTTCGTTTTAAAATTTGTTTTGTACTTGAATGCTTAAAAAAAAATATTTTGCAAAAAAAAAAGTTTGTTAATTCTAATTTTAGAAAACTTTCGATTTTTCAAAAACGAAAATAATAAAGTTCGCCAGTAAATTTTGTACTCAATTTTATTTTGAATTATATCTCTGGTATATCTACAGATATCCTAAAGTTTTCAGAGGGGTCTTTTTTGATAATGAATTTTCGAATTTTTATTGCTGAAAAATTTTTTCGAAGTGTTGGAGTGTAAAAGGAAAGGTATGCTTAATAATTTTTACATTTTTTTTTACATTCTGTGATCAAAATTTTGTAGTTTTGCGTTTAACAAATTTAACTAAAATAATTTGTTTTTTGTTGTTGGTTTAATGGTCTGTTCATTTTTACATATTTTTGTAAGTTCAATGAGCTCGAGACCAGTTGATAATAATTCTTTGTTATTTTTGATTAGAGGAAAAATTGAAATTTTGGAAAAAAAAATTTAAAAAATTCGTAATATAAAAATTTGTATATTTGCGAACTCTAACACCCTACATCAAAGTGAAGGCACAGTTTGAAGTTAAAACAAAAAAGAGTATACGATTTAACTACGCTGGAAATTTACTTTATGGCCTTAAATATGTTTTTTTTTTTTAATTTGTATAACACTAAGGTCGATACTACAGTGGTACTCAAACTACAGCAACTTGTGCTATGCAGTGCACGAGTGACTTAAGTATGTTGTTAAAAAATATCGAAAAAAATATATGCATTTATTTATTGTTGCTTAAAAAGTCAAGTCATTAGTTATAAGTATAAAAAAACTATTTCACATTGCAAATATGTCAAAATAAATTTTATAAAAAACAACAAAAATATTTTAAAGCGATTTTGAAAATTAAAAATATGTGAACGATACAAACAAACTTAAAAAGTTATTTCACTTGAACCCCCTCTTCTCCGCTTGCTTTAGCATGTGCTCTTGGTACACATATTTAGCTACCCAAACGCACCCTCACTACAAATTTTCCTGCCCGCACTGTAGTTTAGTTATTGCTCCCATCTCCTACTATTTCCTATGATTTATAAAATAATTCCTTAAATAAAAAATATTTAACAATTTAAATAAATAATTTCAAATAAAACCTTAAATCCTCCTCTTTTTTACAGAGTACTACTATCAGTTCTAGCGTGCAACTACAACCTCTTAACCACACGCCTGCCAGCTGCGACATGGCTTCGGTCAAGTATACGCCATGGATGTTGCGCTCTCATTGATCTGCACTTCTCTGCTGGTGAACAACTTCGCTGCAGCGGCATGATTATTTAACTTCCACTTCCGCTCCGCTCAACTCTTCATCAAAAGACTTGACCCCTAGCTATTTTTTCAATTAGTTACTTTGCGATTTATTCTTTGTGCGAGTATTTGTAAGGCTGGTTATTTTCACTTCTATGCTCATATCTATTTGTATGTATATCTGTATATTGGTTTAAGTATTTATTATTTTAATATTTTGTTAGTATGCGCAAATGTGGGAGTACTAACATTTATTGGTATTTAATTTTTCGTGCATAAAATAACTGAAAAATAAATAAATTGTATATAAAGTCGACGTTACGTTTAATAAAATTTTTTTTTTCAGCCTAAAAGTAGGCAATATATTACTTGTGTAAAATACAGTGAAGTCAACAATAAAATGATCATGACAGTTTGAGAAGCAGTGTAGTGGCAAACTCACAGAATTTTGTGCTTTGAGCTTGCGTTAGTTACTTTTTAAAGTCATAGTGCCTACTGATCATGAACGAAAAGATCTACGTTGGACTTTCATATAAATATACATATAATTGTTAAAAATACAAAAAAAAAAAAATCTCAAAAACATGTTTACCAACAAATGCAGTATGGGTTGCTGGGGGCTGCATATGATAAAACTTAAGAAATTACTGTCCGAATCATCTTAACTGCGATCAGAGTTATCTAACTAGTATATAAAAGACGCAGATACTTCAAAAATATAATCCTACTTCAATAACGTTAAAATGGCCAAACTAACCTGGCACTGCGGGCTAAACAAAGTAAAGTTGGGTTTCGAGGGTTAGATTAGGTTAGATAAGTAAGCCGAGAGGCACGCTTAGTCCGAATGGCCCATTGTGATACCACTAACTAAGGGCTAAAGCACCTTCCACCCTAAGACGTAAAGGAAGTTGAGCCATATTGTCCGTCTAATATAGCACAAAATGTCTTTAATTGCAGCAGCACCTAGCTCCGCTAAACTCGTAAAGAGGCACTGCGGGCAATACGGAACAACGGCAGGGGTAGTGTTAAACACTTTCTATTTCCTCCTCGTCCCTGCATCTGCGACAGAAATCGTTCGATAAGACCCACATGCGTTCAGCATGTATTTCTATAAGACAGTGTTCCGTTAGAGTACCAATCAAGGAGCCTATTGAGAGCCGCTTGAGGTTGAGTATGGACACAGTACTTAGAATTAGCTTTTCCCTAAATTTCCGTAGGAGCCAGTGCTTGCAGGTAGCAAGAAAAGGAGCAATGCTCTTTCCTTTATTCACCTCCGATTGCTCTGTGGCCTACCTTGCCGTCTCATCAGCTGCCCAGTTTCGGGTTATGACACTGTGGCCTGGGACTTATATCGCTGCTGTGGAGCATATCGAGGTCAGTTCATTGAGCGATTGCCTGCAGTCGTGTGCTACCTTCGATGTAGTGTAGCTGCCATGAAAGGCTTTGATAACGGCTAGACTGTCTCAATATGTTAACACAGATGTGACCTTTTTGGGAAGCTGCCTGCGCGCAGTCTTCTTTATGGCTGTAGGGTGGAATATGCTGCAGTGACTTGGTAGTCTAATGCTCAAGGAGAGAAATCTTTAGACCAGTTAGCAGTGCCCATTTTGCCGTTAAGCTTAGCGCCATCCCGGAAGATGGAGGTAGGCTCTGGGGTAAGAATATGCACGTCCTCCCATTCGTGCCTCTTAGGGATTTTTGTGTGGGTTTCACTAGGTTTAGAAAATTAGTTAAACTCTCTCAAGGCAGTAATCTATCTGCAACAGCATGACCTTCTTTGTTTCTTTAATAATTTAAGCCTGCTTCAGAGTAAAAATTAAAACTGCAATTCGGTAACCGATATTCAGAGAGTACTAAGATTTTGCATGGTTCGCTTCTCAGCCCTCTTAAACAGAGATATTAAGCAAGCGTCGAAAGAAAATTGCAAATTCGATCATACAATCGAAGAATTAATTCTTCCACACCAGACTTTGTCGCGGTACGAATAGGAATACCCGATTGAAATGCAATAAAACAGGGCTGCTGACGGCTTTCCCTTGAGCTGTTTGTGAACTGAGGCGAAGTTTCAGACACGGTGGCTCCTTATCTAACTTGCCAGATGCCCTTCGGAGTCGTCATTAAACATGAGGGTCCCGCCAATCTTTTAAAAAATATTAGAGGCAGCACATCCCAAATTAAAAGAGAAGTTTGATCTTAATCTCCTCGGCTGTATAAAGCGGCAAATAATAATAATTATTATTAAGGAACTCTGGGCCTACAATAATGTCAGCCTTGAAATCTAAAGGAGACTGACTCCTTCAAGCAAATGCTATTCCGGACTGAGTAGGTAGCTCTCTCGACGAACTTTCGAGATTGACATAAGTCACTCAGGCCCAACTTCGACCTGGATACTGCAATGGACTAAACTCCTACCAATCAAGCCTGAATCCTGACATGCTGACTATTTGCCCGTTGATCCAATCATCTTGTTACCTTTTCGACTGGTCAGACTGTTTTAACAACTGTTTCACTCTAGTCCAACCCTATTGAGATTGCCAAGGACTTCCTTTAGAATGTACTGATGCTGAGTACGGAAAGTGATGATTAGGTAGGGCAAAGCTTCGCTACCATAGCAACAACAACGCACGAAAATAACACTATATAAGGCACTTATCTTACCAGTGATGCTTTATACTGCAGAGTCTTGGACGCCAACCAGTAATAGTGAGGCAGCTCTGTGAGTATTCGAGAGAAACGTTCTTCAAAGGTTTATTTGCCAAAGAAGTTTTAATGATGAGCTGTTTGAGGACACGGACTTAGTTCATCGAACTAAAATCCAGCGGCTCCATCAGCTAGGCCTTATTATGCGAATGAATAAAGATGTTCCGGCCTAGAAGGTATTCTTATAAGGGCAATTATTTCTGTAGGGAAGCCTCCATCGGTAAAAAAAGGCTCTTGAGTGTTTTTTTCTTTCCTTCCTCGAAGATATTGCAAAAGACCTCCAAATGGTTTAGGGGAGTGGACGGTAATTTTAGCAGGTCTGCACCGGTAGTAGAATCTTCTGTGGCGTGGGGCATCAGCTTTATGAAAGAGAACCGTCAGGTAGCGGATTTTATTCGTTTTAAAGGCTGGACCGCGCCAAACTCAGTGTTGGCTAGTATCGTTGTTCTTGCAAGCGCATTTAAGCATGTCTGGCTGACACGACCATTCAAGTACTGCAGTGATACCGTAAGCTTGGAAGGCTGAAAACCCCCTCACTTGCTATTGTCTAAGCTAACCCACTCTCTTGATAAAATCAAAATGGATTAATTTTTAGGCTTCTTAAGAGAGAAGCCTTATAGAAATAGCGGCAATGTTTTCTGAAGGTTTGCAAAACGCTAAGCAATATTCAAGTTTTTCCAGAACAGAACACTTTCGGCTAATCTTATTAAAAATTTACTACACCCCGCAATCCAAACTCCAATCTAGAACCTTTCCAGCTAGAGCACATAACTATCAGGACTAACAAAAGAAGACACAATGTCTTGCACCGAGTACGAAATTCTTAATCAGCGGCTGCCATTGTTAAAACATAATTTGTGCATGGCAATAGGCTGCCTCAAAGGAAGTGATTTCTCGTTGGACGTCTTATCTTAAGATCAAGGATTTGCGTATGGCTAACTGAAAATCCTGATAGCATTTTTAGTCCCAGTTGATCTGGCTGAAATTATTCATTGGCTGACACTTTCTTTACCTAGCATTGTCGTCAAAATCTTCTAACGGCAGTCCCAGAAACCTCGCGGCTTCAACAGATTTCAACCAGATTGAGACTAGTGTAAGAAAAGTCTGCTCTGTTGAGCAAGCTGTTGTCATGGCTGACACACCATATGCCGGGCAAACACTTGGCATTTCAAAGTACAGTCTGGATAGGCAAGAGTCTAATCTGTTGCATTATTCAGATCCAAGTTGGGCCAGTATCACTCTTGTCCCCGTTGGCAGTTCGCGTTTCTCTTCGGCAACAGGTGGAGCTGTTGGCATGCTCTGGGCGATACCTGACAAAGCAGTTTAATGACTCTGTGTGGATGTTGTTGAGGGCTGTCTATTTACTATGCTTTTTCGGGGATTTAGAGCACCGTCAGAGAAGTACGACCGATACTGTCCCATAGGCCTAAGAACCTTCATCGGGATTATACTTCGATGAAAATAGTTTCGTTGCTTTTGAGACACTTGGCTTGGTCAAGCTGAGGTTTTAGTATGAGCAACTCTCACGCTCTACTTAGCAATCGCTTCGGTAAAAAGAAACTTTCACTCAAATCTCTAGGTTCTTAGCTCAAAGTCCAAAATTCATTATCTTTTCCGGCTTCAGATCCGTATTCAATAAACATTTCTTGCAAACCTTTCCTACAAGTTTTATTTATTGTTTTAAATTTATTTTTCGATGCTTATTTTTATTTTGTCGAAAATGAACTTAAACAAATTATAAATAATTTTTTTTAGCCGAATAAAATTGGCAGCTTTACAAATATCTACAATTTTTACACAATTTCGCCAAACCCAAGTTGACTGCGCGCTTAATAGTAACCAAATGAAATGTCGTGTAAGGGTTGAGAATTGCTCTGTGGCAGAGCGTAGTCTCGCGCTAATTGATCCAACAAACTGCTGCCACCACCAGAACGTCCTTGCAACTGCGGTTGATGGTTTATCTGTGGCTGATAGCGTGGTAAAGGCTCTGGGTTCGGTTGTTGTATGGGACGTGTTTGAGGCGCTGGTCCATATTGTACTGGTTCAAGTAGAGGACGACCACCAGCTGGTGGACCTAAAAAGTTATTAGCCCTTGCGCTAGATGGTGCAGGTTGAGATGGTGGTGGTGCATAGATGGGACGAGAGACACGCACATTTGAAGGACCTTCACCAAAGTTCTGAAAGTGAGACAAACAGTTAAAAAAGAAAATATTGTGACTCAAGCGCTAAAAGCTGCAATACACCTACCTGCGCATGTGAGTAATCTGGTTCGGGACGTGCGGGATGTTGCACTGGTGAGTATAAAACATCGGTGCTGCGTTGTGCGCCTGGTATTTGCAACCTCGGTGGTGCTGGTGCAGGTGCGGCTTGTGGTGGTGGCGCATATTGTATGCGACGTGGTGGCTCTGGTTCAGGCTCTTGCTCATATTGAAAATATTGCGGACGTGGCTGCGCTTGCGGTTGTGGACGTGGCGCTGGCGCGGCTTGCGGGCGTGAAATTTGTTGTGGGCGTGAAGGACGCTATATGAAAATAAGATGTAAAATTAGGCTTCCAAATAAATGTGAAAATATGTTTCCAAATGTACTCACATAAGCTTTTTGTGGACGCACAGGCTCATCTTCATAGTCTGGTTCTTCTTTTATTGATTCGTCAACCAGTGTCGGTGGCGCAACGGTGATGCCTTCACCAGATGGCTGGAAACCAAATTTATTAGCGCCATACTCCACCACGCGCACCTTACCCGTTTCGTCAACATAGCCATACTTGCCCTTAACTTCGCCGGTCGCTAATTTAGTTTCGATTTTAAATGAACCATCGGCGCCTTCGTAGCCATACGTATAGGAACCGTCTTCATTGTGCCTATTAAAAAATTAATTATAAGGTTGAATGGGAAATTGTTTGGCTGTCAGTGAGTCGATTGCTTACTTGTTAATTTGCTTTAGAATGGGTACTGGTGTGGGCCGCGGTGCTTCTGCCGCCAAACCAGCGCTGGGACGCAGTCTTAACGGCGCAGGACGCGGTGTGTTCTCTTGATAGTCCTGATAGTCCTGTGCTCTAGCTAGACCATACAGCAATGTGAAAAGTAGCAAACGGTGCAACTGTAAGGAAAGAAAAGATAGGCAGGAGTCATTGAGGGTTTATATATAAGTGCGGGAGTAGATGAAATAGTTCAGATATCCAATTTGATACTGTAAAGCTTTGAAACTTTTTTAGCATTTTGCAAAGCTTCAAGAAACATTACCTGAACTTATCTTATACTTTCAGCTTCAATGAACTGAAGAGACTTCAAAATCAACTCCGTTTAAGAGAGAAAACTAGCAAGAACTACTTACAATCTACAGCCAAACAGGTTAGACTTGCCGAGCCGTTGATGCAGAGTATGGGACGGTTCTTTGGCATGAACTGCGCTCCTAAAGATTACCGACGGAAGACGTAGGGAAAAGAATAGGTCACTCAAAATCAAACATGCGCTTTGTAGGATTCGCTCAAAGTCATTTGGACCCTTAAGATTGCCAAACAAATAAAAAAAAATGGAAGCTATGACATAGTCCCAAGTGTGATAATCCCAAGTATAACAATTGATATTATGACATTCAGAATTTTTTTAATTATGATTGTGGCATTGCAGCAGGTGTGTCATAACCCCAATTGGAATTATGACACCTTTGAACGAACAAAACCGGAAAAAATTATTCAGGTTTCTACTTCTGCAAAGAAACGCTGCGGATAGGACAGTTAATGTAGCATCAGTTTAATAAGGCTTACTATTATGTCTCTTGAATTGTACCTTTTTTACTTTCGCTTATGACACACCCCCTGCAGTGACATAATCCCAAGTATTCGGAAAGAAAAATAAACTGGAGGAGGAGTGCCACCATTGAGCATGGCCTTGCAAGATTACCAACTAGGCCATCAAGCGGAAGGGATTTTACTGCGTATTTTCAAAAAAATATTTCTATATGCGTGACCAAATAGCGCTGCCACCTAATCTTATTATATTTTTGATTTTTTGCATATCCATTGTTGTCTCGAAAATGATTTTACTAATTTGAATGAATATGC
Organism: Merzomyia westermanni; assembly: GCA_949987695.1. Lineage (NCBI taxonomy): Eukaryota > Metazoa > Arthropoda > Insecta > Diptera > Tephritidae > Merzomyia > Merzomyia westermanni. Next base: position 199,825,185 of record OX465288.1, read on the forward strand.
TCAGTTTAGAGCTACCTCACTTATATATGGGTTGCAAAGTAAAATGTTTTTACAGGGTTGCCACCTATATATTTGAAATTAAAAAAATTCAAATTAGGTTGGAAAATATTTGTATCGAACACATTTTAGGGAAAATATGTCTGGGTAAGTTTACCATCTACGGTTGCCACCTAATCCCACTTCAGCCATTTGCACGAGAGGTAATATGCCACATTTATAGCTTTCCTTCTTAGTAAACTTTTAAAAGGTTGGCGCAAAGAAAACTATGTAATAAATTATTTCTAAGGAGGGTATCCACGCAGGGTTGCCACCTTATTTAATTATGTATATTTTTTTGTATGTCCGCTTTAATCTGTTAAATAACTTGACTCATTTTTTTGCATGTTAGCTTTAATTTGAAACATTTTTAACTCATTAAGATAACCTTTTAGTACTAGTAATATGCTACAGTTAAACTCCCTAATTTAAGTGTTGCCAAATTAATATGATTTTACAGGATTGCCATCTATATATTTGAAATTTAAAAAATTCGAACTAGGTATCAAAAGATTACTATCGAACGACGGCATTTTTCGGCACATTTTAGGGAAAATATGTCTGGATAAAGTAACCACATAAGGTTGCCACCTAATTCAATTTTAGCCATCTGCACGAGAGGTAATATGCCACATTAATAGTTTTCCTTCTTAAGAAACTTTTAAAATGTTGCCACAAAGGAAGTTATTTAATAAATTATTTCGAAGTAGGGTCACCACGTAGGGTTGCCACCTGATTATATTATGTTTATTATTATGCATGTCCGCTTTAATCTGAAAAATTACTTAACTCATTAAGATAAACTTTTAGTACTAGTAATTTGCTACATTTAAACTTCCTAATTTAAGTGTTGCCAATTGGAATGATTTTACACGGTTGCCAACTAGTTAAAAAATTCAAATCAGATACGCCAAATATGGTATAAGAGGTAATTATGACGTATTTTCAGATTAATCTATTAGGGTTACCACCTATGGTTGCCAATTTATCATATTATATTTATTTATCTTTCTCTCCAAAACGCTTTCAGCCATTTAGATAAACTTTCGGAGATAACTCACGCATTGCAAGCTCTCCTACTTAATTCTTGGTACTTAAGGTGGTTTTTATTGATAAATTTCTGGCACAATTAAAGGTATATATCAACGTTAAAAGATCCTATGAAGTCTTGTTGCCGCAGATACTAAATTACTAACATCTATTGTTAAACTTTACAACAAATAGCCTAGGGTACCAAAGGCGTTGTCATATATCCAAAACACAGTTAAGGGACTCTGGACTATAAGCATAGTCATAAGCCTGTATGAGGTCGCCTTTGACCACAGCATATGTCTGTTCTAAACAATACGTTTAATGTGAAGCCAAGAAACTTGGAGTTTTACCAAATTAAAACTCTCTCTTCCTAGTAATAATTACGAAAATGTATTTTAATCTGTTAAGTAGTTTTCAACTTAAGATATTTATTTTAGATACACAAACAATTTTCTGAATAATACCAAGACTGGGTGGGAAGCCTTAAGACTGACATATCAAACCACACCACGACCGTGGAAATATGAATATGCAATTCACTTTGGTATTTTCATTAACTTATTAACCTTAACATTTATATAAGAAATGAGTAAAAGAAATATTAATAAAAATCATTAATAGGTATTAAGCGCCATCATTAAAGCAAAAAAAATATAACAAATCAAAGAATAAAGTTTCATTGTACCACGAAGCACTCAACAAGGCGCGTATGTGAGTGCGGTTTGTAAATATAAATGGCCCCCAGCTCATGTGCTGTATACCAACCACAATTCATGAGTTTCATGTACTTAAGCACTTGTATAACTAATTACGTGAAATACTTTTAATACGGGTTTGAGCTTAATGAATGAGAGCATACCAAGGTGTTATTACATATGCCGGATATGTTATGGTTAGCAATAGCCAATTACCAGCGACTGCCAAAGCTAATTCTAGCAAAAAAGATAAATAATGAAATACCAACGAAACGTGCCCAAAGATACTTGCGAAGTTTGCACACCTTTCTTTGAAAATGGAAAAAATAAGCAAAGGTCAACAATAATTAATATTTCGATGCGAGATGTGTACGTATGTTCATCTCTTTTAGGAACTGTATGACACTAATCTAACTCGTTTTGATCTGCTTGAATACTCCTTGCAAAAAGTCGTGGGACTGATCTCTAAAGAGAGTGATACGGGATGAATACCTTTCGTCTACAGTGGGCTACAATTGATCCCAACTACATATACCGTTATACGCATTGTTGGGATAAATCGATTTTGATTTCTGTAGCCTACTTTTAGGTGTAAACTTGTCTGACCGTACCCTCAGGGCAACAAAGGGAATATGCCCGACACAACCCTTTGTGGTCACGAAAGAGACCAATTAGTCTCTTCGTAGGACATGCTCAAATAAAAGGGGTCACTTCAACCAATACAAAGCGATCAAAACTGGCTCCTTTGCGACCTGGATTCATCTTAGACTAATCGCATTTTTTGCTGTGCCTAGGCTGATAACAAAACTTCAATGTTGATATCGCCCATCTAAGTATTTGTACATCGACAGCTGAGCGGAGGATCCCACTAGCCTAGTAGACTTCAGAAGCAGCTGTCAAAGCGCTTGTTACTCATTTCAGCTAGACCGGGGGCATTCACAAAATTGTAAAAAATACCCCAAATACTTTTTTAGTACTAAAAATCATGAAATTACTTCAAGAATACAATGGTAATAGGATAATTTACTTATTATATAATTATTCCAGTTAATAATATCCAAAGCATAGAAATGAATAAATTTCCCAATCGAAATTATTCGGCTCAAAAATTGAACCAGAAGTCTATCTGGTTAAAATCGTTGCTGCTGATTTCGAAGAGCTTCCCCGGTTAGGGATTTATTTAACAACTAGCCAGGTTATACAATATGCTTGACGTATTAAAACGCTCCGTGAAGGTACCGACATACTTACTAAGCATGCTAAGGGAGTACTTTAGAGACCGCTGGCTAACATATGAAACGACGAAAGGCCAAAGAGAGGTGAATATAGCTGGCTACAGCAAAGGCGGATGACTGTTTGAGATCAACAAATAGAAACGCGTAGGCCCACGAAGTATCTGGGATGAAGCTAGACAGCAAGCTCAGCTTCTCAGACCACTTTCGAAGTTCACGCGAGAAGCCTGCGCATACTAAAGCGAATTTTCTCAGATTCTTTACTGTTGTACGTTACAGAAATCTGGGCGGATGTAATGAAATAATGCAAACACTGAGCCGCTTTCATCACGGTATAACCTAGAGCGACTATCCGGTCATTGTGGGGACTATACCAACATTCCTCCTCGTGAAGATAAAAAAAATAATTACGACCTTCGCTCAGTGGTACGCAGCAGGGAGGGGGGCCAGGGAATTAATTCTCAAAGTGGAGCTACGGTCTCACGGAGAAGTCGACTTCTAATTGACGCAATTATTTATTGGCGACGGTTATTTCCGCGAATACCTTAACAGAAGGGGCAAGGATGAGCCTCCGCACTGCCCCTATTGTAGAGGCATAGACGAGGTAGGATACAACTTCTTCGAATGCGAAGAATTCACACAACAACCAAGGAGGGTGAAAGAGAAACTTGTCGAGCTATCTCCGGACAGTGCAATACAATAGATTATCTATGAAAAGAATAGATGGGATATTGTCAGCAGATCTGCGAGAAACGTACTCCTCGCGACAAGAGAACATAGTTGTCTAGCCCATTTTCGTAATAGAGCTCACGTAACGCACCTCCGTACCTGAATTAATGCTAAACGCGTTTCCAGGTATGGAACAATGCGCGGACCACGGTCCGTTGGGCTATGGTGGGTAATACTCCAAATGAAGAAGAGAGTTTCACAGTCACGCTAATAGAGCATCTACTAACGAGAGCTACACCCAGTCAGTGCATAAGGCATTTCCCACTTCCACTAACGAAAAAAAAATTTATAATAATAATTTAATGCGGTATACCTCCGCGGAGATTAAGACACACCTTATCTTACAACATATGGTGCGGTGAGTGAAATTTTTTATATAATGGACGGACCCAAACAAATGTAGATCTCGTTTCAACTAAATCACTATTTTCCATATCTGCCACAGAGTAATTAGTCTTTAACTCGTGATAACTTCATTAACGTGTCAAAAATAATGGCTGCTGACAATCGTGAGAATATAAGCAGTTCTTGAGTCAGGCTATGTACATTTATATCCTACAACAACTCAATCCTTATATTCGTGTTTGAGAGTCGTTATTGAGTAATCTCAGTTTTTAGAGCGCTTCTAACGCATTTTTAACAAATTTTGCGCGTAATGCAGAATCGAGAAACGCCATCCGAAATTTATTTTAAAATTCTTTCAGTTATACGTGTTTGTTGTAAGCCGCTTGGTGTTGATGTTGTTGCTAAGGACTATAAAGTTAATTTAAGAACTGGTTTTGTCATGACAGCAATACTCCTTTATTTTATTTTTTCGATGCATACGATTTCCAGATATATAGCAACCGATTGGACAATATTACTAGATATATTCGCACCGGTTAGTTGTAATACCCAAGGCATGGTCAAATTTATATCAGCCTTGTGGTACTCAAAGTTGTATCGACGTCTCACAGTGGAATTGGGTGAAATTTATGTGAAATATCAAGCCATGGGCAAAAATTACGAAGACCAGCTATTGGAATGGAATAAAGGCATGAAAAAGATTTTAGTTGCCGTCGCTATTATCTATTCTACGACGGCTTTGTTAGTTTTATCCACACCGCTTGTGTTGTATATTTTTAAAGGCGGAAAACATTTGGTGTTCTTATGTGAAGTACCCGGTTTTGATGTGACCACGCCGCAGGGTTATTGGGTATCAAATACTTTTAATGGGATTTGTGTGTTTATTGCCGCTTTTGGATTGTATGCTGGTGATTTGTATTTACTTCTGTTTTTAACACATTCGATTTTTTTCTATGATATATTCGCTTTGAAAGTAAGCGATCTACACGAATTGTTGGAGCAAAAGGCGAAAAGTCAACGCATAACTAAAATGGTCGCAGATATTGCGGAATGGCATCAATATTATTTGCAGTAAGTGAGGTATTAGGTATGGTTATAACTTCCGGAAGATAGTAATGTGCTAATATATTTTATTTTTTCCAAAAAAAGGAAAAGGTTATATAAATCTTGGGATATAAATGTAGAGTCTAGTACGAAATTTCAAAGCTAAAGTTAAAAAATATATTTGAATTATGTATTTAATGATAATTGACTTCTGACTGACTTACTTAACACACTTTGGTCGTTTTTTATTCGTCACTTCGTTGGTAGACTAAATTTTTTTGAGCCTGCCTGAAAAAATTTTTGAATTGAAGTCAACAAAACACTAAGCAACAGAAAAAAATACAAGCGTTCACAAGCGCTATCTAGCGAGTAGAGCTGTTAAGTTATGATTACTAAGCGAAATGATTGACGGTTTGATTATTTTTTGAAAAAACGTACTAATGATTGATAACCTAATATTTTCGGTTTGCAATAGAATCATGATTTTTTGTTATACTGAAAAAAAAATCGAATATATTCAAAAGTAATGAAAAATAATCCAAAATATTTTTTTGAGACTTTTCATTATTTTCGAGTGTTTGATTACTTTTAATTTTTTTTTTTAAATGTTGCATACAAACATAGGCAAAATTAGGAAAACAATCAAGAAATATCAATAAAATAAATTTAAAATATTAAAAAGTAATCAAAAATAGTCAAACATATTTCTTTTTTTTTTTAGATTACTTTTTAGTTTTTAATTGCTCTGGATTTTTTTTTATTAATATTTCGTATTATTGCAGACATGTATGAGCACAACACCGGCAAAACAAGAAAAAATTATGAAAAAAATAAAAAAACAAAAACTAATAAAAAAAATCAGAAAAATCAAAAATAATCAAAAATAATCTTTTATTCGATTGTTTTTGAATTTTTTGTTTTTTTTCCCCTTATTTTTATTTTTTTATTCTAATGGTTATCAATTAGTAACTGCAGATTTTTGAAAACAATTAAAATAATATTTTTTTTTTTAAATAATCATTATTGACTGAAACACGCATTCAATCAATTGATTACTAAATTCTGAAGGGAATTAAACAAGCCTACTAGCAAGTTCATATTTGATTTTCAAATTGAAAAAAAAAAATTATTTTATTCAAATGTCTCTAAGCGCTAAAAGAAATCGGCTATTATAAAAATATTGCGTAAAGTCAGTACTGGAAAACTTGTTTATTAAAATTGAAAGCTTTGTACCCTTTCTCATATGAAAACTAGAAATTCTATTTTAACTTTCAGCAATTCGATTTTTTTTTTACTTTTCAGATTCAATTCTTATTGCAATATTTTATTCTTTTGGACTATATCTGTTCATATTATATGCACGACACTGGGTATATTGAGTACTTTGCTGATAATCATGTTAAAGGATTGGCCTGGCGCTTACGCTTACATTCTAGTCAACTTTCTATGGTTATATATGTATTGCATTTTGGGCACACGTGTGGAATTATGTGTAAATGTGGCTTTTAATATTAATTTTAATAATTGATCTCATCTCAGACTCTATTATTTTAACAGAATGATAGATTTTGCAAAGGTATCTACGATATTAATTGGTATGCTTTGGATGTTAGTAATCAGAAAATTGTTCGCTTGATGCTTTTGCAATCTCAGGTGCCACGTGATATAATGATAGCAGGCGTTGAACCGTTATCTGTGAATACTGCACTTAAGGTAATATGAACAATGTTTGATTAATAATAGTAATGGGACTATTTTCGAATAAATACTATTCGAATAAACTAATAATAATATTCGTTTCAAAAAAATCCAATAGTATTTATTCGAATAAGTTATCCGTTTATTCGAATAGTATTATTCGAATAGTGGTATTCGAATAGTTGTATTGAAATGCGTACCAATAAGCATGCATTCACGTTTTGTATGTATGTATGTATGTTTGCGTGTACAAATGTGTGCATAATAGACTGGGTCGAATTTATATACCGATATCGCAGCATCGATTTTTCGATAGGTTTTTTGCTCAGGATAGGTTTTTTGTCGGACAGGGTATACATGAAAATTTTAAAATCAAATAAAATTTTTTTTAGTGGGTCATAAAGAAAACCTTAAAAATCAAAGTCCACAAAAGTCAAAAAAATTAAATTTCGCAGGCTCGAAAATTATTTTTTTGGGTATGCGTAGTGGAACTTTTTTTTTTTGAACCCAAAAAAGTTTAAATTATTCGAGTTATTTAAGCCTTAGAATAAATGGATTTTTTATTAAAATAATTTTTATTCGAATAGTCCCATGCCTAATTACTAAAGGGTGTTTTTTTTAGGGGTATAGAACTTTGAATTGAAATAAAACACAAGAAAATCGTTTTAAGGTCCATCAATTTGGCTTTATTGGAAGGATAATTTTATGCCATTAATGTTTAAATATGATTTCGGGCATGTGGCCGCCGCGGCTGGCTCGAATAAAGCCAATTATACAGGTCCAATTTTCAACCACTTTTTCGAGCATATGGGGCCGTATGTCGGCAATAACGCCACGAATGTTGGCTTCCAATTCCCCTAACGTTTCTGGTTTGTTGGTGTAGACGAGCGACTTCAAATATCCCCAAAGAAAATAATCCAATGGTGTCAAATCACACGACCTTGGTGGCCAATTGACAGGTCCATTCCGCGAAATTATGCGCTCATCGAATGTTTCCTTCAATAAATCGATTGTGACGTGCGCTGTGTGGCATGTAGCGCCGTCTTGTTGGAACCACAACTCATCCACATTCATGCCATCCAATTCGGGAACAAAATAGTCGGTTATCATGGCTCTATACCGGTCTCCATTAACGGTAGCTGCCTCTCCAGCATTATTGCGGAAGAAGTATGGCCTAATGACTCCACCAGCCCATAGAGCACACCAAACAGTCAGTTTTTGTGGATGTAATGGCGTTTCAAGGGTCTCATGTGGATTCTCTTCACTCCAAATGCGGCAATTTTGCTTGTTGACGTAGCCATTCAACCAAAAATGAGCCTCATCACTGAACAAAATTTTGCGATGAAAATCAGCATCGAAATCAATCTCATTTTCGGCCCATACACCAAAATCACGACGCATTGCATGGTCTCGCGGCTTTAATTCTTGCACAAGCTGGATCTTGTAAGGTCGCAAGCCAAGATCTTTGCGCAAAATCTTCCATAAAGTTGATGGACAAAGCTCCAATTGCTGTGCACGGTGGCGAATCGATTCATTCGGGTCCTCTTCAACACTTTGCTCTACAGCGGCAATTGCTTCTTCGGTGCGCACTGTTCGACGTCTCTGCGGATGCGTATTATCACATAGAGTAAACGTAGTGCGAAAACGATCCATGGTTAACCGAATTAATTGCTCTGATGGACGATTATGTCGACCATAAAATGGACGGAGCTCACGGTAAACTTCGCGAACTGAACCATTATTTTCGAAATAAATTTGCACGATTTGCAAGCGTTGTTCTTTTGTCAACCTGTTCATGATGAAATGGCAAACCAAACTGAACATAAATGACATTAGAGTTGCCAGATTTGACCACAAAATGCCAGTTTTATCTCTATTCGAAAAACAAACCTGTAAAAAAAACACCCTGTATATATGTTTCTATATGTTTTATTTTTTTTGATAGATAACTCGTTCGATTTATAGTTTGGTAATGATGGTATTGCGATTTCAAAACAAATAAAATCCTAAATATTTAATCAGCATGCAAATATAAATTACATATGAGTTAAATAAAAAACACCAATGTAGTAATATTGTTATATAAATTGTGTTTGCTTAAAATATATTATAAAAATCAACGATTTGTTGGTAAGTTACCACTTGTAAAAGAGAATGTACAAAAGAAAAGCTGACAGCTGGAAGTTGCTTTTTGTGATTCTGCTATAACTGGCCATGATGCACATAGTCGAGATTAGTGATGTCAAAAGCTGCTAAGTGGGAATAAAGTGTCCCGGTATAGGGCAGTCCAGCAAACTTACGCGTAAGACAATGTAGCATGCGCTTGTGTATGTTGTTGTTGGTTCTATGCATATCAGTAGGACGCCGTAGCTGTCAATCATTAATACTTTCAACCCTACTTTTCATGTGCGAAGCATAACAAGTTCGATGACTATTGCCCATCACTAACACACGGCGATGGCCGCCTTCGCATGAATGACTTTCGCTATATAAAATAGCAATGAAGGAAAATCGTTCGTAAAGGATCGTGGGCACATACTTATATAGGTGATTTTCTCCCCTGGTCGTTATGATAGCAGGGTTAGGTAGAAAGAAGGTATAATTTGGCGTTAATGAACCAGCTCTTTATGACTGCTTCATTGCTGGAAAAACCATGACATCTCATTTCATTACTAGGAGTTTTACGTCTTCGTTACCAGCTTCGCTTTTCTTTGATTTAAAAATATATTATTTGTATTTTTTTTATATAAATTTATTTATCTTCAAATTTTTGATTCTCCACTTAAAGTTGATGTATAAACAAACTTAAGTATAATACATAGTTTATACTATTGTTTTATCTTTTGGAAATAAACTGAAACAATACGGTTCTTGTAGCGGTACCTTTTACCATCACAACTTTTGCCTTCGGTTCTCGCACTTACCATTAAGATGTTTCATTCGCAGCTTCTAAGAGCCTTCCTTTGTTATCTGATAACTTCAGCTCCACCTATTTTAAACCTGCTCTAGTATGTTGGAATTTCGTACTCAAAGTTTGCATGACCATTCAATACATTTTTGAAGTACCTGCGATCAATCTAACAAGGTCATATATGCTGGCATGAATAACATTCGTAGGACCTAGCATAAAGTACTAGTGGGACGTTTACTCACACAACACCGGCTCTATAGTGCGAATACATGTTTGACATTTGTGTTGGTGTCATTTTCAAACTACATATAATATAATTACTTTGTTTTGTAAGTTTTTTTTGATTGACGGCACTGCAGTCCTATCCATACATATATAATTGTTAATACCTTAGATGTATAGTTTGGCCATAAAGTGGGACAATTTTCCTCAATTTGCTCATTTATATTATAGATTGTAAATTTGGTCTGATGACCATAAAGTAAACCGAAATGATCAGGGCGATGAGCTGAGGCGGCTTAGCCATGTCCGTCTGTCTGTCTGTTTGAACGCAAACTAGTCCCTCAGTCTTAGAGAAATCTCGATGAAATTTAGTATGGGACCGGCATTTTGTAATATATTAATCATTTGTCGGAACGAAAAAGATCGAACCAATGCAACACATATCCCCCATACAATCGGTTGTTCCGATAAACTGATTTTTACCTATAACTATTGCAATTTAACAGCGAGAAGCACAAAATTTGGCAGCTATAGTACTTATTACATATACAATGTGTTTAGTGAAATCATAAAGAGTGTGCCAATATATCGTATAGCCCACTTAGGCTATGTATCTTTATAGTAACAAGGAAAGACCAGCAAATTTTGCAAAGTTTGTACTTATTGTAAGTTAGGATCGGACATTTAAATCCGTTATGCGTATTCATGAAAGGTATAAAGCCTTCGGCACACCCGAAGACAGCGCTTTCCTTACTTGTTTTCTATTAATACTCTCTCTATCATTCACTCTAGAGAAGAGGGAAAAATGGTCTTGTCTGTGCTCTCAGTTTGAGCTTCTATCGTATGGGAAGCAGTGAACTGGTGATGCATTCTGGTAAAGATGCACTCAGGTATTTAAAGGCGTTAGGCTATACACTCCATAATGCATTCAGAAAACAGAGAACTGGTAATTGCTTAGCACTCTGTTGAGAGAAAATGACAAAATACTATACATCAAAGTAAGGCAACGCTCTTACTGTTATATTCTCTAAGGAGATGCAGAAAGACAACAAAAACATGACCAAAAAAAAAGTATAATAATACAAGGTGGCGCAAAAGTAAGCTTCCGATGTTTTTTGGCTGTAATTAAAAAAACAATGAAAAACTTTGATTCTTCTTGTGGATTATTTTTATTTGGTCTTTTAATTTTTTTTACATCAAGTCGAGAATATGATGTCATGTAAATGGCCGCCGCCACAGTTGATTGTCATTTGAGCCCTTTTTATGGCATTTTCTATCACTTTGGCCAAAACTTCCGGCGATAGGTCCTCACATTCTTGACGGATATTGTCTTTAAGAGCTGCAAGAGTCTGAGGCTTGTTGACATAAACCCGCGACTTCAAAAAGCCCCACAAAAAGAAGTCTGGAGCGGTCAAATCAGGCGATCTTGCTGGCCAGTGCAAATCGCCAAAACGGGAGATTAGGCGCCCGGGAAATGCATCCTTCAGCATATCGGTTGTGGCACGTGCAGTGTGTGCTGTTGCACCGTCTTGTTGGAACCACATGTTTTCCAATCCCAATTCATCAAGTTGCGGCAAAAAGAACTCGTTGATCATTGCTCTGTAGCGCTCACCATTCACAGTAACCGTTTGGCCCGCGACGTCTTCGAAGAAAAAGGTCCGATGACTCCTCCAGCGAAAACAGCACACCATACAGTGACTTTGAGCGGGTGTAATGGCTCTTCGTGGGTTACACGCGGATTTTCAGTGCCCCAGAAGCGAAAATTTTGCTTATTTACGTACCCGCTAAGATGGAAATGGGCCTCATCACTCATGATTATTTTTGATGAAAAATCATCTTCCTCTTGGTGGTGATTAAGGATGGCTTGAGCGTATGTTAGACGCGATTGACGGTCAGCAGCTAACAGCTGATGCACCGTCTGGACTTTGTACGGAAACATCTTCAAATCTTGTACCAAATCTCGCTGTAAAGACCGTCGACTGATACCCAGTTGCGTGGCACGTCGTCTGGTCGATGTCGACGGCGCTTCCATGACATCCTCGGCTACAGCAGCAATATTCTCTGCAGAACGGCTACTCCGGGGTCTGCCACGCCTGGCAGAATCTCGTGTTGTGTCAGTCTCTTCGAGGCGAGCGGCTAAACGTCGCAGTGTTTCACCAGTAGGAGTTGGACGGCCAGGAAATCTGGGACGAAATTCACGTTGTGCCAAAGTCACCGACCGATTATTGGTCAAATAAATAGTCAGCAATATTCCGCGTTCTGGAACAGTGTAGCGTAACATTTTTATTAACGTGTATTTCGCATGTTTTTACTACACAAATGTCAAAACAGAACTGACTTTAGGGGCCAATCGCAAAATTTATAGCATTTTCCGATAGGAGGATTACTTTTGCGCCACCTTGTAAATATAATCTAAACTAATATATATTTTGGACCGACTTAAATGAAATTTTGCACGTAGTTTTTGCTGGAGCCCGACATGGTTATAGGCCACAAAAAATATTAGAATCCCGGAAGGTTTTGGAGATATCCCGCAAAATGTGGACCAGGGTAACCTTATAACGTGTTCATACAATATCGGTATCAAATGAAAGGTGTTGGCGAGTGCTTTAACATGGTGTACTTATTAGTCCCATATGAGACCCCGTTTTCGAGATATACACTAAAATATGGTCCATGTGTACGTAGACCTAGAAGATGTTTGTATGCGAAACTGTTTTTGATAAAACTTTTAATCAGAGTGTGGTTTTTAGATCACCGTTTTCGAGATATCAACCTAAATGTGGACCTGTGATAGAAATATGGTGCTTTTCAACTGCGCGGATGTGCAGTTTTTTACTGTTTTGTTTAACTCTTACATTAACTCACATTCAAATGTACATAAGAAACTAACTTCGATTGACTTTTCTATTAACTAAGTATGTATGTGCAGACGCCGTGCACTACCCTACTGAGTTTTTAAATTCTCTTAATCCCTCTGGCTTACCCCCTCATAAATTAAGGTTAAAAAGTAACATTCCAGTTATTTTACTGCGCAACCTCAAGCCACCCACGTTATGCAACAGGACGAGATTACAAATAAAACGAATGCATAACAATATCCTAATTTGTAGGGAAAATTCAAATCGGCACACCACAAATTGGAAGAGAAGCTTGGCGCAAAAATCTCTTAGGAGGTTTATGATGATATACCTGTTGTATATCGCGCCATAGAGAGATAACAATATCCTAGAGGTAACAATCCTTACGGGTCTAGCTGCAGGAGAAACATCGTTTATACCTCGCATACCTATGATTCCGACCGATATACCTTTCCAATATAAACGCTTGCAATTTCCAGTGATATGTTCCTTCGCAGTGACAATAAACAAATCGCAAGGACATACTTTCAACTATGTTGGTATGGACTTACGGGCAGAGTGCTTCACACATGGGCAATTGTATGTTGCAATATCCAGAACTGGGAATCCTCAAAACCAAGCTATTCTGCTGTCTTCAGATAATAAAACTAAAAATGTAGTATATTCCGAAGTACTTTGAAATTGAGTGTTTTGTTACTCTCTAATGCAAATAAAAAAAAATCAATGTTCACATTTAAATCGATATCGAAACCAATGTGTTCTGCTTATTTCAAAACATTATGTATGTATGTATTTAATAGTAAAGCATCTTTAAAAAAATTTTAAAACTGAACTTGCGAACAACGTCCTTTACGTCTTAGGTAGGTAAGCAGAATGGCTGCATTCTCAATTGCTGCGACCTCTGCCTAGCACTACAATGATCCGTTAGCTTGAACATGCGGCTTTCTGGCAATACGCCAGCATTAGCTGTGTTCCCGAACGAGTCAGAAGTATGAAGAAGCAGTCAGATAGAGTCAAAAGCTATAGGAAATCAACATAGTACTCCATTATCTGACTACTGAAAGTACAAAAAGAGATTAAATAAAGTTCTATCTCAGATAGAAGTTGCAAAGTTTTGCGCAGAATAAAATTTTGCAGACTGCTTCTGTCGCATCTGTCAAACGATCAGCTGTTGTAAATTTGGTAAATTTTTACATTTAGATATGTTGATATTAACGGAAGTTAAATTTTTTAACAAAATACTTTCTCGCTGTCAGCGAATATTTAGTTTTTGACAGTTTTACTATTATCAGTCTGAGAAGTAAGTCTTGTACCTTTTATTTTTGCAAAGTAAAATATAATTTCTTAGAAATAAACTTCTCACGAACTCTTATTTTGGAGCCTTGTAAATAACACTGCTAAGTCAGTAGTTAATTGCTCAATTAGCAAGTCAAAATATTCTTCCGCAAACAAGCGTGGGAGTGCAAACAAACGACGGTATTAGATATCTTCATTTAAGGTATTGTTCGTTATTTCAACACACCAAAAGTGACTGGCAAATAAATTGAATAGCAACAAATTCAGACCTGGCCGCTGAAAAATGCAAAAAATTGGGCGTCCATCTGATAGTTATTTCAAAACTGTTTCGGTCATACGATTTTGTTCACGCCTGATTGGCGTTGATATTATAGCTAGTGATTTCAAAATGAGTCCAAAAACCTTCTTTGTCATGATAGCGATTGTTCTCTATTATCTTTGCTCCATAAATACGATTTACAAATATATAGCCAACGATTGGAGTGTTTTATTGGATGTATTCTCGCCGGTTAGCTGTAGTACACAAGGCATGGTCAAGTTTATATCAGTGCTATTCTATCCGAATCTGTATCGCAAGTTAGCTATAGAAATTGGTGAGATATATGAGAAATATCAGGTTATGGGCAAAAAATATGAAAATAAATTATGGGAATGGAATACGAGCATGAAAAAGATTTTATTTTCAATTGCGATAGTTTATTCGATGACGGCCGCACTAATTTTGGGCGCACCCCTTGTACTATATATATTTAAGGGTGACAAACATCCGATATTGTTGAGTGAAGTGCCCTTTTTCGATTTGGAATCATCGCATGGTTTTTTTGTAAATAATGTTTTTAGTACAGTTTGTATACTAATAGCCGCCTTCGGTTTGTATGCTGGTGATTTGTATTTACTTTTGTATTTAACACATTCGATTTTCTTCTTTGACATATTCGCTTTGAAAGTAACTGATCTACATGAAATTATGCTGCACGATGAGAAGGATAAACGCATAACGAAAATTGTTGATGATATTGTGGAATGGCATCAATATTATTTGCAGTGAGCTATTTTGAAAATTAAAATAAAGTAAAATAAAATATAATAAAATAAAATAAAATCAAATGCAATAAAATTAAATAAATTAAAATAAAATAATATGATATAAAATAAAATATAATAAAATAAAATGCAATAAAATAAAATGAATTAAAATAAAATAAAATAAAATCAAATTAAAATAAAATAAAATAAAATCAAATGCAATAAAATTAAAAAAATTAAAATAAAATAATATGATATAAAATAAAATATAATAAAATAAAATGCAATAAAATAAAATGAATTAAAATAAAATATAATAAAATAAAATAAAATTAAAATAAAATAATATTAATTAAAATAAAAAATAAATAAAATAAAATCAAATACAAAAAAAAAATGTAATTAAAATAAAATAATATGATATAAAATAAAATGTAATAATATAAGATGCAATAAAATAAAATGAATTAAAATAAAATAAAATAAAATTCAAATAAAATAAAATAAAATAAATTAAAATAAAAATTAAATAAAATAAAATCAAATACAAAAAAAATACAATAGAATAAAATTCAAATTTTATAAAATAAATAAAAATGAAATCAAGTAAAATAAAATAAAATAAAGTGAAATAAAATAAAATGAAATAAAATTAAATAATATAAAATGAGTTAAAATAAAATAAAACAAAAAAATAAAATAAATTAAAATAAAATAATATAAAACACAATAAAAATAGAAGATTTAGACTTGTACTCATACCGCATTTTCCATTGTTTTTTCTTAAATCAGATTCAATGATAATTGCAATTTGATATTCTTCTGGACCATATCGGCTCATATTATATGCACAACAATGGGTATCTTGAGTACATTACTCATTATCATGTTGAAGGATTGGCCTGGTGCTTATGTTTATATATTTGTACTGTTTCTATGGCTATACATGTATTGCATATTGGGTACACGCATTGAAATATGTGTTAGTATGGTCTTGTTATTAATTGAAAAACAAAAAAACGAAAATATTTTAACACATTTAAATTCACAGAATGATAAATTTTGTTGTGGCATCTACGATATAAATTGGTATGGTTTGGATGTTCGTAATCAGAAAACGGTTCAATTGATGCTTATGCAATCGCAAGCTCCGCGTAATATAACCATTGCAGGCGTGGAACCATTATCGGTGAACACTGCACTCAAGGTAAAGCAAAATATTAAATTAAACAAAATTGAGAATTGATATATATATCCCTCTATATTTTAATTTAGATAACTCGTACGATTTACAGTTTGGTGATGATGGTTTTGCGTTTTCAAAGCCAATGAGTGCAAGAGAAGTTGACTACATTCATGAACATATTTTTATAAAATTAACAAAAATTGTAACTAACTTTATATAACATTAGTTAACTTGTGTAGCAGTATGTAGAAAGTAATGTAACATGACGAAAATTCTTTTGCGCAATTGATTATTACTATTTGAGGATAAAATAGAATAAGAGAACTTTTGACAATTTATATCCGTATACTATAGGGTGTTTTTTTTACAGGTTTGTTTTTCGAATAGAGATAAAACTGGCATTTTGTAGTCAAATCTGGCAACTCTAATGTCATTTATGTTCAGTTTGGTTTGCCATTTCATCATGAACAGGTTGACAAAAGAACAACGCTTGCAAATCGTGCAAATTTATTTCGAAAATAATGGTTCAGTTCGCGAAGTTTACCGTGAGCTCCGTCCATTTTATGGTCGACATAATCGTCCATCAGAGCAATTAATTCGGTTAACCATGGATCGTTTTCGCACTACGTTTACTCTATATGATAATGCGCATCCGCAGAGACGTCGAACAGTGCGCACCGAAGAAACAATTGCCGCTGTAGAGCAAAGTGTTGAAGAGGACCCGAATGAATCGATTCGCCACCGTGCACAGCAATTGGAGCTTTGTCCATAAACTTTATGGAAGATTTTGCGCAAAGATCTTGGCTTGCGACCTTACAAGATCCAGCTTGTGCAAGAATTAAAGCCGCGAGACCATGCAATGCGTCGTGATTTTGGTGTATGGGCCGAAAATGAGATTGATTTCGATGCTGATTTTCATCGCAAAATTTTGTTCAGTGATGAGGCTCATTTTTGGTTGAATGGCTACGTCAACAAGCAAAATTGCCGCATTTGGAGTGAAGAGAATCCACATGAGACCCTTGAAACGCCATTACATCCACAAAAACTGACTGTTTGGTGTGCTCTATGGGCTGGTGGAGTCATTGGGCCATACTTCTTCCGTAATAATGCTGGAGAGGCAGCTACCGTTAATGGAGACCGGTATAGAGCCATGATAACCGACTATTTTGTTCCCGAATTGGATGGCATGAATGTGGATGAGTTGTGGTTCCAACAAGACGGCGCTACATGCCACACAGCGCACGTCACAATCGATTTATTGAAGGAAACATTCGATGAGCGCATAATTTCGCGGAATGGACCTGTCAATTGGCCACCAAGGTCGTGTGATTTGACACCATTGGATTATTTTCTTTGGGGATATGTGAAGTGGCTCGTCTACACCAACAAACCAGAAACGTTATGGGAATTGGAAGCCAACATTCGTGGCGTTATTGCCGACATACGACCCCATATGCTCGAAAAAGTGGTTGAAAATTGGACCTGTAGAATTGTCTTTATTCGAGCCAGCCGCGGCGGCCACATGCCCGAAATCATATTTAAACATTAATGGCATAAAATTATCCTTCCAATAAAGCCAAATTGATGGACCTTAACACGATTTTCTTGTGTTTTATTTCAATTCGAAGTTCTATACCCCTAAAAAAAAACACCCTTTATTTAAATTGAGTAACCTTGGCATTCTGTTCAAATGAAGCTGACGTAATTGCACTTACAGCAATTATATTCTTATACTCCATGAAACTCTCAATGCTTGCTTCGCTAAATAACGGTAGTTAATGTTGAAAGAAGGCACACTCGTTGTTACCCAGTGCATTTTCTTCATTGTTTACCCGTAGTAGTTTGGCGTAAATAAGGGTGATTTTGAAGACATGCACGTACGTACATGATCTTCAGCCCAAATGTACTATTTAAACCACGAAATGATTTTACTATCAGAGCTATTATTAACAAGAAAGTTTTAAATTTAATTAAATTAAATGAATATTTAAAAACTCAGAATATTAGTTGAATAGAAAATTAAAATGTAGGACGACGTTGTTAACCATTGTTAACCCCTACTAGTTTGGCATCTTCTTTTGCAAATCGGAGTGGAAGGTAGTGGATGAAGGTACTCCGAGAGAGTGTAATGAAGGAAATAGCGTTCAGAGTTGTTTTAAAGTAAACACTGCAACTAAAAACTTCAATTTAAACTGAAATATACATTCTATAGCAACTGATAGCGTGTTATGACTGCTTTATATTCAATAATTTGGGAGTTTCAAGTCTTCATGTTCAATATTGCAGTATTTAAATTTGATTGTTTTATTACTGCATACAACGCACCCTGTGTGGTTTGTGTGTGTGTGTGTGTAGATTCGGAGTAAGTTGCGCTACTAGTACCCTGCAAAAAACGGAAATAATCCGTTTCATACTCAATAGAATGCTCCTAAAGGAGTATCAGAGTACTCCAACACATATCCTCATTCATATAAAAAAGGTGGTCCAATTTACATGGCATTGTCCGGTGATTGGATCACCTAATCCATCTGGGAGTACTCCGTTTCTTTGCTTTTGAATACTCTATAGACCACCTACGTGAGAGTACTCTCAAAATACTCCCATGGGATTACTCTAAAGAGTATTCAACAGCAAAGCGAGAGCGGGAGTAGGTGGTCTTCAAAAGAACACATACTCCCTTCTCGCTTTCGTCTAGAATACTCTATAGAGTAATCTTTTGGCAGCATCTTCAAAGTACTCCAACGTAGGTGCTCTATAGACTATTCAGAAGCAAAGTAAATGGTACTCCGAATAGGATTAGGTGATCCAATCACCGGACATCGCTATGTAAATTGGACCACCTTTTTTATATGAATGAGGATAAGTGTTAGAGTACTATGATGTTCTTACTTCAAAGCAAAAACACATCGAGCTGTATGGTCAAGCGGCTAATGAGCACTCAAGTGTACCGGTTGCAAAAAAAAAAACTTATTGTAAAGCTAAAGCTAAAAGAAAAGAGCTGTGAAAGCGGTGAAATATCAGCACTTGTTGAAAGGCCACGTGCTACCATTTAATCCGCCGGGTGGCTAATGAAAGCCGCTACAAAAAAAATTAAATAATTTTTTTCTATTTAATGAATCTGGTAAATTTTTTTTTTATTTTGCAGATTGACTTTTACATTTAACAAAAATGGATAACTGGGACACTGAAACAAGAATTTGGATTGTCCGCCGCTATCACGCACTGGAGTCTGTAGTTTCGGTTCAAAGAGAGTATAGGCGCACGTTTGGCGGCAATCCTCCGAGCAGATGGACCATAATAAGACTTGTAAACAATTTTGCCGAGCATGGGACAGTCAACAGAAGACCTTACCATCGAAACCCTTCAGTTCGAACGGAGGAAACAATCGCTGCTGTAGCTGCTGCCATACAAAACAATCCACGTGTTTCGACAAGAAGCTTATCTGCTCAAATGGGTGTAAGCAGACAGTCATTACAGTCAATTATGCACAAAGATTTGGACTTATACCCATATAAAATTCAAATGGCCAACAAACTGAACGCTGCAGACTTGCCGATTCGCTTGGAATTTTGCCAGAAGATGCTTCAAATGGTGGAAGAGGATGGAAACATGTTGAACTGTCTTTTCATGTCTGACGAGGCCCATTTCGATTTAAACGGCAACATAAACAAACAAAATTGTCGAATATGGAGTGCTTCCAACCCACAGATACTCCATGAGACGGAATTGCATCCACTTCGTGTCACAGTGTGGTGTGCAGTTTCATCACGCTGCATTGTCGGGCCCTACTTCTTCGAAGAAAACGGTCACACCGTTACGGTTACTGGAGACCGTTACTTGAGCATGTTGAGAGAGTTTTTCTATCCAGAATTACGCCGAATGAGAATTTCTTTCAACTCTGTGTGGTTTCAGCAAGATGGTGCAGCTCCTCATATAGCCCAACCTGTTATGACAGAATTGCGGCAAAAATTTCCCAATAAGCTGATATCCAGAAACTCCACATTCCGCTGGCCACCCAGGTCGCCTGACCTTACTGCACCTGACTTTTTCTTGTGGGGTTATTGCAAACAGGAAGTCTTCAAAGCAAAACCAACAAATTTGAATGAACTAAGGCAATCCATTCGAGAAACAATTGCGGCTATTCCTGTCTCAACTCTCCAAGCAGTAATGAACAACTTTTTGGTAAGATGCCGCACATGCATCGACGAGCAGGGGGGGCATTTAAATTCCATTATTTTTAAAACTAATTAAGCTATATTTAATAAAATTTAATGAGCTTTAACATGAATAAAAGCAAAATGAATTCCATACACTGAAAAAAAAAATTATTTGAGTTTCTTAATGTAGCAAAATTCATCAGCCACCCTGTACACGTTAATAAACAATGTTACGCT
This sequence comes from Merzomyia westermanni, assembly GCA_949987695.1. Lineage (NCBI taxonomy): Eukaryota > Metazoa > Arthropoda > Insecta > Diptera > Tephritidae > Merzomyia > Merzomyia westermanni. Next base: position 199,845,892 of record OX465288.1, read on the forward strand.
ACACTGCTCCAGAACGCGGAATATTGCCAATTTATTTGACCAATAATCGGTCGGTGAAAAACGGTTACTGTGAATGGTGAGCGCTACAGAGCAATGATCAACGAGTTCTTTTTGCCGCAACTTGATGAATTGGGATTGGAAAACATGTGGTTCCAACAAGACGGTGCAACAGCACACACTGCACGTGCCACAACCGATATGCTGAACATCGGAAGCTTACTTTTGCGCCACCTTGTATAACATATTTGGGTCAGATGGAAAAAGATTTGTATGGGGAAAAGCCAATACTGGTCTAAGAAAGGAAAACTTCACTCCTATAGTTAATTATGGTGGCGGTAATGTGATTTTTTGGGGCACAATGGCAGCTAATGGAGCTATAAATGTTGCATTTGTAGAAAGTACTATTGATAGGTTTATATATTTAACAATTTTAAATGACAATTTGAAGCAGAATGTGGAACAACTTGGACTCGGCACTGATTTCAAGGTAGTGCAAGACAATGACCCTTACCATAGTTCTGAAGTTATACAAACCTACTTGCTTTATAATTGTAAATCTGTGCTCCCACATCCACCCCAGTCTCCGGATTTAAATCTGACCAAGCATGTGTGGGATATCTTAGAAAAAAATTAAAAAGCACACAATTAAAAACAGATCGAAGAAGACTGCCAGTATATTTCACAAGACGAAAAAAATGTTTGCAATGAAAGGTCTACTGAAGGGTGTAATTGAAGCAAAAAGGTAACACAAATTCTATTACAAACTTTTTGATGTTAAGAAAACTTGAATTTTTCTTTACACTATGTACAATTTTTTTACGTGAAATTTTAAAGATACTTTCTTTTTTCCCATGAAAATACTTAATCTATTTGTTAAAGTTTTTGTTATTACTTTCACTATCAAATTAAAATCAACTACAGGAAAATTTTCAGCAAAATGTCATTTAATCCCAAAGATGCTAAGAATTATTTCCTTTTGGTGCAGAATTTAAAATTGGTTTATGCTCACCATAAACTTAAGTTCGAGGTTTAAAAGCGTTTGTGAAATATTGGAGAGTCAAGGGAAGTCAGAAAACTTAAGTCCGATGTTTGTGAATATGAGTAGAAAAAGAGAAGGACATTTGATGGGCTAGCCATCAATTAACATCCGGAGCGATCTGGACGATGATCTGAATCGATTTAACCATGTGCGTTCGTCTGTCTGTCTGCATGAACGCAAACTAGTCCCTCAGTTTTAGAGAAATCTTGCAAAAAGTTGAGGTCGAAGCGTCATTTTATAACATATTAATCATTTGTCGGAACCAGCAAGATCGGACCAATATAATATGTCGCCCGCATACAATCGATTGTTACGATAAGCGGGGTTAGGGCTATATATCTTTCAATTACATTGGCAAGAACGACAAATTCAGCTGATTGGAAAACCAAATTATTTTATTGACATTTGTCATTAATATTGTACAACATTTTAATTAAATCTAAAAGTTTCAAGTGAGCAAGCGTATTTCACCCCCTGCAAACTGGGTATGCAATTCCTAGTGTACTTACTTAGAATGCTTCTATTATATCCATATAGAATAATGTATTAATACCAAATAATATAATAGTAAGTATCATAATAAGTAATGCCTTATATAAGTATAATGATTATAATAGTAATATATTGATAAACTTCAGTTGAATTACTTCCATTAAGAACCGGCTCGCTTTTGTAACTTGAAAAGGTAATTACTCCGAAAATTGTCGCACCATCATAGCTAAACTGTAGATGGAACGTGTGATCTAAATATAAAAATTATATATATATAGTAAGCAACTCTAAATATCAATATCCTGTCTTCACCTTAATTGCAGTATTCATAGACAACGGTTCCACGCCGGCAATCGTAATGATACGTGGCACTTGAGATTGTACAGGGTGTTTTTTTACAGGTTTGTTTTTCGAATAGAGATAAAACTGGCATTTTGTGGTCAAATCTGGCAACTCTAATGTCATTTATGTTCAGTTTGGTTTGCCATTTCATCATGAACAGGTTGACAAAAGAACAACGCTTGCAAATCGTGCAAATTTATTTCGAAAATAATGGTTCAGTTCGCGAAGTTTACCGTGAGCTCCGTCCATTTTATGGTCGACATAATCGTCCATCAGAGCAATTAATTCGGTTAACCATGGATCGTTTTCGCACTACGTTTACTCTATGTGATAATACGCATCCGCAGAGACGTCGAACAGTGCGCACCGAAGAAACAATTGCCGCTGTAGAGCAAAGTGTTGAAGAGGACCCGAATGAATCGATTCGCCACCGTGCACAGCAATTGGAGCTTTGTCCATCAACTTTATGGAAGATTTTGCGCAAAGATCTTGGCTTGCGACCTTACAAGATCCAGCTTGTGCAAGAATTAAAGCCGCGAGACCATGCAATGCGTCGTGATTTTGGTGTATGGGCCGAAAATGAGATTGATTTCGATGCTGATTTTCATCGCAAAATTTTGTTCAGTGATGAGGCTCATTTTTGGTTGAATGGCTACGTCAACAAGCAAAATTGCCGCATTTGGAGTGAAGAGAATCCACATGAGACCCTTGAAACGCCATTACATCCACAAAAACTGACTGTTTGGTGTGCTCTATGGGCTGGTGGAGTCATTGGGCCATACTTCTTCCGTAATAATGCTGGAGAGGCAGCTACCGTTAATGGAGACCGGTATAGAGCCATGATAACCGACTATTTTGTTCCCGAATTGGATGGCATGAATGTGGATGAGTTGTGGTTCCAACAAGACGGCGCTACATGCCACACAGCGCACGTCACAATCGATTTATTGAAGGAAACATTCGATGAGCGCATAATTTCGCGGAATGGACCTGTCAATTGGCCACCAAGGTCGTGTGATTTGACACCATTGGATTATTTTCTTTGGGGATATGTGAAGTCGCTCGTCTACACCAACAAACCAGAAACGTTAGGGGAATTGGAAGCCAACATTCGTGGCGTTATTGCCGACATACGACCCCATATGCTCGAAAAAGTGGTTGAAAATTGGACCTGTAGAATTGTCTTTATTCGAGCCAGCCGCGGCGGCCACATGCCCGAAATCATATTTAAACATTAATGGCATAAAATTGTCCTTCCAATAAAGCCAAATTGATGGACCTTAAGACGATTTTCTTGTGTTTTATTTCAATTCGAAGTTCTATACCCCTTAAATAAACACCCTTTAAAAGCATCAAACTTACGGTCTGCTGATCAGGCAAACTAAGATCATACCAACTTATATCGTATATACCATCGCAGAATTGATCATTCTGTTTCAAAATCAATTTATACATAAGAATGTTAGAAAATTGAAAGTTGAAAAATACAGTCTCATAAATAATTACGCATATTTCAACACGAGTACCCAGAAAGCTGTACATATATAGCCAAACGAAACAAACGAAGATGTATGGGTAAGCGTTAGGCCAATATTTCAATAAAATGATGAGCAAAGTGGTTAGTATACCCAATGTTGTGCATATCATGTGCGCAGAAATCGTCCAAAAGAAGAGTACACCAATACCTCGCTTTGCGTCGTAGTTACGTGAATTATGATTTTCTATAGAAAACCATGAAAAGATCGAAGATAGGTTCCAGGGTTACGAAAATACTATTTAAAAAAAGGAACAAAGTAAATATTTAAAAACGGAAGTAATATAAAATTTTATTGCATACATACATTCAAAAAACCATAAAAAAAAACAAATTCAATTAAAACAAAATGAAATATTCAATCAATTTATAGAAACCAAACTAAAATTAATCACTATCGGATGAGTCCATAGTGGATGTTGTCGTAAGTCGGCTTTTCTTCATAAAAAATTGGTCCAAAGTTGTCTGAACAGCTTTTTTTTCAAGTTAAGATACATTTCTTTGTAGCAATTGATATTTGTAGCTACCACCTGTGACACTTTTAAACTCCTTACGCTGTCAGGATCGTTTTTTAAAAAAATCTCCATACCTTCGTCAATCAAAGAGAGGTTAAATTCTGTTCTTCGGTGGTTTCTATAGTATGGTCACTGCCATCTTCTTTATAGGCAATTTGCAATTCCAGTTGCAACAGTTCTTCATTAGACAATTTATGGTTGTGCGAGGTTAGCAATTCATTTATGTCAGTCTCCTCCATATCTTCAAAATTAGACTCTCTAGCCAAATTAGAAATTTCATGACGAACTGCTGGAGTACCATCAACTTCTGCGGCGCATATTCTGTGAACACATTCAGGCCATATTTTGCGCCAAACACCATTCATGCAAGATGGTTTAACATCTTCCCAAGAATCGGAAATAATTTCTATGTCTTTCATAATGTTGAACTTTTTTCAAAACTCTAGCATAGTATGCTTATCTTGTCCATCAGTCTCACTTAAAAGAAGTTTAAATGTTCGTCGAAGGTAATAACTTTTAAAAGTCGATATTACTCCCTGATTTCATAGCTCTTGGATTTTCTGATTAATAAATGAGAAATGGTTTAAATTTGAAGTCACCATTTGCATTACCACCAAGAAGAAGAGTCAGTCTATCCTTGCTAGGTTTAAATCCTGGCGCAAATTTTTCTGTTTTAGATATGAAAGTTCTATTAGGCAGACCCAGTCTCGTCAACATTAAAGACTTGTTTTGGATCGTAGCCACCTTCCTGAATTAGAGCTTTTAACTCTGCCGGGTAGTGCTCTGCAGCAGTTATATCAGCGCTAGCTGCTTCGCCTTTAAGAGCAATGCTGTGCAGATTTGCTCGAACCTTGAATCTCTCAAACCAGCCCTGACTAGCTTCAAATGTTTCATTCTTGTCTGTATTACTACCACTAGCATTGCCATTGGATACTGCTTCTTGTTTTATGTCATCAAATAAACTTTGTGCTTTCGTCTGAATTAACATTTTACTTAATGGTATCCTGTGCGCAACTTGATTTTCAATCCGCATAGAAAGCAAGGACTCCATTCGGATCATCAAAGTACTCCTTGCACGGGTCATCGTCTTAGCATCTAGTGATATTGCAGACTTTGCAGCTTCTCTTATTTTATCTCCATCTCGACCTCTAATAGTTCTGACAGTGGGTGCAGCCAGACCAACAGCCTTTGCTATCTCTACGGCCTTCTCTCCTTTCTCAAATCGTCCCAGAATATCTAATTTTGTATCCAAGCTGACGGTCTTTCTTTATTTTTGGTAATTTTACCAGCACCGCCCTTCCCACTCATTTGGCTAAAAAAATTACAAGTGTATGCAAAAAAATAATATAACCCCGCCAATAAATAAATTAGAAAAATATTTACCTTTTTGGTAACCAGAAAATACCCGTAAAAATTTATAAAGATTTACTATTTTCTTAAAAAAAACACAATACACTAATTGAAACTCAACTCTAAAATAAGCAAAACAAATTGAAAATAAAACTGCACGAAGTTGCGTTGATTTTCAGTAAGCAAGGGAATCCCCGAATTGTGATGGCACGGCGCAATAGTTGCCAATAACTTGTCACCGCCAAGGCGATTGAGGGCGAGTTTCGCGTGCATGGGCAACACGCTTTGTGTTGCCCGTAATTGTCATTTACTTTATGTTGACTGCCTTGTTTGAACACGGACATTAGAAACAAAAGTCGTGCCATCTTTTAGAAAAAAAAAGAAAATTAAAAAAAAAAATTTAAAACTCGAACCCAAAACAAAGCGAGGTATTGGTGTATGTTACAATTGTCATTAAATCTAAAAATTTTATATAGATAAGCATATGGAACTTCAGAATTTGAAAGAATTATTGAACAACTGGTGGTCTTATAAAGGGTGTTTTTTTAGGGGTATAGAACTTTGAATTGAAATAAAACACAAGAAAATCGTTTTAAGGTCCATCAATTTGGCTTTATTAGAAGGATAATTTTATGCCATTAATGTTTAAATATGATTTCGGGCATGTGGCCGCCGCGGCTGGCTCGAATAAAGCCAATTCTACAGGTCCAATTTTCAACCACTTTTTCGAGCATATGGGGCCGTATGTCGGCAATAACGCCACGAATGTTGGCTTCCAATTCCCCTAACGTTTCTGGTTTGTTGGTGTAGACGAGCGACTTCACATATCCCCAAAGAAAATAATCCAATGGTGTCAAATCACACGACCTTGGTGGCCAATTGACAGGTCCATTCCGCGAAATTATGCGCTCATCGAATGTTTCCTTCAATAAATCGATTGTGACGTGCGCTGTGTGGCATGTAGCGCCGTCTTGTTGGAACCACAACTCATCCACATTCATGTTATCCAATTCGGGAACAAAATAGTCGGTTATCATGGCTCTATACCGGTCTCCATTAACGGTAGCTGCCTCTCCAGCATTATTGCCGAAGGAGTATGGCCCAATGACTCCACCAGCCCATAGAGCACACCAAACAGTCAGTTTTTGTGGATGTAATGGCGTTTCAAGGGTCTCATGTGGATTCTCTTCACTCCAAATGCGGCAATTTTGCTTGTTGACGTAGCCATTCAACCAAAAATGAGCCTCATCACTGAACAAAATTTTGCGATGAAAATCAGCATCGAAATCAATCTCATTTTCGGCCCATACACCAAAATCACGACGCATTGCATGGTCTCGGGGCTTTAATTCTTGCACAAGCTGGATCTTGTAAGGTCGCAAGCCAAGATCTTTGCGCAAAATCTTCCATAAAGTTGATGGACAAAGCTCCAATTGCTGTGCACGGTGGCGAATCGATTCATTCGGGTCCTCTTCAACACTTTGCTCTACAGCGGCAATTGTTTCTTCGGTGCGCACTGTTCGACGTCTCTGCGGATGCGTATTATCACATAGAGTAAACGTAGTGCGAAAACGATCCATGGTTAACCGAATTAATTGCTCTGATGGACGATTATGTCGACCATAAAATGGACGGAGCTCACGGTAAACTTCGCGAACTGAACCATTATTTTCGAAATAAATTTGCACGATTTGCAAGCGTTGTTCTTTTGTCAACCTGTTCATGATGAAATGGCAAACCAAACTGAACATAAATGACATTAGAGTTGCCAGATTTGACCACAAAATGCCAGTTTTATCTCTATTCGAAAAACAAACCTGTAAAAAAAACACCCTGTATTAAGAAAGAACTTTGGAGCATAAATTTTATTAAAAATTTTAAATGAAAACAATACAATTTTTTTTTTAATTATGCAAGTTGAAAATGTCACTTTTTTCTTTCTTCTTTTGTAAAGTTCATTTTTTTTTATGTTTTTGACACTACAGTATTTAAAAAAAAAGCTTTGCGCATACAAAAAAAAATATTTTGAAAAAAAAAATTTATTTCTAATATTTGAAAGTTTTTCACAATTGTAAAAATTAAATTTGTATTATAAATACCTCTGATACATTTAAGAATATCTTGAAATTTTCAAAAGAGTGTGGTTTTTTTAAGTACTAGTTTTTGAATTTTTTCACAAAAAAACTTTTTTTATTTTTTAACTTTCTAGTTCTACAAAAATCAATTTTGAAACCAAAAATAAGAAAAAAAATTAAAAAAAAACCATTTTTGAAAAGAGAAAAAGCTCACTCGATTTTGAAAATTTTTATAACTTTAGTTATATCAGAGGTATAACAAAAGAACAGTTTTGTTCCATAATTTAATGCAGAATTCCGCAGAATTTAATTTTGTATACTTTTATAAGATTTTTTTTTTTAAAACTTTACAAACCAGGAAAATTTAGAATTTGTATAACTTTACCAACAATTCAAGTGTACATTTGTGAAGTCTCTCTATCTCTATGGCGCGATATACAACAGGTATATCATCATAAACCTCCTAAGAGATTTTTGCGCCAAGCTTCTCTTCCAATTTGTGGTGTGCCGATTTGAATTTTTCCCTACAAATTGGTGGGACCTACAGTTTTTTGCCGACTCCGAACGGCATCTACAAAGGAGACGAATTTTTGCTGAGAAGCCTGTCATGGCAGAAATACACTCGGAGAGTTTGCCAAACCACTGCCGAGGGGCGACCCCGTTTTGAAAAACTTTTTTTCAAATCACTTTTGATGTTACCTGTACCAGGGCTCGAACCATGGACCTTCGGTGTGGTAGGCCGGCAACACTACCTTCACACCACGGTGCCATGACTATAAACGAGCTCAAGGCCAAGAAGTATTATTGTTTTTGTTTTTTAATTAATTATTTTTAATTAATTATAACTTTTTTTTTTGCTTTGGTAGAACTTCGTTTTATGACTCTCCACTAAAATTCATTCAAATCGGAAGGGGTCGATTTCACACATATGAGGATTTGACATGAAAGGACCTATATTGATTTTTTTGTTATTACAAAATGTTTAAAGATGAAAAAGTGAAGTCAGAAAACCATACCAATGTTTAAAGCTTGATTACTAGAAAGGCCCACCTAACGAAAAGTTTCATTCAAACTGTTTTTGTGGGAATTCAATACCTTACAAAACTATATGCAGTTAAATAATTTACTTTTACAGTCTAGCAGTTTTTAAGCCAAAATGAGATCAATCCCAAAAAAATTTTACGAATAGGATAGATCTTGAAAATTAATAATTAAGTTCTAAAACTTTTATTTTTTTCTTGCCATTCTGAAAAATAAAACTTTTTGATATGAATTGAAATGGCTTGCTAAAAAATTTTAGGATTTCTTAACCAGGTTATGAGCTAATCCGCCTCCCGATATTGACATCAAAATGGTAGTAAAATTACTTTTTTGGAGTAATTAAGGTCGTTTCTTTTTATAAGACCACCACTGTATAAACAAAAAAAAACCTACTCCAAATAATATTGATGCCACTGTGCAATATCATTGAGCATCGCCGTAATACGTTTATCCTGATTATTACTCAGCGCCAACATTTCATGCAATTCATTTACTTTCAATTTAAAAACATCATAAAAGAAAATCGAATGTGTTAAATAGAGTATGACATATAAATCGCAGGCATATAAACCGAATGCCGCTATAAAAACACATAAACTATTGAAAACGATTGTAATAAAATATCCTTGCAAGGTTGACGCATCGATGTAAGGCATTTGACACATAATAATCAAATGTTTTTCACCTTTCCCTATATAATGCTGGTGGCGAAACTAGCGCCGATAAAGCCGAACAAAAATATATTAAACCACCGATAATTATGAGTTGTTTCATACTTTTGTTCCATGCCAGCAATTGATGCTCATACTTTTCACCCAACACTTCGTATTTTTCATAAATATCACCTAATTCGTAAGCTAATTGACGATATAATCCTGGATACAAGAGGAATGAACACAACTTGACCAATCCTTGTGTGGTACAACTAATCGGTGAGAATACATCCAAGAGTATTGTCCAATCTGTGTTGATATCTTTGGCAATGGTATATATCGAACATAAATAATACCAGGCCATCGCAGCTAAAACAGCAATGGTTATCTTATTAACTTTATAATTCTTATCGATTACATCAAGGCCAGTAAGAAATGAACAAAGACGTATTATCTTAAGTAATTTGTAGTAAAATTCAGAAGGACGCTGTGCTGATTGCATTTTTAAGCGTTCTTTCAACCGTATTTTTCGCCTGGTCTTGTGACTGGCATATTATAGTTAAAACAGTATATTAGTCTGGTTTAGTGGAATGTGCAATTTTCACACGCTTGTCCAGGTAAAAAATTGCTGGACACAATAATAGAGTAATTAACCCTCAATGACTGAATTAATTGCAGCAGAGAATAATTACATAATTCTGTTCTGGCATTTCATACGAGGGCTGTTATACGCTTGAGCTAAGAAATATTTATTTGCGAAAAGGATTCTAAGTAAATCTAGAGAATTTTAATAAAAAAAGGCTAGTAGTCGTGAAGTTTGATGTGTAGACATGTGTATCCTGCATATAAATTTAATTAAATTATAGATCGCATTAAAATATAGACATTACTTTCTTTTTTTTATTTTACTATACTTTATTTCAATATATTTTATTTTACATTATTTTTTTTATTATATTTTATTTTATTTTAATTCATTTTATTTTTTTTTATTTTATTTTATTTTATTTCACTTTATTTTATTTCACTTTATTTCATTTTATTTAGCTAAATTTTTTTTATTCTATTTTATTTATTTCTTTTTTTTTATTTGATTTTTTTTTAATTTTATCTTATTTTATTTTATTAAACTTTTTTTTAATTAATTTTATTGTATTTTATTTTATTTTATTTTATTTTATTCTATCTTATTTTATTTTTGCTAATGTAATCTAATCGCAGAGTTTCTATACGGAATTTTATTCGAAAAACTAACTGTTATCCGCCTAAGATCCGAACAATAAACGGTACCTCAAATTACATGAACATTATAATTTGAACAGAACGGTTTACTTCGAGAGAAAAGATATTAATAGGCATTATCGTAGATCCGTTCTCTCAGTATTTCCAAGCAAAAAAAAAAACTTCAGGGTACACCCTCTTATTTGTGTCCTCAAAAGTGATTACAAATACAAATCGAAATGTTAATAACTCTATTAACCCATCAAGACGAATGTGAGATAGTAACCAATTTTCAAAGGTGATTACTTCTACCAAAAAGCGTATACATGTGTGCAACTCCACTACAAATCGGACTTAAATGGGCACAGTGAGTTCTTTATATTTAAACGAAGTTAACTTGAATAATATTTTATTTAAAGAATATGAAAAAACTTACCGAGCTAATATACTTATGGCTTGATTACTCGGGAACTGCCCAAGTGAAGAAATTTTTCTTTCAAAACTTTTTATTAATTTCCTGCAAGACTATATGCAGCTAAATTTTTGTACTTCTGCCCCCATATTCATAAAATAATTTTATAAAGCTCTTATAATTCAAAATTTGTATGAAAATATCATTTGTAAAAGATTTATCATACAATTAAATTTTTTTGAATATCGTGGTAAGAGATTTTCAGTTTTATAGAAAAAAATTACCTCGGCACTTAAAAATCTTAGCGAGCAATATTAGACCTAAAAAAATAATATTAAGAGTGCTATAGTTTTTGCAGTATCTTATATATAAATAGACAAGATGAATGCAATGTAGAACCGTTTTCTGCTAAACTATAATTCTAAGGTCTACAAATTATATATGTATAGATAGGAAATTTTGAGGTGTACTTTTATCCGTAAATAAAAAAAATTTTTTAAATCATTTTAATATAAAAAATTTAACATAAAAGTCACACCACTACACATTTACTTATTCACACTATAGACACGCTGTGTGTGTGTGTACTTGCTTTTTGTGTACTATGCTAAATCGTGAGCATGGCCGAGGAGTTGCTTTGTAGGAAAAAATTAAGAGCCGTAGTAGTGTAAGTAGACTTGCCATGCATGTTTTTGTGTTATTCGTGTGGTCGGCTCTCACTGTGAGTGCGAAGAGTTGGTAGTGGAAAAATGAAAAATAAGTATTCGCACTATAGAGCCTCTGTTGTGTCATGCATTCTTGCTTTAGTTATTATTATTGTATTGATCACTGGCTACGATACCCAGTGTCAGCTGCTCTCCTGAGAGCACGAAAAGTTGCTTTGTTGGATACATTAGCTGCCTGGCGACACGCAAGCATATGCTGCTGGTAGCCATAGCAACGGGTGGTAACCATAGCAATCGGCGCGAACGACGGGTAGTCGTGCTCACACGTACTTGTTGTCGGCTTTCGTTGATGAAAATCAAAAATTTTAGATTTTTTCGCTTGACAGCTGGTCTATTTGATCGTTGCCAATGTGTTTGACAAGCATTAGGGTGTTAGTTTTGTGAGAACGTGAAATGAGCAAGCTCGCGGAAGAAAAAGATTTCACGTTGCGGTTTATTGAAACTTACGAGTGCATGATGCTTTTAACTCTTTTAAGAGGTTCTCATGCGTAAACTGTTTATGTTTTGCATACAAACTTTTCATCCACAATTTTTTTTTTCTTAATTTTTTTCTTTTTTTCCGCCAAAACAACTGCAGTTACAAGCAATAAAAAATCGTCATCCGAGGACATGTTTACGTGGCGCTTGATGCTTTATGCTTGTATGGTGGCCGGGCAAACGACAATCACCCGATTACACACACAACCACCAGTTGCTATGGCTACCAGCAGCATATGCTTGCGTGTCGCCAGGCAGCTATTAAGCAAGCAATGTAAAATATGAGCAAATATGTAAAATTCATTGCTGATACCTACAAACAGGGTTTACAAAAATAAAACAAATGATTACTCATAAAGAGTATTAAACACCGAAGAAAATTAAAGGAAAATAGAGGAAAGGAAAAGAATTGAAAGAAGGATAATTAAAGGAAAGAAAGGAAAGAAAAGGAAAAGGAAAGGAAGGAAAGGGAAGGGAATGGAAAGGATAGGAAAGGAAGGAAAATTAAAGGAAAGAAAGGAATGGTAAGGAACTGAAAGGAAGGGAAGGGAAAGGGAATTAAAGGAAAGGTAAGAAAACGAAGGGGAAAGAAAGAAAATAAAAGGAAGGGAAAGGAAAAGAAGTTTGAGGTAAGTAAAAAATAAAATAAGAGAGTAAAAAAAGAAATCAAGGAAAATAAAAATATGTTAGAGGAAAGGAACGACATAGAAAGGAAGGAAAAAAGGCGGATAAAACATACCTACAGCAAAAAATAAAATAAAGTTTATTGGTTGAATTTCAACCACTGGGCGAACTCTAGTTCTCTTTATTGCCCGGTGTGAAAAATAATATCAACACAGCCCAGACACAAGCAGAAGAGAAACGTTAATACCAGGAATTCACCACTCGCTGTATCTAAGTGGATTCACAAGAACCATTCAGACTCTACACAGTCAGTAGGTGTAATGAGACTCTTGGACTCCCAACGACAAGCACATGTTCAATCTCTATAACAAAATGCATTGCTTGGGATATTAGCAGTAAAGTCAGCTGCTGCTGACATGATTAGCTGAGAATCTCTTATGATTTGTAGATCATATCTCCTGCAGCGAATTAATATTCTAAAAAAAACTTACATTTTCACGCCTAACTTGGTTTTATTTTATACAATCAATTCAAGGCCGCTGTCAAAATTTTGCAGGCATAAAAAGGCAATGCCAAAGAGTAACCGCCTCGTTGACAGTGTCATACAGTAATTTACCACAATTTTCGATTACAGCTGTAACTTAGAGACACTACTACCATCAAACATTGAAGAATCATCATAATTGTGTGCCACTGATTTTAAGGACCTATTATGTTGTTATAAAAGCATTTAGGCGCAAATAAATAATACTATTGGTTTCCGAATGCCTCATAAGTATAACTATATACCTACCAATAAAATGGTTTTGCAAGAATTTCGCATATCAATCACGAACAACTGACCGATAATAAACCTATCATAATATGTTATGTTCAGTCACTTTCAAAATGTCACGGCAGCAACAGCCACCCTTAAAAAATTATGGTAAACTCATTGCAGTTGTACGTTTTTGTTGCCGACTTATTGGTGTTGATGTACTGAATAAAGATTTTAAATTTAATGTCGTAACTGCATTTGTAATTACTGCAATTATTTGGTATTATTTATGCTCAGTTTATACCATTGTCAAAGATTTTTCGCAAGATTGGACTGTATTATTGGATGTATTTTCACCGGTGAGCTGTACCACACAAGGGTTGGTTAAATTAATCTCAGGGTTGCTTTACCAAAAAATGTATGCAGAAATCAGCACGGCAATATTCGAAATATATAAAAAGTATCAAACAATGGGCGAAAAATATGAAACAAAATTGTTTGATTGGTGCAAACATATGAGAACAATTTTCATTATAGTTGCCATAATATATTTTCTAACGGCTTTGATCATGCTAATGGTGCCGCTCGTTTTATATATTTGGAAAGGAGAAAAACATTTGATAATTTTATGTCAAATGCCATATCTCGATGTGAAAACCAATGAAGGTTATATTGCAACGACCATTTTTAATGTAATTTGCGTGTTCATAGGTACCTTTGGACTGTATGCTGGTGACTTAATTTTCATATTATTTTTGACGCATTCGATTTTCTTCTATGATATATTCGCTTTAAAAGTTGAAGATTTACACTTAGTAATGCAACGAAATAGAAATGATGTACGCATAACGGCAATGGTAAATGATATAGTGAAATGGCATAAATTTTATTTGGAGTAAGTTACATTAATATTAAAGTTGCGTAACCGGGTATCAAAAAAAAAAGTTCACTTTTTTAATGTACAATATGCAATGGAACAAAAAAAACCCTGAATTTTGTATTAAATAACTGAGAATAACGTAGGTAGAATAAATTGAAGTTTTTTTTGTAAGTTTTACGAGCACAAAACCAATTTATAGTAATTATATATAGGCTATAGTTATGGTACTATTTCGAGAAAAAACCACGATTTCTCGTCCCTAATTCGTAGTCAATTTCAATTCAATTAAAAATCTATTAAATAAATACGGAAGTTGAGAAAGTTTGTCCCCTTTTACGACCAAAATATATCTAAGTTATAAATAATTATATAGGCATCGATAGATCTGCTCAGGATGCGCTTCCATCAATCAAATAAAAAAAAAGAAATAACATCAAATGAAATAAAATAAAATAAAATAAAGCAAAATAAAATAAAATAATTGAAATCAAATAAAATAAAAAAAATATAACAAAACAAAATATAATAAAATAAAATAAAATAAAGTTAAATAAAATTAAATAAAATAAAATAAAACAAAATAAAATAAAATAAAATAAAATTAAATTAAATAAAATGAACGGAAATGAAATGAAATAAGATAAAGTAAAATAAAATAAAACAAAATAAAATTAAATAAATAAAAATAAAATAAAATTAATTGAAATAAAATAAACTAGAATAAAATAAAATTAAATTAAAAAAATAAAATAAAGTAAAACATGATAAAATAAAATAGAATACAATAAAAAAAATGAAATAAAATAAAATAAAATGAAGTTAAATGAAATGAAACGAAACGAAACAAAATAAAATATAATAAAATAAAATGAAATGAAATGAAGGGAAATGAAATAAAATAAAATAAAGTAAAATAAATTAAAATTAAATTGAATTAAATGAAATAAAATAAAATAAAATAAAAAAAATAAAATAAAATAGAATAAAATAAAGAAAAGGAAAGAAAAAATATGGGAAGCAGCCCTAAAGAGAAGCAAGGAAATGAAAGTGAAGGAAAGGACCAACAAGAAAAGAACTGTAGATTGAAGAAAATTTAAATAAATTTAAGGAGAGAAATAACAGAGAAAGGAAGGAAAAAGAAGGCGAGAAAATGGAACCGCAAAAAATTCAAATAAAATAAAATTTTGCGGTCTCTAGTAAAAATAATAATTGTTATCAACTAGTGCGGACCTCATCATACGAAATTGTGTAAAAAAGACAGACCGCAAAACCGATAACTAAAATTTTGTATGATAAAATATTTTACAAGCAGGCGTGGCGCCGCCCATATTTAAACTCGCAGTTCCTATGTACTCGAATCCCTGCTTTTATCGAGCGTGATTATTCTTTAAGTCATACATAAATTCCCTTTCATGAAAATTTATGGGCGTCTTTTGAGTATTTGCAGACACTTAACTAGCAAAAACGATGAAAACTCAATTAATAACCAAACTTTAATTCTATGTAAACCCCGCGATTACTGGCTTAATCCAGGGATTTGGGTACGCGCTTCTCTCAGTTGTGTTGAAAAGAGTGAAGAAATAGTTTCTCCATACAAATCTTCTTCCATCTGAACCAAATATGTTGTATTTACTCTCATTCATGGATATAAATCATTCCAAAAGTCTTCTGGTTTATCATCAACCGTTGTCGTATACTCCAACCTCTTCACTGCATTTTTCGCTGATATAAATGACGATGTACCCCTTGCATCCCTTGGATTTTTGAAAATTTCTTATGGTTTGAGGATTAACAAATGGTCTCCCAGTTTCCCCAAGCCTTGCAGCAATCTTAGGTACTCCAATTTTTATATCAGTTTTAACCATTCGTTCAACTACTCACTCGTTATACTGATTTCATTTTTCTTGTCATTGTCAAAAATTCTTTAACGCCATTTTAATCTTAAATAGGAATAATCAACTGCGCAAAAGAATTTTCGCTTAATAGTAAATAAGGCAAGAGATGGTATTTACAACTTTTTGATGCCTAGATGAGAAAACTGCCTTTAGTTTAAAGCTTGAAGTTAAAAATATTTAATCTTTTTTACTTCATATATAGTCACAATGCTAAATGTAATACAATTTTCTTCTGGACCATATCTGTTCATGTCACATGCACAACGCTGGGCATTTTGAGTACATTGCTGATAATCATGTTGAAGGATTGGCCAGGTGCTTATGCCTACATACTATTTTGCTTCGTTTGGTTATAAAGGGTGTTTTTTTTAGGGGTATAGAACTTCGAATTGAAATAAAACACAAGAAAATCGTTTTAAGGTCCATCAATTTGGCTTTATTGGAAGGATAATTTTATGCCATTAATGTTTAAATATGATTTTGGGCATGTGGCCGCCGCGGCTGGCTCGAATAAAGCCAATTCTACAGGTCCAATTTTCAACCACTTTTTCGAGCATATGGGGCCGTATGTCGGCAATAACGCCACGAATGTTGGCTTCCAATTCCCCTAACGTTTCTGGTTTGTTGGTGTAGACGAGCGACTTCACATATCCCCAAAGAAAATAATCCAATGGTGTCAAATCACACGACCTTGGTGGCCAATTGACAGGTCCATTCCGCGAAATTATGCGCTCATCGAATGTTTCCTTCAATAAATCGATTGTGACGTGCGCTGTGTGGCATGTAGCGCCGTCTTGTTGGAACCACAACTCATCCACATTCATGCCATCCAATTCGGGAACAAAATAGTCGGTTATCATGGCTTTATACCGGTCTCCATTAACGGTAGCTGCCTCTCCAGCATTATTGCGGAAAAAGTATGGCCCAATGACTCCACCAGCCCATAGAGCACACCAAACAGTCAGTTTTTGTGGATGTAATGGCGTTTCAAGGGTCTCATGTGGATTCTCTTCACTCCAAATGCGGCAATTTTGCTTGTTGACGTAGCCATTCAACCAAAAATGAGCCTCATCACTGAACAAAATTTTGCGATGAAAATCAGCATCGAAATCAATCTCATTTTCGGCCCATACACCAAAATCACGACGCATTGCATGGTCTCGCGGCTTTAATTCTTGCACAAGCTGGATCTTGTAAGGTCGCAAGCCAAGATCTTTGCGCAAAATCTTCCATAAAGTTGATGGACAAAGCTCCAATTGCTGTGCACGGTGGCGAATCGATTCATTCGGGTCCTCTTCAACACTTTGCTCTACAGCGGCAATTGTTTCTTCGGTGCGCACTGTTCGACGTCTCTGCGGATGCGTATTATCACATAGAGTAAACGTAGTGCGAAAACGATCCATGGTTAACCGAATTAATTGCTCTGATGGACCATTATGTCGACCATAAAATGGACGGAGCTCACGGTAAACTTCGCGAACTGAACCATTATTTTCGAAATAAATTTGCACGATTTGCAAGCGTTGTTCTTTTGTCAACCTGTTCATGATGAAATGGCAAACCAAACTGAACATAAATGACATTAGAGTTGCCAGATTTGACCACAAAATGCCAGTTTTATCTCTATTCGAAAAACAAACCTGTAAAAAAAACACCCTGTACATGTATTGTATTGTGGGTACACGCGTCGAAATATGTGTAAATACCTGCATCACTTCACATAATTTGAATATTTTAATTTTTTTACGCATTTCACACTATTTTCTAGAATGATGAATTTATCAATGGAGTTTACGATATCAATTGGTATGATTTGGATGTTGACAATCAAAAAACTGTCAAATTGATGATTTTACAATCGCAAGTGGAACGCAACATAACCATAGCGGGAGTTGTACCGTTATCGGTCAATACAGCTTTAAGGGTGAATAATTATATATAAGAGATGGGGTATGTGAACATTATATTAATTCTAATTTCTATTTCAGATCACTCAAACAGTTTACAATATAGTAGTGATGGTGTTGCAACTTTCCGATTGAAAGCATGTATAAAATGATGGTTCTTGTTTTGCAATAGCCGATTTTTTGGTTAGCGACTTACATATGAATAAAATAATCAAGCGTTTTTTTGTAAAAATTTTAAATTTCCTTTGAAAATCAAATGTGAACTAGTCGCACGAGCGATAGCAACCAAAATTGGGGGCAAACAGAAAAATTGCATGGAAATGACGAATAAAAACGACGAAAAATATTAGACGTACATAAGTTTAAGAACGATTTTTTTAAAATAAATATTGTTATTGAATCGAAAATGCTATCATTTATTCATCTTATCTCACTGATATGTTTGCGAGACTTTCACGTCTAAAGTACTGACCTAATCTCTTTTGTACACTCATTCTCTGTAGCGAAGAATAGGTAAGAAGATTTATACCCTCACATGGTCATGAAGATATGGGCACCAGCGGGTTGTCTTTGTTACTTAATCACGTGGGAACTGCACAAGGGATTTTGGTGAAAGTTGGTGTGCAGACATATATTAGTCTAGAAGGAAGTATAGGCTATATCTTCCGAGCCGTTAATTTTTCCTAAGACCAGTTAATTTTTAATATTTGTTTGTTTTATACAGCTCTTGATATATTTAACCTATGATAATCCCTGCAGTCAATTCTACTTGTTGTATACTAGTCAAATACTAGTTTGCCAAACCGACTCAACTAGTTCGAGTTCTGTATTTTTTCCATATTAGCAACCGGTATTTTTAACACGGCGATATCCTACGAGATGGCAATTGTCCGCATCTGCATCAGCACCATACCAATTGGCATACTAGCCAGTCGCTGCATCCGCAGTATACCAGTGGACACACCAGTCATCATATACATCAATAACATACCATTCAGAATACCAGTCTGATCATACCAGTTTACATACTAGTCAGTACATACACCAAAATCATACCAGCCGTCATACTAGTCAGCCTATGCATCAGTATCATACCATTTACTATACCACTTCATAGTAGGTTAGTTAATTTGTTGTTTAAAAATACACGAATTGCAGAATTACATTACAAACCACTTTAATGATAATTCAGTCATCAGATATAAAATTATATGTATCACTATATTAAACAAATGAAAATATAATCGCTGTTCATAGCAATTTTACCCTTGGAAAACATTTCTAAGAAGTAATTTTCTTCTTTTTCAATAATAGAAATTTTTTGATTGAATCTTGTAATTGATTTCACAAGCATAAATGTTTAAACTTTATCTAAACATTTTATGGAAAATTTTCAAATTTAAATATTAATCTTAGATAGAATCTAGTCCATACTTGTAAATAAAATTAAGGAAATTCAAGGAAGATAAGGTTTTTATGAAGTTTCGGAGTTATTTGCAAATCACCATGCAGATAACTCGCTTATGAAATTCTAGTACATAATGTGGCAGTTCTTAGTAACTAAATTTTTTAAAAAGTGCTATTTTAACCACCTTGTTATTGTATATGCCTCTGCTCGGCAATTTTGTAGTTGCAGCTTTTAAACGATTCCGTTGAAGATTCATTGTTATTTTACTTATGAAAACTGCATTTCACAATCACAATAAATCAACCCTGAAAAATAACAACAATTCAATATTTTTTTTTTTTTTGTGAATGTTTTGAAACTTTTTTTATTAGAAAAAGGTTACTAAAATTATTCCAAAAAGAAATGTTATTTACTGACACAATTGATTTGACAAACGATCGTTTCGTTTTCACATTTCTTCGTGGTTTCATTTGAACATTTCTTGTTCGTTGTTGCTTCGTTACTGCGCCGTTATTGCAGTAGCGACGTGGCGAGTATTTCATAAAAAACTACGAAAATGGAGAGACAGGCAAACAAATGCAACTGAAAATACATAGATAAGTCAATCATTGTTCTAGTTTTTTATGTATTTAGAATTATATGGTTACTTTTATTGGTTTATCTATATATCTATTATTCGTTCTGTTACTTGGAAGCATCGGAGAAAAGTGATTAGTTATTGATGTTTGTGGATCGACTTTGTAGAGCCTTTTTATTAGAGTTGTGAATAAACATTAGATTTTTATTTAACTCGATTATCATGTTATTTAACCCTAGAAAGCTAGCTTTCGCTCGCTCCCTATAAAACCTAGCCATTCGTCGATTCGACGAACATTCTTTAAAATACTTATTTCTAATATAGTTATTTAATTGATTTATTGTACGCAAATGTGTACCAGTTTTTAATCGTCGAAATGAAATATTTTTTATTGTTTTGGAACAATTCAGATATATTTATTTTAAGTCTTTTAAAAGGCAGTCTTAAAAAGAGACAGCAAATTTGCAATAGCGTATTCGTCGTATCGACGAAGGTTACGTGTCTAGGGTTAAAATGTGTGGATCGATTTTTTAGAGTTTTTGTATTGGAGTTGTGAATAAACAATTGATTTTTATTTTAATTGACTATTTTGTTTCTAATTATCGATTTTTCTAGAGTCGCGTTTTTAGATTTGTGAATAAATAATAGATTTTTATTTTAATAGATTAAAGTTGTGAATAACTAATCGAGTATTATTTTTTCCACTACTTTGTTTTTAGTTACAAATTTTTGTGTATAAATTTTTTAGAGTCTGGTTATTAGTGATGTGAATAAATTTTATTTTAATCGACTATTTTGTTCTTAATAATCGATTTTTCTAGAATTAATTTTGTGAATAAATAAACGGTTTTTTATTTTCATCGACTATTTTGATTTTTATTATTGATTTTTGTGGATTCATTTTTAAGGGTCTGGCTATGAGAGTTGTGAGTGAGTAATCGAGTTTTATTTTTTCGACTGTTTTGTTTTTACCTATCAATTTTTGTGTATAAATTCTTTAGAGTCTGGTTATTAATGTGAATAAATAATTGATTTTTATTTTAATCGACTATTGTTTTTAATTTTCAATTTTTGTGTATCGATTTTTTAGAGTCTATTCTGGGGTGCGGGAGAAGATTGGGTTCCTCAATGTGATTTCGAATTGTCGCGTGCTTAAACGTATCCAAAGATTTCGGCAAATTAAAAGGCACTAAGACAGTCCTGTATTGAGGGTTTCTCTGATTTCGCCCGGCACTTATTTCAGTATTTAAATTGATTAGTTGGTATTTATCTTTATTGCTTGAATCAAATCTTTGCTGATTAAGAGGATGTATTAGGTGTTTTGTAAATATGGTTAAGGTTTCTAAATTTAAAAAAGGTTATATTTTCCAGTTCTACATACTGCCACGTTCTGTGACTCAATATCTTAATAAAGGTTGAAAGCTCCGGCAACAGTATTCCGTTTCTGAAGGAGGACATTTTTACGTTGAATCCCATTAAGGTGTGCAATATAAAAAGCGAGTTATGCTTTTGACCGGCACCGGCACCTCACACCACACACACATCTACCCATGCATAGCAACAAAAAAAGAATCTCAATAATCACAATTTAAAACCGGTTAGCAAACAACATATGTCGTATTAAAATTATGCAAGTTTTTACAACAAGCACAAATGGAAATAAACATATTTGGAAGTACAAACTTCTCATTAAGAATTACATTTCCCTTTTGTTGCTTAAGTAGAATTTGTTTTTAACAAAGCCATATCGATTGTACAAAATTCAGTTTCCGTTTTGATAGTTTTTTATCCGCTTGCGAACAGTCAATGTCTATCTGTGGTGGAACCTTTCACTTAACCGACAGTTGTTGGATATGTTGGATCACTACTGCGCCAGCTCACAAACAACATTCAAAGGCGTTGAGCTGCTATAAATTACAATGAACTAAAGGCCTTGGTTATGAGGTGGCCTGCAAGCCACATTCGTTTACTGACCAAATACTTGAGGTTGACCAGTTAGCAAGTCATGCAATTGAACAAGGTGGTGTAAATACCGATCAATTATCATTTGGTGGGAGCCAAAGTCTATCACAGAATAATATAATTATGCATATATCTACATTAGACTGGGGCAACATTTTTTTTTTTTTTTTTTTTGAGAATTATATACAAGTTTTCAGAATGGCGGAGCAAAAATACTGAAACTTTTCAGTTTTATTTTATTTAAAAATAGTAATCAATGAAACAGTAAAAAATTTCTAAATTACTTAAAATTAATTATGTGGCATGTGAACAGACCTGTTAAATTTTATTAGTGATTAGTAATCAATTAATTAGACGGCTACTATTAATTGATTACGATTGGAAAAAACTTAAAAAAAAATCCTAAATTATCAATTACTTGATTATTTTTGGATTATTTTTCATTATTTTTGGTTTTTTTCAGTATTGTTGATGGAAAAATTATCAAAAGTACTCAAAAACACTTTTTTTGATTATTTTCGATTTATGTTAATAATTGTAAAAAGTAATGATTTTTTGTTTTGATTATTTTTTTTATTAATTAGAAAACTGGTAAAAGTAAATAGTAATGATTTTTTGTTTTGATTCTTTTTTTTTATTAATTATAAAATAATCATTAAAAACTGAAAATAATTGGTAATCAATCATTTATTGGATTCTTAATAAAATAATTAATCAAACCGGTAATCATTACAATAAGTAATCATTATTTAACAGGCCTGCTTGTAAATAATACTATTTAAAAGCATTTTTTAAAAACACCATATCTCAAGATGATTTTATAGAACGCCTAATGCATATTCAGGAGAGAGGGGGCGTTGTTGAAAAATATTTTGAGATAGATCGTGCTTCAATTAAAAAAAAATTTTTTTAAATTTTCAAAGTAGGGTTTTTTTTCAAAAATATTACAAAAAAGGGTGATCTTCCACTTATTTGATAACTGAGTAATTGAAAAAATGTTTTATTAAAAACCAACAAATAGTGGGTCTGGTCCCTAGGCGATTTCTCAGTTTCTCTGTGGGAACTCTTCATAGCTGTGATATGCATTGTACCAGGATGAATGACAAAAACAGTGTAGCTAAGAATTTTAAACTGTTTCCTAGATTTTCATTACCGCAAATAGGGGCGTGGTTAAAATCTGATTTCTTAGATTTGCAATATGAGCATTCCTTGGCAATATTTCATTAAAACATCATAATTTTTTCTTAAAATTCTGCGTTCACAGGCGGCATGCAATCATTCCTCCATTCATCCTTGATGTTTTGGTATAAGAAACTCTGTATCTATCTCGATTGTTTACACCATTAGAAATCCCCATTACGTACACAAAGTCCTTACCTATAAGTCTGTGTAATGGGAAAGTTACCCCACCATCTTTAGAGCAGATCTATATATCTGAGTTCGAGAGTCGGGCCAGCTAGCGAACCTTTCTATATTTCACATCTTTTAAAGCGGACTTCGAGATCAATTTGTTTTTAAAGCTAAGTATCATAGACCCAGTAAGCGTTGCTTCGTTTATCCCTGAAAACGATGACTGCAAGGGAAGGGCAGACTTCGCTACTACACTTCCGGTTTCGACTTGCGTTTCATGGGCCACTGATCGATAGAGTGCGAAGTATTAATACAGACATACAGAGTTACAGGTCAATAGATCAATAACAATAGATAAAGATTTGTTTGTGCCTTTTAATTTTTTAATTGTCAAGTTCAAGGTCAGTACAATGAAGAGATAAACATACAACCGCCATAGCATGGACTCTTAACCAGAAATTATATAATTCGTTTTATTAGAATTTTTACACAAATGCACATACCATATCACAGTCCCATCCATTAAATGTCACCAGGACCATCGCGAAGCATTTTTTTCTGATTTGTAATGTGTGCATCCGGTATTCTCTTCAAGACTTTGAGGAGGAATGGCGTAAAGCTTATAGTCCTGTACTCATTTGACTTCGAGTGTGCAGCTCTATCTCAGACACTAGTTACAGTGACTGGTGTGACCGATTAATCGGCCCGACTCTACAACAGATTAAGTAGTTTTCTTGGCTTTCCCGGGTTAAATTTGTTAGCATACAAAATGGTTTCGTAGCCAATAAAAGTTTACCAGCAGCCTGTGTAGTGGTCTTGGGATCCAATCTATCACAGAAATCTACTTCTAAAAAAATTTCACAAGAACTTCGATCCAGGAACTTTTCATGAATAAATATATATGGGTCTTTCCATGCCAAATCGCCATATAGTTGGAATCCATCCCTTTCGATTTAAATGAAATTTGGTGAAGAGTTTCCTTGTATCATAAAACAAAGTTCTGTCAAAAAAAAAATTTTTTTTCAAAAGTTATGCAAATTAAAAATTCCGTTTTTTCCTGCTTTATTTTTTTTAGTATTTCGAAAACTGTTGTAGTTAAAAAAATAAACTTTGGCACGTTCAAAGAGGGCATTGAAAGGTATAAAAAAATATTGAAAAAAATATGGAATTTTAGATTTCTTAATATCAAAAAATTAGAGCTCGCCATTAAAATTTGGGCTCAAATTTACTTCTATCATACTTTTCCTTTTTATTATTATTGCTGTTTCCGACAGGGTACAAGTATGAACAAAACGAAGAAAGACACTGAAGATGGCACAACGCCGAAACCGGTTTGTATCCAAACCAAAATTGACAAGGGATGACGGAAAATCGTTCCAGAAAAATTAATTCTATTATGCTCATATATCTAACAATATCCTGAAATTTTCAGAAGGGTGTTTGTTTTTAAAATATAGATTTTATAGTTTTTTAACTCTCTAGTCGAGGTCAATTACTCAATTTTGATCACTGAAGCATTGTAATAACAGAAATGTTTAAATCTTTTTTTTTTTCATTGCATAAAATTTAATTATTTTGTGTAATTGCATTTCAAATAGAGTTGTTTTGATTACTTTTGATTATTTCGAATTTTTTGTGTTTATTTTTGATTGTATTCAGTATTGTTGTAGAAACACATTACTGAAAAAAATAAAAAAAAACAAAAATAATCAAAAAAAAATAAATCAAAAAAAATCTTAGGAAGGTAATCAAAACAACTTATTTTGATTATTAAAATTTTTTTTTTTTTCGATTTTTTTAAAGTAATTGGAAAATAATCGCTAAAACTTCAAAGTGATGGTAATCAATCATTAAATGGATTCTCAAGAAAATAATTTTTTTTTTTTTTTTTATGGCGCGATATACAACAGGTATATCATCATAAACCTCCTAAGAGATTTTTGCGCCAAGCTTCTCTTCCAATTTGTGGTGTGCCGATTTGAATTTTCCCTACAAATTGGTGGGACCTACAGTTTTTTGCCGACTCCGAACGGCATCTACAAAGGAGACGAATTTTTGCTGAGAAGCCTGTCATGGCAGAAATACACTCGGAGAGTTTGCCAAACCACTGCCGAGGAGCGACCCCGTTTTGAAAAACTTTTTTCAAATCACTTTTGATGTTACCTGTACCAGGGCTCGAACCATGGACCTTCGGTGTGGTAGGCCGGCAACACTACCTCCACACCACGGCGGCCGCAGCTCTGATATCAAAGGTATAAACAAAAAATTTTAGGCCAAAAAAATAAACATTACAAAACAGGCAACAAAGTAAGATTTAATATTCGCAGAGCTTTAGAAAAAATAAATTTTTTTTTTCTTTACTTGGCAGAACTTTGTTTTATGATAAAAGGAAACTCTTCACCAAATTTTATTCAAATCGGAAATTGTCGACTCCAACTATGTGACGATCTGGCATGGCCCATATTTCTTCAAAATGTTCACAACTGCACTAAAATGGATTACGTATCATGCTATTAGATGCAATTAACAAACTTGTAACTGGTTTCCTCATAAAACCATAAATGCTCTATTATTAGATTATAAATTGCAGTTGACGCTTTCACAAATGCACAATAATTAGTCTCGGTATATAAAGCCGCTGGCGTACTGGTTGTGGTTACAAAGCGATCATTGCAAGTGGAACTTTTGTCTTCTAAAACTACTAAAATACATAGCACAAAGCCAATGAACTAAGCCAGCTGGTGACCAAATAAATGGTCGAAGCACTAAACAACATTGTTATTTGGATAAAGTTAATAGAATAACAAACACTTCTCCTTTACTTTATGATGAATACACAGCACATACGTGGGGTGCCTTTTAAGTCGTGCGGCTAACATAAAACGGTTAGTGGTTGATGAAGGCAAATGACAATATTAACGATCGATTAGGTAAAACTACATTTTGCACACTCTAGGGGCAGTTTACGTTTATGAAACGGTTTAGATTGCGCTGAATGAGAGTAGAACCCATTGTACGTAGAGCTGTAAAGCAGGACGCGTAGAACATATTGTACTAACACATTTTGGATGAGCCTGATCTACATATTGGTTATAAATCCGAATCTGGTCGAATTATCGAAATAAGGGATATCTTAAGTGCTAGTAATACAACGGTGAAAGCTGCATTCAATTTTATTCAGCAGCTTTTGAGTGATACTCCAACAAACATATAGACAAACACACCAAAATTCTTAAAACTGTTGATTTGGATTATATTGGCTCAATAATGATCCCTCCTATTAATTTTTCTTGATTTTGAATATCTGCAATATACAGGCATCAACTTGTTACAGTTGAATTATACGTATGTAGAGCTTTAAAGAATTTTCTTAAAAATAATTTTGAATGCGAGTATCATTACTCATCATCACCAAACTCACAAGCCAACCCACGTACAAGTATTAAATGTTCAAACGCAATTGCATTCCAGTTTCCTAAATTGGATAAAAACAAAAAATCTGTAGCAATGCATGTGACGGTGGTCCACATTTTTGTGTAATGAAATTGTTGCATGCGATAAATATAAATAATCTAACGGATTGCCGTATTCAAAACAGTTGCATACGAGTATCGACTGAGGGAAGCAAGCAGTTTAACAATTTGGTGTATGCGGAATATAAAGTGCATACTATTATAAATTACACACATGCACATATATTTGCATAGTTGGTGGTGCATTTTATTTAGTAGTGGGATTATTTTCGAATAATATTCTAATAAATACTATTCGAATAAACGAATAAAAATATTCGTTGCACAAAATTTGAAATAATTTATCCGTTTATTAGAATAGTATTATTCGAATAGTGGTATTCGAATAGCATTATTGGAATAGTGGTATTCGAATAGTATTATTCGAATAGTTGTATTGAAATTATACCTATGAGCATGCGTTCACGTTTTGTATGTATGTTTGCTTGTACAAATGTGTGCATAAGTTGTAGTGATATTTGTTAAACTATTCGAACACCTATTATTCGAATAGTTGTCATTTATTCGAATAATACGAATAAAAATATAAATTTTTCGCTTAAATATTATTCGAATTTTTCATAGCCTTCGAATAAATGGATTTTTTATTCGAATAATTATTATTCAAATAGTCCCACGCCTAATTTTAGTAGTTCCATATGATAACCTGAGTAATTTTTTAATACTTATCCTGTAGGAAAATCAAGGGTAGTATGACTAGTTTCATTTCAAGTAGAACTAAACGATTTGTAAAGCAGATATTTTACTTATTTAGATTTTATATTTCTTCCTATTTGACTTGATTATAATATTTTATCCAATTACATAGTTATTACAACCACGAGACCACAGCAAAAGCCGCTTAAGTGGCAATGAAAAATTTTCAGTTATAGATTCAATGGTTTGAAGCAGACGTGTGTGTCCATTCGATATAAGTATGTACTCTTATGAAAGTTTTTTTTTTTTAATTTTTTAGCAAATACATACATAATCACTCATTTGTTTCAAAAATTAAGCAAATCGGATAACAATTATTCAAAATTGTTTGAATGAGACAGTCCCATCGCCTGTGCACACGATAATTTGTGTAAAAATTTAGATATTCTGAGATTTTCTAAAATATTCTAAATTTGGTATCTCCAAGTGAAATCGTCAGATATTTGAATTCGACCCTTTCCGAGTTAAATGAATTTTGGAAGGGAGTTTCGTTTTATCATAAAACTAAGTTTTTAAAAGTTATGCAAAATCGAACTTTGTACTTTCTGCTTTTTTCCCATTTTGTAAACTTTATTATTTCATTATTTCGGAAACTACTGTATTTAAGAAAAATTGTAGGCACTTGGTGTATAAAAAAAATGTGTTAATGCCTAATTTTCGATTTGATCAATTTTGAAAAAAAAAAAATTATGTTATTAAAATTTTATAATTTTGTGTTTAATTAAATAAACCCGACTAGAAAGTTAAAAAAATTCAAAAAAAATAAAAGCCCAAAATTTGAATTCTCATATTTTTTTTAAAATACCCTTCTGAAAATGTCAGGATATCTTTCGATATACCAGAGGTATTACACAAAAAATGTTTCAAATTATCTAACGATTTTATATAGAAAGAACAAAATAGTCAAGTTTGATAGGTAGGCAATTTTGTTAGAGGTTCAGTTTTTTACTATGTTGAAAATGTTTTTCCCTAATACATGTGAGGTCTAATGGCCTTGCACACTTTTAGGCAATTGACTGTTTTCCGTACAAATTCCACAATTATGCTTTGGGCTTGGTGAAACTTATTGAATGGTTAAAAGTAAACCTCTCCGAACAAAATTGCCCATTTTTTTTAGTATGCGTTACTAGCTGTTTACCATATGTTAATCCATTTGTTTTTTTTTTTTTTTCAAGATTCACGCGTTTCGATCAAAATATTTTTCCCGCAGGGTATGTGCAAATTCGTAACTACTTATACATAACTACATACATATAAGCCGTATATTGAATTAGCTTGGCACTTTGCAAATTTGCATAGAAAATTATAGCTTATGTTCGGTAGTGATGAGAGACAAAATTCAATGAGTACGAGTAAACGAGTAGTATGTATACGAGTATGCAACAAGAAAAAAAGAATAGTTTATGTGGTGTTGTAATGCCTGCAGTTACATATGTATGTATGAATGCATACAGATTTATGTGCACTTAGGAAGGTGGGAAGATTTTCTCACAGATATATTGTAGTGTAGTTAAATTTTTTTCTTTTAGTATCAATATGAATAGTCAGTATGAATAGTTTTATTGATGAATTTACAAAAAGCTAAGACATTTTTTCTTTGCTATTTTTTTATTTTTTAATTATTCTTTTTTTTTTTTGTACTAAAAAACAATGGAGCTCATTAAAGTAGATGCACAAATATTATTACTTGGAGTTTTATTTAAGCACGAAATTTTGAAAGGAAAAAGTCAACGAAGTACTCTACATTTCGTCAACACTGGGCAGCTAATCTACGCTTCTGTTGTTGTTGTAGCGACTACTTAACCTGCCCAACGTGTCACCCCTCATCCAACACTGTCATCAGGCTCTTCTAATGGAAGTCCAAGAAACCTAGCGGCTTCAACAGGGGAATCTACGCTTCTCATGCAGCTCCCAATACCTGTATCGAACTTTTTTTTTAAATCTGTCTGCTAAGATACCTTTTTATGTACTCCTTATTGTCTTCCTTCTACAAAGCTCTCAACTACTCCAAGCTTATTAGTTTATTTGGTATGTTGGTTACAGTGTTCTGCTATCTTAAGACAAAGCGCTACCTACAGTTTAAGTTCTTACAGTTCTTGCCATAACCTGAGCCACTTTTATTCTTATAAAATGAGCTAAGTCTAGATGTAAGAACTCTCATCACTTGGATCAGCATCGCCTTTATAAGTAACTGAATACTGAAAAGACTTTCCGCAAACTTCATACCCGTGTACTGATGGCTATAAAAATCCTGAGACGCTTCGAAAACTCAATGGCAGTAGGTTAGGCTTGCTTGTGAGACCTTGTCACTGCATTACTCACACATACCCCTGGTGATGGTTAAACCCATTTTGAATGCCCTCAATGAGTGCCAGCTGAAAGATAGATTTGATTACGGTTATTAATTACTAAAGCACTTGCTCTCAAACTTCTGCTGCCCTGTAAAGTAACGAGTGAGCCATAAATGGGGACATATATTTGGTTTGCGTGGAAAAGTTCATCTTTGAACTTGAAGGTAGTCATAATACTAAACCTTAATATTATATCTTCTAACGATATAACTAAGAAGCAGACCGAAGTAAATAAACTGATGAAAAGGGATGACTTTCTCTGAACTTAAGTTTACGATATCTCATTAGTATTATCTTGATAATGAAGTCTAAGATCACCATCTAAAGTCGCAGACAAAATAATGCAGAGGACTAAAAATCTTGTTCTGAGTGTTTCGTGGTCATTTTTAAAGTGCAGCTGCAATTTTTACACATGGCAGTACTGGGTTTTTCTGTCAAAAATTTATCAAAACACGTAAGCGAACGAAAAATTGCCAAAATATTAAAAAACTAAGAAATAAAGAGAATATATTTGTGCGACAAAAAGAAGTATTTAAAATATCATATTGTATATATCTATTGTGTTAAAAAGTAAAATTTTAAGTTTGATTTCAGTAGCAAAATAGTGATGGAATTCGAGTGGGAATCCAGTATTTTTTCAAGTATATTTTCATTTTAAAAGTGTTCCCTTTCGCAGGAGAAAGTTTCTCCAATTGATCTCAAGTTTAAGATAAATGTTGGAAATTGGAAAACGGATTTGAACTCCAATGTATTTCCAATAAAAGTGTTTATTTGGAAGTGCGATATCGAAGCCATGCACATCAAAGTAAAAAGTAGACTTAGTCACCTGTTTTCTGGAGTTTCTATATTGGTCTCATCGTGCATCTCTTTCTAACTTTCTTTAAATGGTCATCTAACCGCCTGGGCGATTTTGACCGTCCAACATACTGGCGCCAATTGGATATACCGCGGGATCGCAAATCGGTCTCCACTTGGTCCTTCCATCGCAGTGGTGGTCTTCCTCTTCCTCTGCTTCCACCGGCGGGTGCCGATAAGAATACCTTCTGGGCTGGAGCCTCTTCGCTCATTCGGACTACGTGGCCTAGCCAGCGAAGCCGCTGTGTTTTAATTAGCTGAACTATGTTGGCGTCTCTCTCTTTCTAACATTCCTTGAAAATAGAAGCTCGGTTTGCGCCACGATATTGAACACAGTGCCAAATGCCATAGTGAAATCACTCTTGTTTTGATACACAATGTGAACAGCGAAAACTATGTTAATGATTCCCTTTACCAGCCCTTTTTTTCATTTCATCAGCTAGATAAAAGGGCTCTTCGAGATGCAAATACTCGTTACAAATTATTAGGAATCATCTTGATTTTTATATAAATTGCATTCGCGATGCCTAAACAAAAGTTTTAAAAAGTTTTAGTGGGAGAAAATTGAGCGAGCAAAATGACATTTAATGCAAAGAGTAGAGTTGTTAGTTCTTGTTGCATAGATTTAAGTCAGCAAGAATTCGCAGTCTATCACATCAGCTGATTTTGGCATGTGGTTACATTTTTGTCAACAAAACAATTGAAATACATGTTTTGATGTGCCGCCGTTATTAATTTTTTGGAGTTATTTAGTTAAAAAATTGCTTTTAAAGGTGTAAAATATATATTCGAACTCTAATACCCGTTGGCAACTAACAAATTCTGCTTTTGAAATATATAATTTTTAGTAGAGCTAAAAATTGCAACCAAGTGGAACTACAACAACAGAATTGCAATCTTTAATGATACAAATAAAATCGTTTTCTCGCTTTGTTATTTTAAGCATTCTCGAGTTCAATAAAAATTAAAAACAAATTTGATTAAATGTTACCTTGTAAATTTCAACCTCGTCCGGAGATAGCTTTAAGAGCTACAATGTTTTTTTTCTTTCTTTTGTTCTGGTTGTCAAAATATGTGAATGATTAAATGATTCCTATCCCTTTTTTATAAAAATCTTTGATTATTAATATCCTTCATTTATATTATTCACTCGCGTGAAATATTTGCTTGTAATGAATAATTTTATTTTTGTAGACTGCAATTAAAATGTTATATTTTGCGATTTATTTTATTTATTCACTGTTTCCAGTGGTCCATTGAATGCATTCAATGTTTACAACTGATTGCATAATTAAATTTTTGTTATCAAAATAAAAGTCATACTGCATACAAATAAATAATACGAAAATTGATAGTTAAAAAATAAAATATGTGTGGGGTTATCTCAGCTGTACTCAACAACTTAGTAAGCCTTGAAACACACATCCTTATTTAAATTAAAATTATTTATTGTTCAGAACTTTTTTTCTGTTTTTTTCTTGTGCAAAAAGTGAATGCCTCACTGTACTTGCACTTGGCTAGTTAGAAATACCACGCAACTTCACCTTTAACCTTATTATAATTTTGTATAAAATAATCGTGATTTGAGTACAAAGCTGCATTGAGCTGCATTTGCCGAGAACGAGTTCTTGAGCTTTTTTTTAAAAGCTAATATTTTTATAAAACTTTTTTTAATATCTAATTCAAATTAATTTATTCACATATTTTTTCTGTTGCATTCAGAAATTGTTTATATAATTTATTGTTACCTACCACATTCATTGCTGCACAATATTTGTCGAATCAATAGGAACAAACCAAAATTTATTGCTGACTTTTTTATTACTCTGCGCTATGTTGCAACTATATCTAATTCTTTTTTTTCTCTTTCTTTCTGTTTTTGGTATTCAAAACCACCCACTCTTTTATTTGCACGTTTTTATTTCTCAACCGTTTTGATGCTGCACAAAACAAATTAAAGCTATGTATACAAGCAGCAATTGTTGATGGTCAGTATGTATTACGTGCTGCGTTATTGACCGTGCCCCGTTTTGGTTATTGTCTTTATTTGTATTAAGCGCGTATTTCAACTGAACCGCCACAAATTGGTTTTGGCCTTTTTATAGCAACCACCAACCCCATTGACGGCTAATAGCAAAACAAGCATACGCGCGGAAAGACGTAAGATTCAAGAAAAAGTGTGGAGACGTACAGCTCTGTGGTTAAAAGCTTCTTAAAGTTTTGTTGCATTCAGTTTTTTGTAGTGGCAGCAACTAAATGAACAACAAAGAGAGCGTGAATGACGACAATGATTGGATGCGAGTGAGCATGCGCAACTTACTTTACCGATATAAGGCAGGGATGCCAACTTGTGGAAAATATTCGTGTTTTAATGGAAGATTTGCTTAAATGAATGATAGCGGATGTTAAAGAAAGAGTAAAAAGAGTAGATACATAGGAACTAATAGAAAGACAGAAAGGACTTATACCCATCCATACCGTTGTCAGAGACAATGGATATACTCCACGGAGAACTACTTGACAAAACAAAAGAAAAGGTCAGAAACTCACAAATTAGCAATACGCTAGGAGCAATCTTACAGCAAAACTTTTTCCAGTTCAACAATAAAATCTATAGACAGACAAAAGGAGTTGGAATGAGAAACCTAACATGGTCAATACTCATGAAAGCTTTCATAGAAAATACTCGTATATGCAAGAATTAGAAACCAAGCTGGGAGTGGCGTTTTATGCTAAGTACGTTGATGATATCAACTGTGTATTGACTGCCAACAACGAATGGAAACATAAAATTGATACCGGAGACTGGCAAAATATGGAGGAATGAACTACCTGTACCTACTGATAAGGATTGACAAAATCACAGATAAGTTAAACTATGACATTTATAGGAAAGCAACCGCCACGGACATAAAACATTGTACGTCAAGCCATCCTCAACAGCACAAAAACGACAGACCCAAAGGGCGGCTCTCACAATGGATACAAAAAAAGCAATGGGGGATAAGCTCAGAAGGAACTAAGGATTACGAAAAAGAGGCAATGTAGATAAAAACATAAAGATTTGGACAGCAATAATGTACATTGGATAATCGACTTATAAATTGACAAACTATTTGAAAAAAAAAAACTTAACATTAACACAGCATTTTAGAACATAGAACAACGTAGGACAAAAAGTAAGAATCAACACTAACTCGCAGTGCCCGTCTAAGGAGTGAAATTTCACCTTTATTTTATTCAACAAGTTTTTTCTTAATTATTTGATTTGAATATTTTTTTCGTAGATTAGAAATAAATGTCAGAAAAATACTGTTCCGAGTTTTTTGTTGAAAATATTTCCGCTAAATGCTTTAGCTCATATAAAAATGGCAAGCGAATTGGAAGTACGAAAAACTATTGTTAAAATTTTTCAAGGCCACCCTCAGTGGACTTTAAAAAAAATTGCTCGAGAACTTAAAGTAAGCCCGAAAACGGTTTCGAGGGTGTTAAAAAGCTTTAAGAACAAATTGGCTGTTACCCGTAAGCCAGGTTCGGGTAGAAAAAGGGGCATCAGTGATCAAAATATGAAAAAGAAAATCATCGCCGTTTTTCAGAAGAACCCCAATATTTCAGGTAGAAAACTAACGCAGAAGGTGGGATGTTTCCAGTTTTTGTCCGTAAAGCAAAAAAGGAAGATCACAAAACGTTCAAGGTTCAAAAAGTTCCAGACAGAAACTCTGTGAAGAATGTGAAAACAAAAAGTTGCACAAAAAAACTAAAAATTTGTTTCTTCGAAAAATTCAATTTCTGCATCATGGACGACGAGACGTATGTTTTAGCCGACTTTTCGCAGCTTCCAGGCCAGAAGTTTTACACAGCAGACTCGCGCGGGAATGCGGACGAAAAGTTTAAGCCAAAAAGGCGATCAAAATTCTCTCGTAAAATCCTGGTTTGGCAAGCAATCTGCAGCTGTGCAGAAAGGAGCAGTGCTTTTGTAACAACGGGAACAATAAACTCCCAAATATACATTAAAGAATGCTTAGAAAAAAGATTAAAGCCTTTCCTAAGACGACATAAGGTTTCCACTTTTTTTTGGCCTGACTTAGCTTCTTGTCATTATAGCAAATTGGCTTTGAAATGGTATTCAAAAAATAATGTGCTTTTGGTGCCTCGAGAAGCAAATTCGCCTAATTGTACAGAAATTGAAAGATACTGGGCATTGGTCAAAAAAGAAACTAAAGCAACAAAAAAAATAGAAAGGAATTCCAAAGACTTTCGGGAAAAGTGGAGCTCAGCAGCTCATAAAGTGTCAAATACTACCATAAAATTATTAATGGAAGGGGTGCCGGAAACCATTTTTACAACAATAGTAGTGACAAAGTTGTTGATATATAATAAAACTTGTAATTAAAAGGGCAAATAACAGCTAGTTTTATTTTCAAAATCGGACTACTAGCTTACGAAATTTTTCCTAATTAGTAAATGACAATTTTTTCAAACGCACTCCTTAATAGGCATGAAGTATACGAGTACATCATATCATATTGACATTACCTACTACAGCATTCACATACTCGTACTATAAATAAAAGGCAACGGATGGATGAAAGTCAGAACGACACTAAACACTAAGGATGGCGGAACGCCGAAGATGGTTTGTCAGAAAACCAAATTTTGACAAGGTATGATAAAAAATCATTCCATTTTCTCTCTAGTAGAATAATGGGAGGAGATTGAGAAGAAACGATTGACGAAGATGATCTTTATATATATCTTTATCGAATAAAGTACCACGAAATATTAAATGCTGGGAGTGTTTATTTCATTACAAACAACAACAATTATAACGCTGAGAAACAGTAATCCACCGGTGATACTTTGAAGTCCTTACAGTCGGCAACCCTGATAGTAGCAACATGAGAGCAATGAAAGTAGTTTCCACAAAGTAGCGCCGATCTCAGAGTTTTGCAAAAAATTGCAATTGTAAATTGTTATTGTCTCGCACTAATATTTGGCGAGCTTGCAAGAAGTTTCTCCTTGGTCGCTGTGGTGAAAAACTGCAGACTGAAGGCGAGCTTCAAAGTAGAATGGAGTTTATCTGTTGCACCAAAAAAAGACATGATAAAAGTTAATTAAAGATATGTACGAAAATGCAAACATTTTTTATGTGAATTTCCTGTAAGGCAGCCATGACCAAAATCGAACTTTTAGAATACTTTTTTTTTAATTTTTTGGAGATTTAGATATTTCAAATTTGACTGTAATTATCGATTAATAAGTAGACATTTCTCTCTCATTCTTTAAATATCTTTGATCCCCAATTCTTCACAAAGTCTTACCACAATAAAACGATCAGTTTCAATGAGCTTTCGCTTGAGTTGTGGTTAGTGCAAGTATTTTGTTATATTTTTTTATCTCTTTTATCGCACTGATCAATTATAAAAATTTCAAATTAATTGGAGCGTGGCAAGTATTTCTAGCTTTTGTTGTTGTTTTAGGTTCACCTATTTGTTTCGGTTTTAAAAAGGTAAACTCTTGAAAGTTGAATAAAAATTTTAAATGTATTAGATAATCATAGTTTTTTTTTTCTTTTGGACATACGAATATTTAAAGAGTTGCTCTAAGATTGAAAGCAGCTAAAATGCAAAAGTAATGCTAGTTTTATCAGTACAGCAACTATTAAAAAGTTTTTCAAAATACCGTTTTTGATGGCACAACGCCGAAACCGGTTTGTCTCAAAACCAAATTTGAGAAGGGACGACGAAAAATAGTTCCAATATACATCGTTTATGTACTCGATTTTTACTGTGAGCATCAAAAAAAAGAAAACACCATTTTTATTTGCCTTCATACCTTTTTTGCAAATCTAATTATAGATAGAATTAAAAGTTATTAATCGCAGATTACAAGGGTGATTTAATAAGAGTTTAAATACACACAAACAATAAACAAAAGTAAATCACCTTTGGAAATAATTCACCTTTATCTTACAAACTGAGGAATTTACGCGTCAGAAAAATGTAAACGCTGGCAGCATTCCTACTTTTAATTCGGGGAAGCACAAATGCATACTTAGTAACTGTTCTTATAAAAATTAGAGAATATTGAAAAAAGGTTTGTCAACAGTTTCGCGTTGTTTACCATCGACGAAAGTGCAAGGACATCAAATTTTAAGAATGGGCAAACAGACCACCAACGAGGCACGTAAAATCATTTTAGATTTACATAATAAAAATAAATCTTTTCGTGAAATTGGAGAAATAGTTGGCAGAAATCACTGCACAATAAAAAAAATTTATAGATAAATACGCTGCAAATTTACCACGAGCAGGACGACGACCAAGGCGGCTAACTGAAACGGAGGTGCTAGCAATAGTTCGAGAAGTGAAAAGCAATCCAAGTTCGAGTGCAGTTAAAATGTCGAAAAATATATCAGAGACTTTGGAAAAATCCGTAAGTGCCAATACAGTTAGGAGAGCACTTCACAAAAATGGTCTACATGGCAGAGTTCCACGTAAGAAGCCTCACATATCCAAAGTGAATCAGTAATGGTCTAGGGATGTATGGCGGCATCAGGGGTTACAGAATTGGTTTTTATTAAGTCTACAATAAATGAAATGGATTATTTAAAGATTTTGAGGGAAAAGGTTAGGCCTAGCGTTGCAAAACTGGGACTGCCTGGAAACTTGATTTTCCAGCAGGACAACGATCCCAAACATACTTCCAAAGTTGTACGAGAATGGTAGCTGTACCGAAGACTCTTGATCACCCACCGCAGTCCAATAACTTTAATCCCATCCAGCATCTGTGGGACCATCTTGACCGAAAAATTAGACAGCGGCCTATTTCCAACAAGAACAACCTTAAACGAGCGCTAGTTGAATAATGGGGTAAAATTTCTCCCGATGTAACCAAAAAGCTTGTGGAATCCATGCCTAGAAGATTGAATGAGGTGCGTAAGGCAACAGGTGGACAAACTAAATATTAAAAATAATTTCTCGGTGCGTTTATGCACCAACTTTTTGGATAATGTGAATGTGTTTTCTTTTTTTTTGACGCGTGGAATCCTTACTTTTTTAATATTACGTGAATTATTTTAAATTGTGTTTTACTTTTGTTTAATGTTTCTGTACAGTTAAAATCTTATTATATATGGCTTGTAATCTGCGATAAATAACTTTTATTTTTATTGACAATTGGACTGCTGTAAAAGCATAGATGTAACTAAAAATGGTGTTAACTTTTTTTTTTGACGCTCAGAGTGGTTTGAGAAATTTAGAGGTAAGCTGTCTTTTGGCATTGAGTTCTTAACTATTTGTGTATTTCCAATTTTCTCATTGCTAAAACTATCAAACAAATTTCAAAAAGCAGTTGTTTATGCTATCCAATTATATAACTCTTAGCTAATCTAATATCCATTACATCCATATCATACGATGACTTTCGTTTCCAATCTGCGGTATGTTAATTAGGTCACGGTTAAAACTAAATTAGGTCATTTCATGTTATTCAATCACTTTTCATTCGAAACCAGATCGCCAAAAATATACTTAATAATGAAAAAACCTTTTATAAATTGCTGTGCTTACCACAACAAAAATAAACGCTTGCGTCTATTAAGGCAGAAAAGTAAAAGTAATTGAATTGATTAGCGGTTAATTAAATGAATCAAAATGAGAATGGCGCGCAAACACAAATAAAGTGCATAATTATAAGGTCTACCGTTAGTGCGTACATGAAAATATAAATATGCCAGCTAAATTTAAAATATAATTGCAAAAATATGTACACCCAATTAAACGTATATTCTAAGGTAACCAGCCGAAATGTGCACTTTATATAGTGCTTATTTCATTTGGACAAGCTTATAATATAAGACCTAAATCCTATAACCGCTGAGTGGACTTTATTACACCCTATGGCAGTCGAACTACTACAGTGTATACTTAGTCTACCTTAGGTGGAAAGGAGATGGATATAGAGTTGCAGACATCAAAGTTCTTTTAGTAGAAATATCGATTGAATCATGTCCAAAAGTTGAGCAAACGAAAGAAAAAGCAAAAATATGAACGGAATGTAAAGTGAAGGAAATGCAGAGGAAGGAAAGACAATAGTAAAAAATTCAAATAAATATATATAATGGAAAAGAGCAAATATAATTACAGAAAAGGAACGGAAAAATATGCCAAAGGCACAGCAAATAAAATCAAGTTAAATTAAATTAAGTTAAAGCATACTAAATTAAATTAATTTCAATTAAATTAAATTAAATTAAAATAAATTAGACTAAATTAAACTAAATTAAATTTAATTTAATTTAATTAAGATTAAATTAAATTAAATTAAATTAAACTAACTTAAATTAAATTAAATTATTATAAATAAAATAAAATAACATTTGATTAGTTAATAAAACTTAGGGCACGAATTTAGAACAAAGGACTAATATTCTTACCTTGTTATAATGCTCAGCTTTTATCTTACCTTGCCAACCTTTTCTTATTTTTTTTAACCACTATATAACTTTTCCTGGCCTTCTACTTAGTAGCCCATAATAACGCATGAATTCGTTATTTTTGGAAATTCGACCAAAAGTGTCACACGCCAGTGAAATATGTGAAAAAAACTAAACGCACCAATGTGCATACTCGTACATACATACTATGTATGCAATAAAACAAACATTGGAGCTCGTATCTCAAATATGGCCAATAACGTTGATGGCCATTGAAAAGCGAAATGTAACGTGCAGATATTCGTCGCATAAAACTGCAAATCACACAATACTACCAAGTAACTACATATATATTTAAGAATTTCAAAGCTCATGGTAACACGATTACGAGAAGTCAAATGGACTTTACTTAGCTACAGCACTACGCTTTATCGGTGAGACGGTTAATAAATTTAACGGCAGTTAGTAGTGATAAACTGGTTTTATAAAAGCTTTGTAGCTACTGTGGACATTTTTTGGGCTAAGAAGCGGTTTAAGATCACACGAAAATGGTTTGTGGAAATAAAAGCATATGCACTTACGTAGATCTTACATATTTAGAGCAAGTGTGCTCATCCAGTAGCTCAGTTGGTTTACTTAGCATCATTGGATAGTAAGCACAACACAAAAAAAATTTTGCAACCGAAACAGGAAAGTTCCAACAATCGTGTGGCTGGCGCCACAAGTGGTTGCGTTTGTAGCACCGGAAACGAGAACTTTCTAGCTAGCCTCAAACTAGTCAATTTTTTTTCAGCTGAAATTCCAATTTATATAAAATACTGGGATGGTCAGAGTTTTAAATTTCCATGTTTGCGGCAGCGGTACTAGAGTATTTGACTGTATTATTTGTGCCAAGTTATAAATTATTTTTACAATCATTCTTTAACCACAATTGCTATCTCCTAGGGCATCGTCATATTGAAAGCACGAGTTGCTTATTGCAACAAGAGGAGACACTCTGCTGACTAGCTAGCTTGTTATGGATACTAGTTATGAGATAGTTTGCAATTAGTTCGTTTCATCAAATAAGCTAATTGATCATCCCTGAGCATCGGATTACACAAATAAACCAAGTTTTTTCTAATCACATCGAAGCAAATAAAAAAAGTTAAATATTCTAATGTCGTCAATGTTGAATAAGTTATAAAGCCATTTAGACCAAAAACGCAAATTGTTTATTTAGTCTGCCTTACGGCCAACTCAAAAAAGTATATATGACCATGAGTGTCAAGAAAAAGTGTGTGAAAATAAATCAGCCAAGAAACCAATTAACTAATTAAAATAACGCCTCTTTTTCTTACAAACATAGTTGGGCATAGGACACTAAAATTCGATATCACTAAAAATGTTTTCAAAAAGTTCTACACTATGCTGCAATTGTTGTTGTTGTTGTGGGGAGTGTTGTCGAATTAACAGTCCTTGGCCGGATTTGAACCCGGTACGCTCCGGTACTCCCTTGCAGTATTGCCCGACTGTCATGGTAGCGAGTGAAACCGTCTAAGTCATGTCACGTAAGGAAGGATGAGATGGGTAATGAGACGTGAGAGGCATCATATCCGTAGATCAATCATCGAGTTGCACGTCATTACCTTTGTGTATATTAGTCGCCTCTTACGACCGCTATGCCTACCTCGGGCATATTCTAAACCCGTAACCCGCAGTTTAGTGGTTTTGGAAGGTATTCCATTGTCTGTAAATACTTTTGGGATCGTTTAAAATTTAAGTGCTACTAGAATGTTTAGTGCACTCTGCCCCACTATGTCAACAATGCCCACTCTGTAATATATATTTTGCTGTTTAATTGTTGCTGAACTTTTTTCTAATTGATTAATTAAACATTTTAATTTGTAATGACGGTTGTCCGCCCTTTTTTTTGTGAAATGTTTGATTTAATGATAAGGTAGTTGTACTAAGTTTGGTAGTCTTACTTCTTCATGAAAAGTTTAACCAATCAAGACTAAAATTACACTGTGGAACAAATTCAGGTTAGCAAAAGTTAGGTCGATTCTGAGAGTGAGGGGTGAAAATAAATCGACCTTCGAACTTTGCAGTCAAATGCCGATTTTCAGCATATTCTTTGTATGGTTTTTTGGCTATAACTCGTCGACTAATTGATATTTTTTCAATCTGTTAAAGCCAAATTATTGCTAGTGCAACAATTAAAATTTAAAAAAAAATTGATTTATAAAATTAGCAAAATGTTGGAAATTTTTTTTTTAATGCTTTTTGAACATATTTTCCACAAAACTAAGTCTTTTTTCTTTCTGTTTGATCTATAATAAGCTTCTCAATTTTTTCAGTGTTGGTTTTGAAGAAACATTGAAAACGAAATTATAAAAATACGGAAAAAAATATAATTTTGAAATGTTAGTTATGAAAAGTTTTAAGTGGATCAACATCACGCTCTCTCTAATATCTTGGTCATCGTCATCATCATCAGAAAGGTCGATAAATTCGACCAACTAATATTCTGGAATTTCATCTTTGTCTTCCCCTTCTTCCTCTTTTTCCTCTTTTTCCTCGCCTTTCTCTTCTCCAAAGGTGTTTTTATACCACCAACAAATTTCAGCGACTGAATTTGTTCCACAGTGTTATTGTACACATTGTCTATCTACAAGAAAAGCTTTGGCGGTTGTCTCTAAAATTC
The DNA here is from genome assembly GCA_949987695.1 of Merzomyia westermanni. Taxonomy (NCBI): domain Eukaryota; kingdom Metazoa; phylum Arthropoda; class Insecta; order Diptera; family Tephritidae; genus Merzomyia; species Merzomyia westermanni. The sequence continues at coordinate 199,887,686 of OX465288.1, forward strand.
TGTTCTAAAGCAAACTTTTAATAATACCTTGAAAAATAATTATAAAAAAAATAAACGCAATGTGCACACCCGCAGTGTCAAAAATGGACACAAAAAACGAAACTCGATCATGAGAAAAGTTAATGCGGGTTTCTCTAAATTTCCATTCTCCATTCTAATTAAAACTTTTAATAACTTATTAAAAAATAATTATTAAAAAAATAAAAACATAAATAAATTTTCATATATAATAAAACATAAATTACTTATTATTCTTTGCTTGAGATAATTTATAGTATGAATTTTGCCAATTAGTATTTGCTACAAAATTTAGTTAGATCACTTCAGTGAAACCCCTTTTTTATAGTCGTGCTGAGAAGATGTGTTAAACCAAATCACCCTGGTCTTACCATATGACAACGCGAGAAGAAAGTGTTTTCAAATTACTATAACATTCAGAACAATGCAAACATCGTTAGATAGATAACTAGCGTTACCACAAGTAGAAAGGACATTCTAACGGCGCCACGCCCCGCACATAAAATCGTATGTTGCAGTTCTTAAGTTAAAACATAAGGATACTATTAACAAACAATCCTTTTCGAATTCAGAAATTTACGTAGGTTGATTCGGTTCGGATTCGGTTGATGCGTTAATCCAACTTTACTGCTATGGTTGAGAAATGTCTGAACTTTCAAAGTGATTTCCAACATGTGTCTCCATTCGAGGTTATACATTTTCTTTTCCAAAGTGTGTTTTCAGTTTGATAACCATTGGAGTCCATATTGAAAGTGCACACCCCGAATTAAACAGAACACGTGAGCGAACGAAAACTTGACAAAACATTAAAAGAAAGGAAAGAAGTAAAAAGATATATATTTGTGTGACAAAACGTAGTATTTATTTATAATATTATATTATATTAAGTATTATATTTTAATAATTACTGAATTACCTAACAAAAAAGTAAAGAATGTGAAGTTTGATTTCAGTTGGAAAATATTGATGGAATTCAAGCCGGAATCCAATATTTTTCCAAGTGGAGAAATAAGAATATTTGCCTATCTAAAATGGTAACTTTTGCTGAGAATGATCTATAGGTAAAAATCAAAGTTGCAAATTGGAAAACGGATTTAGTCTCAAATGAGTTTCAAATGTATATCCAACGACAATGCCTATTGTTATATAATATTTTATGCAAATAATAAGCTCTTTGAACAAACTGCGATAGTATTAAATTTCCTTTTTTAAGATGTAGACCGTCTCCTTAGTGTAAAACTATTATTATTTTCTAAAGCGATTACTCACTTCGTAATTGAGATATTCCATTTAAAAGCGCCGAACGTACTACAATTTATTTTGAATAAATGCTTTTTAAAAGGATTTAGTGTAATAGTCAAAAACTCTGTAAAAAATTATCTGATATCAATACTCTTTGCAAAAACAAATGCGAATTAATACAAATTTTTGAAAATTAGTGCTGCTCGCACCTTTTACAGTGGATCATCCCACGACATTTTTTATGTGTCAACTCGAATAAAAACTGATTTTCTTAGTAATCATCCTTTTTATTAATTTTTCTTGAATATCTGCAATGTACGGACATTGACCTGTTACAATTTAATTATATTATATATACCAATGGTGAGCTAGCTAGGATAGCATGTTTTCTACTGACCCACGATTCATCACCAAATATTCAATTAAAGATTTTTCTACTTATCTAAGTAACTTTTTCATCATGATGAAATATGACTTTTTAACTACTTAACAAAACAAAATAAACCACTTAACATATTACTTTTGCCAACGCTGTAATTAAGCATCCAGAAAAATTTAATGGAAGAAAGCATTGCAAGGTAACGGCAAAATAATTAATTGAATTACCACCTCAAAATCTTTATTCGCCATCCGTCCTTGTAGCTGCGCCCTCTGTTTGCGCACATTCGAAATTCGTCAGTAAATCCATCAAAAACAACAATATGTTTTACATTTTAAATTTTGTGAAATATATATTGATTAATTAGAGCTATTCAATTAACTGGATGATGGTAGTTGAAACTTGTTTGAGAATTCGTTTTCCTTGGCACGCGCCAACTATCTGGTTTAGTGAACTCGTTGCGCAGGAAAGCAATGAATTGTACTAGAAAAGCATATGTACATATATAAATACATGCTAATATGTATGTATGTATATATGTAACTACGGATACAAGAAATTTGTATGTACTGTATTATATATACTACTGAACTAGTGTATATATCTATATTTTCAAAGACATATTCATAGAGATTTGGAATAGATAAACTACTAAAAATAACGATTAAAACTGTATATGCATTAATCTGTGTATATGTGTGGTTATATATGTGCACGAGTGCCCCAGGCGCACACCAACCAATCTCCACACCCACAATCCCGAACAACTTTTGACTTACTAAGGTAACCACGTATTCTTTTCGGTTCATTTGCGGACACGTCATACACAAATGCGATTAGTGAACCCAATAAGCATTTTTGTTGGAAATAAATTTTAGTCTCATTTCACCATAAATGATCAAATCCGTTTTCCAATTTCCAACACTGATTTTTAACTTAAGACCATTCTCCAGAAAAATGGCACCTATGAAATTTATTATTTCCCACCAAAATTAAAGACCACTTCAATTTTTTATTAGATAAGTCACTAATTATTAAAACACGATATATAGAATATAATATTATAAATACTACCTTTTGTCACATATTTAAATATCTTTTTTATTTCTTTCTTTTCTTTTAGTGTTCTTTAAAAATTTCGTTCGCTCACGTGTTTCGTTTAATTCGTGGTGACAGATATGACAGAAAATAGGAGTGCTGCCAAGTGGAAAAATTTCAGGTGCAATGGTTTGCAAACTGAATAAAAATGTTCTATCTCAAGAAACATGTTGGAAATCACTTTGAAAGTTTAGACATTTCTTAAACATCGAAAAAAAGTTGGATGTATGCATATTGGCTAGTTCTGATCTCTTTACATGGGCTGAATGGTTCACATTTGTTTGAGCATGTCCTATGGAGAGACCAATTGTACAGATTTATACCCGAAAGTATAGTTGTAATACTCTTTCTAACCAAACGGGTGCTCTTTAAGAGTTTACTACGTTTGAATTCTTGCCAACTGTAGGCAAAAGGAATTAAACACGGATCACTCTCTTTGAAGATCAGTCACACGTTTTTTTTGCAGTGGGTCATTCACACATACATACATAGCTACCAGCCACATTAAAAATTATTTTTCCTGCTTCGACCAATCGTAATCGAAAGTAAAATTGTCGTTAGTTGTGTACAAAATGGAGCAAATGTAATGTAAATATTTTTTCGAAAAATTCCAAACTGTATGAATAATTGCTTCTGGTAATACAGGTTGGTCAATGTACAGATATAGTTACTTAATATAGTAGATATACTGCTTTATATAGTAGATATAGAAGTGGAAACGTGTTGAGTGAAACAGTTTACAAAAAGCTTAAAAATAGAGAATAGGAGGGAAATGCATTAAGGTTCATGAATAAATATTTTTGTTGGAAATACGTTTCAATCTCATTTGGGATCAAATCCGTTTTTCCATTTCCAACATTTATTTTTACCTTGACTTCAATTGGAGAAAAAGTCCATACTACAGCAATAGGGAACATTTTTGATATGAAAATATTCATATTTCTCTACTTGAAAAAGTACTGGATTCCGACTTGAATTCCCAAAATATTTTCCAACTGAAATCAAGCCTTTCTTAGGCATTTCACCAATTACTGCAATCCGCAATACGATATAAATAATATAATATTATTAATACTAACTTTTGTCACACAAAAATATACCTCTTAATTGCTTTCCTTTTTTTAATGTTTTGACAATTTTGCCTTCGCTCACGTGTTTTGATCAATTTGTTCTGTCAGATTTGATAGAAAGGACCAGTGCTGCCATATTTCAAAATTTCAGTTGCACTTTCAAAATGAACGCCAGTGGTTTTCAAACGTTACCCACATCATTCCAACTTTGTGAACTTTTTTAAATATGTGAAACTAAATTCCAGTTGGAAGGTTCCTCTCCTAAAATTCTACACACAGTGTTACTTTCTGCTTGTCAGCTAGGTCAATGGAACATGACGTGTTTTGCATTTTGCATTTCGGTGGGCCAGCTGCACCCTGTATTTTCTACGCTTGAATAAATACTCCTTGAAATCACAATGTCTGCTCAATATCTACGTGAGATTGTAGTTCGCCGTGCTCTCGAGCCATTGAGCTATACCACTTAGTAACTTTTAAGTCCAACGCTTTTTTTGTTTCAGATCTCCTACCCATTTTGCCACTTGATGAATGTTTGTGAGCTTGCATTTTTCTTTGTTTCTTCAGATGTTCGCTCGATATCTATGTAATACAAATCTGTCCTTTCGCTTGTCTTCAGATTTACTGCTGTTTTACGGGATAATACAAGGATCACGATGGCGAATACTCCGATATGCACTTGACATTTGGAAAGTTGCAAGTCTGTAAGCTGCTACGGTGGACAAAAACCAAGGGGACCACAAATATTTTTGATATTAGTAGCATAAGGGATCAGTTTACTTTAGTCACTTTCTTACAATCCGCTTTAAAGTGCTTCTTAATGGTCAAATGAGGAGTCGATGTATACTCGCAAGTATTTTAAGTGAACCTTTGAGGTGAATAAATTATCCCCGCGGTGCAAACTAACCCTGGTACAAACTATTTGGAGCTAGCTATTTTTGCTTCTGTCTTGTTGTTAGCCAGTCCCATATTCGTAAGCTATTCCTTTATTCCACTTACGGCATCATTGCATAAAACTTGGAGCAGATCCAACCTCTTCTCAACGGCTACAGTTTATATATCATTTGTACAGCCGAAGATGTGTGCGGCTTCGAGAAGATCGGTCTTTAGAACCCCATCGTACAACGCGCTCTATAGTTTGTCTAATGAGACAGAGTGCTGAGGGGCGCTGGCAGTGATTGTGTACTCTTTAACTCCTTCTTTCTCTACCTTTGGTTCTACCTCTACTTCTACCTCGACCTCTCAAAAAAATGTCTCTTTACTTTTTGTATAGAACGAGTTGTACACATAAGACGTACCCTACCTTTTTGTCAATTAATTCTACTTATGAGCTTAATGTTTTATGTGAAACACAATTTGGGCAATTATCTTATCTTAAATTTGAATGCCACTCAACCAACCAACCGAACCTGACTTGGTTTGAAAACTCATGGCTTTACGAGTACATTTCCATTTTGTTTTTGATTTTGCAGCCTTTGTTGGCTACTAATGCTCGTTGGCCTTGCATTCGTTTAAGAAACCAAACAGTCACTGCACTTTTTTTGCACTTTGCCACATTAGAATACTTTCCTCTAATACGTGTTGACAAGTGAGCAACACCGACACCAACCTATTTTCTGTCCACAATACATATTAGCCTACTTTGTACCGAGGTGGGGCTATTCCGCATTCACCGTGCGTGGTCGGTCGGTGGTAGGAGATGATGGTGCACATTAATTGCAGTCACCGCTGCATGACGAGGGTAGGGATATAGGTAGCTTACATTGTGCAGAGAGGAAATAGAAGCATGCAGCTACACGGGAAACAATTTGGATTCTGAGCATCGGGTATCCTTTTTCGTCATCGCAAAGAAAAAGCAGCGTCTCCGTTGGATCAAAACCCCCAAAACCTAACGGCGAGACGAAATTACTTTTAAATAATGAAAACACAACTGGCGTCAAGGCACTTAGCCAGACTGAGACCGAAACTTTACTGTCATTGCTTAGCACATGTAAAACTTTCGAAATCCATAGAGCAGAGTATCCCCTAGTTGCAGGTTATATTTAAGGCAGTGCTCACTAACAGTTATTTAGCCAACCTTTGGAAGTAACTAGAGTAATTTTTATTCCGAAGGCGCGTGGAACGTCTCATGTTAGTTCTAAGGATTTCAGACCTAGCATTCTGGCATCGTTCCAGCTCAAGGTACTGGAGAGACTGATAGATTCTCAATTTAGAGACATATTTGGGAGCAAAGTAGCAACATGTACATATGAAAGGAAGATCCACGGGGACTGCGTTCATGATATTGGCACATATATTGAAAAATGCTTAGCCTGCCTGGTTGTTGAGAAAGTATTATGAAACGCAAGCTCCGAAGAAAATAGTTATCGAACCTTGGCTGGTGTCGCTCGTGCATGAAATGATGAGAAGGAGGGTGCGTTCTGACTAAGCCGGTATCTCATCTCTTCTTCAGAAGTGGATTGTTGAAAGCCCTGTAGGTGTTTGTCGGCCCGACGGATGGCTCGTCCCTTGGCACTGTCTGCAAGTGGATGCATTATAAACTGACTTCAAGAGGAGCTCGCGCATCGCTGGGGGTCCGACTAGAAGCTTTCTACAAAGTTAATTAGAGACCTTGTCGTTGTATTTGGTCGGATTTGATAAGGCCTTGCTTGTTGACCATAGTTTGCCAACAACGCCGAAGAAGTCGCAGGTCCCAAGATATTGTTTACACTGTCAGTTGTAGTTTTGCTGGCCTACCACACCGAGGGTTCAGGGTTCGAGCCCCGGGAGCTCTCCGATTGTATTTCTGCCATGAAAACCTTCTCAGCAACAATTAACTGCTTTGCAAATCCCGTTCGGAGATGGAAAAAAGTGTAGGTCCCGCCAGTTTGTAGGAACAAATAGAAGGAGCACACCATAAATTGGTAGAAAAGCTCGGCCTTAATCTCCTCGGAAGTATATCGCCACAAATATTTCTTTTTAAGTTTTTTATTTTAGCTGCCCATCTGATTCCTGCGTTGAAATATTTTTTTCGGGAATCTGCGAGATTGATGAGTAGCACTTGGTCACGTTCTCTTGCCAGAGCCGCCGATGAAAATTCGGACGAACTTCAGGTAATCTTTCAAGAGGGATAGTGCGGCCTGAGGCGGATGTAATTACCTTGCGAAACTCTCGTTCACCTTAGCGTACGTCTGTCAGTGTGTGTAAGACAGCAAAGGAGCTCTTTGTATATTTCATAAAACGGTTCGGGACCGCTTTGCTAAAGTTGAGATAGAGAGAATAATAGGCAGATAAATAGTTAGATGCTAATGCAAATACAGGTCTATAGTCGACACTCTGCGAGCTGTGGCAGTAGCCTGCCATTCTGTAACCCTGTATAACCTAAAGGGAGTGGATTTTAGTACCCCCTTTTGAGAGGCATACCTTGTGCGGGTGTGTTCCAAGATCCCTAACCCGCTGGGGTAAACTTAGTATGTACAGCTGTGTTCAATATAATAGAAGTGAAATTAAAATTTATGTCGTTCGACGAAATAAGAAGAAGCTGTAATTTTAATAAATTTCATTTAAAATATAGCGAATTGTATGGAAAAAAATACCCAACATTCTGGAGAAAAAAATTCCAAAAGTTCAGAGGAAATTTTGAGGTGCTTCTAATTTGCACATTATATTATACTATTGAATAAGCTATATGTGGTTCTGGAATTCGCTATATTTTAAATGAAAATTATTAAAAACACAGTTGCTTTTTATTTTATTGAACGATATCCAATTTATTTTGTATATCAACAATTCAATTTGTAAAGTGACATGACTAAAAATGAGCTCAATGAAAAGAATAATAATTCTTTTTTAGATTTTTTTTTAATGAATTTATTACTGTTTTTGTTTTTTAATTATTATTTTTACTATCCAATTTAATTGCGCTACTATTATATTGAACACAACTGTATATGAAAGTGGGTGTCATTGAAACCCTATTTCTTTGGTCTAGAAGGTGTATCCTACTACTAATGCCATTTTTCAATAACCTAGCTGAAAGGATTTCTAAATAGCTCCCGAAAGCACATTTTCATTAGAATCCTTCCGCCAAATAATTTTTTTTTTTTTGAGTGTACTAACGATGACTTCCAGTTGCAAGCGCATATCTTTCCTAAAAAGCACACGTGCTTAAAAGTACACAAATTCACTCACACATACAAACAAGTGTGTATAGAGAGTAAGACATGTTAAACCCATTTAAGGTCTCTAAGCCTAGGAAAAATTACGAATAATAATTACGGCACTGACTTCTGGTTCGATGTTGGTACTGCCAAGTTGGTTGGCGTGGTTTGGCTTGGCTCAGCGTGAATTAGATGGCAACAAACACATGGACAAATCTGCATACATACATAAATACATTTGTATTTAAATTCATACCATGCCAACCAGCAGTGGATAAAAATCTGGATAAACAGCGAGTCGCGCTTACCAAACAACTGGATAAAAAAGTGGGCAATTTTGTTCGGCGAGATTCCCTCTTTAACCATTTTTCTCCATGTAGGTGTTTTCCATAGAAATTCCATACAAATTCCATAAAAATGGGTTGGTGTTAGTAAAAATTCGTGAATTTGTGGAATCAGAGTTTCACCACGGTTAGCCATGGTTGGCAGGGTAGGTAAGCACTTACTCGGGCTTCTGGTCTACCTACCAGGTTGTATGTTGCTTTGTTGTTGTGAGCTTTGTGCGTAAAAGTTAAAGCGCAGTGACGCATGAATAGCAATAGTTTGTTCATTTTTGTGTTTCACATTTTTACATTTCCTGAACTTGCACTTGGTGTTAGCGGGTAATGAATGCACTTGAGCAGTAAAACCAAGACGAGGTCAGTGCCGTAATTTTGTAGACGCACTTAATCACAATGTGGATGTAAGATTGTAAGAGAGTTTATTAAGTGATGGTGGGATGTGTAAAGCATGTGCGTATGTATGGGTGTACTAGTATAGCCTGAAAGCCGAAAATATGTATATTAGGGTGGGTCGATTTGTATGGACGAAAGTTAACCGATATCGCGCCATCGATTTTTCGATAGGTTTTGGGCTCAGGAAAAAAAGTTCCACTACGCATACCCAAAAAAATAATTTTCGAGATTGCGAAATTTCCTTTTTTTGACTTTTTTCGACTTTGATTTTTAAGGTTTTTTTCATTTGATTTTAAAGTTTTCATGTATACCCTGTCCGACCCAAAAATGTCCGCTAAAAGCATTGGCGATAACAGTTTTTTGAAAAAAAAAAATATTTTTTGGGTTTTGAGGTGTGTTTTGGTCAAAAAATTTACGCTTTCGCCATTTTTTTAAGGGTTTTTTCAGCATACATGCAAAAATGTTTTCGATGAAAACGAATTTGTCTCATATTTTCTGTCCCACAAACCCCAAAAAATATTTTTTTTTTTTCAAAAAACTGTTATCGCCAACGTTTTAGCAGACATTTTTGGGTACGACAAGGTATACATGAAAATTTTAAAATCAAATGAAATTTTTTTTAGTAGGTCATGAAAAAAACCTTAAAAATCAAAGTCGAAGAAAGTCAAAAAAATTAAATTTCGCAGGCTCGAAAATTATTATTTTGGGTATGCGTAGTGGAACTTTTTTTTCCTGAGCCCAAAACCTATCGAAAAATCGATGGCGCGATATCGGTTAATAAATCGACCCAGTCTAATATATATATATATATATATTATAATATTATTTGGACTCAATTTTCGATCTCATTAAAAAAAGGGCGTACAAATGGTGCAGCGTCTACTTTCTTGGAATGTACCAGCTCTTAAAGACAGGAGGCTGATTGATGTCGAGCTAACTGACTACCTTCTGCTCAAAGAACGCGAACCCAAATTTATAATTTCGTGATCGACGGCACACATAGATCCAGCGTCTTGGATGTGCTCACTTTATGAGCTCGCATTATTGACTCGGACCAACATCTAGTACCAGCCAAGATACGCACAAGATTCTGAGTAGCAAGAAGGAAGAGAGACGGTTATTTCGAACAAAAAAATAGAACAAGATGATGACAAACGTGAGCGTTAAGAACTCGAAATGTTTTCTGATAGGACTAAGGAACGAGATTTCTACGGGAATTCCTATAAGGACGATAATAGCGATATAATAGCTGAAGTACAAGTAGAACTGAAATCATGAAGCAAGCGCTTGTTCTGATTGCCGAGGAAAGCGAGGACGATTATATGCTAGATACCACAATTTTGGTCGATTGGTAATACGAGTACATTCCACCATCCGACTATGACGAAATGAAAATGACAATTTCCAGCAGTAAAAAGAAAAATGCTTCAAGAAATGACGGCCGAGCTCGTCAAATACTTGCTTTAAGTGTGGATTCATGATAATTTTCCTGTTGCCAAAGGAACATATCAAAGACATTTTAAGAATAGGATGTAGGATCTTAACGCATACAGGATACCGTGTCTAACTAGCAGAGGAATGGCAGGCTAGGATAGGTTAGTTAAGAGAGCCTGTCGATTAGCGACACACTTAGGCCAAGTTAGGAGTCGTCTTGTGGTACCGCAACCGGGTCGTAAAGTTTTGCATTATTTGACTCTTCGGTTGGTCCAAGAAGGCGATTTAGACCGATGGTTAAGTCACGGATCTAGGGCTTGAATTTTTTTCAGCTGACGAAGATCATCTAAGAATGGTGTATCCGTCCGTAACTAATTTTGTTGCAGGGCTCGGCAACCACAAATAAATTATTTTATCGATTCCTCTGTCGTCCCTACAGCTCCTGCAGCATTTCTGGAATGGAACGTACGGCCTCTCTAAGGGCTGTGCCATAAGATAGTGCCCAACTACAGTAGATATGTTCTAGCTCTTGTGGTCTGACATCGGTCGTGTTAGCCTCGCTCTCGGACAATCTGTTGGTAGTCGCCATCTTTCAAATGCGTGCATATGTTTAATATTTAGCAGAAGGTACACCAATGCTTTCTTTATCCGGAAGAATCTGCTGCTCTAAGTACCTGTGGACTGGGACCCAGACGAGGTGTAGTGTGTTCTACTCGGCCATCTTCTACGTAAAATGGCAGCTCAACTAACATGGAAAAAACAAGTAGAGAATGACTTGATCTCTCTTCGTGCTCTAAACTAGTATGAATTATCGCTAAAAAGCTATGACTCTCGTGATAGTGGCTGCCGAAATCACATCGGCTGCTGAGCGGCAATGGTAATTGCTTTTGTTGCTTTCAATTCAAGAATTCGTTTTTAGGCTAAGTGATAACAATTTATCTAACATCAAAGTGGCGTATGAATAATGAAGTGTACTCGCTTACTATAACCGTCACAGCAAAATCAAGAATTGTAGTTTTCAACGTACTCCAACTCCATCATAATAATCTTAAACCAATTTTTATAATCACTCAATAACAAAGTATGTCAGATTTAGTACAAGTCATTGTTCGCATTACTTTAGCAGTATACAAACATACATACATCCATTAACTAGAAATTCAAATAGCAAAGCAAACCATTGGCATTTAAGATATTAAGAAAAGCCAATAGAACGGCTCCACCTTCACATACCACAACAGGATGGCAACAAGCAGAGGTGACCTTGCCAACAATGCTAAAATTGCCAATTCATATAATTAAAACATTTTTAGGTATGAAAAGCAATAGTTTCCGTTCATTAGAATGCAGTTATTTTCAATTTATTTACAAACAAAAAATATACAGGGTGGTGCAAAAGCGTAAGCATATTTGAAATTTATTAATTTTTATTGTTTTTAATATTTTAGCAAAAAGTACACTTTTAACGGGGAATGATGCTGTGGTTATTTGGAAACTTCCAACGACTAATTTAGTGACGCTTGGCTGTTTATTGACAATAAGACAACAATAGGCGTCATCCGGTCGTCGTGATCCTGAGCCAGATAACAAAATTTACATGTAAATGCAACAACAACGATTTTAGTCAGGTAGATGCAGACATACTACTGGCTCAATTTATTATATTTTTCTTCTGGAGATCAGCAAACCCCATATAGTCAAAAAAAAACAAATAACTTTGATCCACACTTATGAGGTTTTTGCCGGCATACACTGATAAAAGCGTTTCTTATTTTTCGAAACATGTATTTGTTCATCGATACAAAAAGACGCTGAAGTATTGGAATAGACCCAAAACGTTCTTTGAAATGTTAAATAAAAGGTCTTGCTTGATACAACGTGATACTATTTTAGTAACTAAATAATTATTTAAATTAAAGTGACGTTTTGAACGAATCTCCTCAAATCGATTACAAGTAATTGCGGACTGCAAAGAATATTTCCCACAATATGCGGGAGAATGAAAAACAGTATGCAACAACTGCGAACAGTTTAGTCCATACAAAATGATCACAACTGGCATTAGTCGCATCCTCATTTGCCACTCATCTCGGACGCATCCTTGACTAATCGCAGATTTTGCAGGGTTTAAGTACATTTCATATTTGTGTGTGTGAGTAAGTACCCTGTAAAAACGATGGAGTATCAGAGTGCTCCAATACTTATCCTCATTCATATAAAAAAGGTGGCCCAATTTACATGGCGATGTTCGGTGATTGGGTCACCTAATCCATCTTGGAGTACTCTTTACTCCATGGAGTATTCTACACAAAAGCGAGAGAGGAGTAGGTGTTCGTTTTGAGGACTACCTACTCCCTCTCTCGCTTTGGTGTTGAATACTCCTTGGAAGCATTTTGAGAGTAAAAGCAAAGAAATAGAGTACTCCCAAATGGATTAGGTGATTCAATCACCGGGCATCGCCATGCGAATTGGAACACCTTTTTTATATGAATGAGGATAAGTGTTGGAGTACTCTGATACTCCTTAGCATGGCATACCTATACAGGTAATATAATCCCAAGAGCTGATTAGACTTTTGTCATTTAAATTTTCTCTAAACTGTCAAACTTGCTTTCAATCGGTTTGTTTACATTTTAACATGTGCTGTGCCGTTTTGACGTTTTAGAGAAGCGATTTTTAAGATGGCCGCCGTGATGTTACCTTTTTGACTATGTCATGCTCCTTAAGGATTATTCTTTGGATCATGTACCGGAGTATTTCCGTTTTTTACAGGGTAAAATGAGAATAAATGAGAGAGGAATACAGATGTAATGAGTACATATTAGAGATGGAATTTCATGCTTAAAATAAAGGTTCGTCATCGCGCACTCATCCTCAGAAGAGTCATTATCAGGAAATTGTTAAACAAAAATTTTCAATTTCTTCCACTGTTAGGCTTTTGTTGTTGGATTGGAACATTTCTAATAGCAAAGTGAAATTTTTAGAGGAATCGTGAAGTGGTATTTATGTTGAGCTTTTTCAGTAAAGAGTATGAGTCCGCGCCAAGGCCGGGTTAGCTTAATTCAATTTACTCACCTCTCTGCTACAACTTTTTTCAGCAAAAATGCTAAGAATATGTACCGAAAACTGCCAAAAGCTTTGTTAATTTTTTGTTTAACCCCTGAGCAAATTAAATTTTTTTTTTTTTTTTTTTTTCAAAAATTGCACATGGAGCCCAAATGAAAATCACACATATCGGATCAACCACAACTTCAAACTAACATATGCTCAAATCGAACAATTGAATAGCAAAATCAATTCGACACGAGTGAAAGTTTAGATATTCCGTACGGTCCTGCATGAAATTTATTTTGAATGTCTCAAAAATCTAGAGAAAAAAATTATTGAAAAAAAATATTACGTTTTTAAATTTTGTATGCAAGAAAATACATAATTCCCCAAAAAAAATCAAATCTTGACACATAGTTTGATAGAAAATTTTTTTAAAAAAATTTTATAAATATTGATTCAAGACTTTGGCATTATATTATATTTTATATTATATTTATTTTTTATTATTATATTATATTATATTTTATTTACAGTAATTAAAAAAATTCAGGTTCTACCACCAAAACACTCGTATATCCTTTTGTGGTACGAACGCGCCTTTTTAAAATTGTTTTAAAGAAATCGTCCCAGTAGATTGGCTGTTTTCTTCTCACAATAATTTGAGTTTGAATTTTGTTATACTCATAGTATAGATAGTAAGAATAAATTTAATTTTTTTTTAGTCATAACCGTTAAGGGAACTGTACTGGCCACATTGTACCCAAAGTGCAGTTCAAGCCCACTCCAATAAAATTTTCTTGGCAGGGTTAAAAAATTAACCCTTTGTTTCCTGGGCAATGCACCGCTTTCCATAAGACACTAGTCTAAATAAATAAATCGAACAATGTAGTATCACAAAACGTATCAATCATCGACTTTCAAGTTGTGCACGTGTAACTTCTGCTTTCACACATAAAAGAGAGCAATATTTAAGATTTTGACATTTTATTTTTTAATTGGCGCTTGCGTCACCTTGTGCATGCAGAAAAATGCCAGCAAAAAATTTCTTTGTGCAATACCAGAAAACCGATTGGTAGATCGTTCCGCTTTAAAGCTTTTTAGTTGCATTACAAAGATTATCGAACTAAATTACAACAACAATAACTGTATTGGAGACACGCATAGCTACATATATATTAAAGATAAAAATATCGGCTCCCACAGTTTCTTGACCAATATTATATGGAGGTTCCATTATAGCACAGATAAAGATATGGCTCTTTAGAGAAAGCTCTGCTACCAACAAGTTTTTCCATTAAGCTAGGTACCATCAGCACACAAGTTTATACTTCCATTAATTGCATGCTCCCTGTCCCAAATGCCCAAACTTTCCTGCTGGGAATCATGCTCTGGTTCTTGTTGTTGTTAGCTGTGCTTTGCCCTGCCTAATGGGTACAATCACTTTGGGAATCGTCATCAAGCTTTTCTAGCGAAAGTCCAAGGAAACGAGCAGTTTTAACAGGGTTGGGCCAGGGCTGGATAATATGATGGCGAATTTCATCATAGTGCTTACGAATATGCTTATGTCCCAGCTGGCGGATCATCAATCAACTGCAGATTAACAATGTAGAAGGGGAGTAATTTTGTCTCTAATAACTTGGCAACCGGCGACAGGAGAGATATCGGACGATATGATTCTCCTAGATTCGCCGGCCTCCCAGGTTCTTAAAGAGTAAGCACTCTCGCCTGTTTCCATATCTGACGAATGACGAAGGTGGTTAAGCGAGACGTTAAAGAACTATGTCCCACTTGGCCAAGGTGTCTCAACATCTTCAAGACAATACCGTTGGGTCCATTTGATTTTGATTAGCTCACGCATCACTTGGAATCCGATTTGACGCTGTCTCCAAAGGCAATGGAGACCTTGTCGTTGTGTTTCGTTGGACTTGAAAGGGCCTTGATTGTTGACCATAGTTTGCTGCCACAGCCTGAAAGGTTTTCGGTCTCAAGATGTTGTTTCCAATTAGCAGCTTATTTTCGTTGGAATTCCGCGTTGAGATCCTTTATTCGAGGATCTGCGTGCTTGATCAGTCGCACTTGGTCAAGTTCTCTTGTCAGAGCCGCCGCTTACCGGGGAAAATTCGGCCGAGTTTTAGGTATTATTCCATTGGGAATGAAGCGACCTGAAAGTTAATCAATAACGCCTTGGTTCACGTCTGTCGGTGGGGGTAAGACAGCGAAGGAGCTCTCTAAATATTCCGTAAAACGGTTGTCCGTCCGCTTTGTTAAAGTTGATAAATGTACGGCGTTCGAATGTAATTAATTATCTGTATATAGTAAGCATTGGTCGTCAGTCAACACAGTTGACAAGACCTGCACTTACGATGGAGATATCTTTCGAACTGTGGGAATTACTTGACACTCTGGGAGTGCGTCTCCGTTCACTGTAAAGAATTCCAAGTCGTCTATTTGTTCTGTAAGTGTCTGTCCTCTACTATCTACTGACAGGTTTGAGTGCCAGAGGTCATTATGTATGTTGAGCTGCTCTCCACCAGTCTAGTTGGACACACCGTTCCGTAGACTCAGCCATTAAGTTAAGGCTTTTTAGTATGAACTAGTGTCTATGAAAAATTGGCATGACTTATAGCCGCAGGACAGCTATTGCCGTAGTCTGTTACACAGCTAAATTCAAGGGCAAGAAATCTAGGATAAACTCAAAAGAATCGCTCGGGGTTGTTCGGCACATAAGCCGAAATAAAAAGAGCCCAAGCCCGGCCACCACTATAAGACTACATATAAAATCATGGGACTAACTATGGCAATTTTTGTCCACCGTAAAAGGCTTCGGCTTAAATCCCTTCTCCAATGTCTCTTTTGCATGTTTATAGAACTTTAAGTCCCTTTTCCTGTCGCTGTATTATGTTATCTTCCAAGCAACGTTTGACTTTCGAATGGCTCACTTGGTTTGATGGACACTGAAGCCGCCCAGATATTTATCTCTCGGCTGACATTATCATCGCTGTTCAAGTTTCTCCTAAGTAAATGGAGTTCTCGCAGTCGGAAATCTGTCCTGTGAAGGGAGACGTTGCGCAGGCGCGCTGATTCTAAATTTATGACAGCAAATACTTCACTTCCCCTCATTTCGCCAAGCCTTTCTGGTTACGACTTGATTATCTTAAAGAATTCTTTTACTCTTCTTAGCATTGAAAATACTATTTTCCTTTCGTCTTTGGATTCTGGCCCATTTTCCCTATTTACATTCCAATTTTAAGTGCATCTCCAAGCACACATTTACAAGTAGCAGCTTGCCAACAATTAAAATTGTTTAAACGGTTTACGAATATTTTTTATATTGGCAAATTGCAATGAGAAAAGCAATCGAACAGGCTGATCAGTAGCAAAGCCGTTAAACAGGCTAAGAGTAGGTTGGTAGGTAATTGGTGTGCAAGCGGGTGAACCTACAAGTCTACGAACTAACATTTAGTGCAGTAGACGGACGGCTGGTGACCAGGTGACGATGCAAATATTGCTCTGGTTTTACGGTTTTATTACTCATTTTCTCGCTTTGTTGAGTTTCACGCTTATGCAACTGCGCGAAATTCCACAAAACCAACTTTCAAAATGTTGCCACTAAAGCCACTAGCCACCGACCCAACGAAATTCGCTACACATGCAAACAACAAAGAAGAAAATGTGGCCAGAACATGTACATAGCGAGGGAAATTTTTTTTTTTTTCGATTTTAGCAATCCAGGGATTCTCGGGATATTCCAATCACGGGATTAGTGTCGGAATTTGTGTATTGGGTCGAAGGATCGGGTAAAAGAAGGCTTCGACTGTGCTGAATTTCCCTGCAGTGTTGGCCTATGCTGCTGGAATTGTGACTTTCGCTGCACCTGATTAGTCTGCACATCTTCGGATTGCTGTTTGATTCCTCCATCAAGTGTCGCTTCGGGATGTAGGCTCTTGTTTTCCTTTATGAGCCGCTCCGCATGCCTACACTCCGCTTTGAGTACTGCCAGCGTGTCGTTTTTCGATGCGAACTTTAAGTACGCTAGATAGGGTATCAGGTTTCCCCTTCCATGATTTCTCGTATAATTTAGTAATCGGACTCTGCAGTCTTGAAGTGGGCTAGCTTGGAGTTCAAGCTACTCAAAATACTGAAAGTGAGAGATGTTATGTTGTTGTCTCAAATTTTCAATGTTACAAAACGGAGCATATTGATAGACAAAACGTTTGTGGAAAAAATCGAAAACGGCCATTTTTTTGGTTTGAAATCCGTTATAACCAAACTTGTTGAATTTCCATTAGAATTAAGTAATCAATTGACTTGATGGCTCTTTCAATCAATAATGATTATTTTAATGATTTTCAAAAATCTGCAATTACTAATTGATTACTTTTGGCAAATAAAATAAAAGCCAAAAACAATAAATAAAATGTTTATTACTTTTGATTATTTTTGATTGTTTGATGAGTTTTGGTTAGTTATTAATTACTTTTGATTATATTTTTGATTATTTTTTTGATTATTTTTTTGATTATTTTTTTTTATTTGTTTTTATTATATTGATTTTTCTTGATTTTTCTAAATTACAACTTTTTTGATTATTTCGATTTACTTGCAACAATACCAAAAAGTAATCAAAAACGATTAAAAGTAATCAACCAATCAAAAATAACCAAAAGTAATAAAAATATTTTTTTTTTGTTTTTGATTACTTTTTGGCATTGTTGCAGAGAAATCAAAATAATCAAAAATAAGCTAAGAAAATAAAAATTTAAAAAATTATTTTTTTGATTATTTTTTTTTATTTGTTTTTATTATATTGATTTTTCTTGATTTTTCTAAATTACGACTTTTTTTGATTATTTCGATTTACTTGGAACAATACCAAAAAGTAATCAAAAAGGATTAAAAGTAATCAACCAATCAAAAATAATCAAAAGTAATAAAAATATTTTTTTTTTGTTTTGATTACTTTTTGGTATTGTTGCAGAGAAATCAAAATAATCAAAAATAAGCTAAGAAAATAAAACTTTTAAAAAATCAAAAAAATTTAAAATAATAAAAAGTAATCAAGAACTAACCAAAACTAATAAAAAAAATTATAATTTTTTTTGGTTATTTTTCAAAATGATAATTAAAAACCGCGGCCGCCGTGGTGTGAAGGTAGTGTTGCCGGCCTACCACACCGAAGGTCCATGGTTCGAGCCCTGGTACAGGTAACATCAAAAGTGATTTGAAAAATCGGCACACCACAAATTGGAAGAGAAGCTTGGCGCAAAATTCTCTTAGGAGGTTTATGATGATATATACCTGCTGTATATCGCGCCATAGAGAGAGAGAATTAAAAACCGAAAACATCGGTTGACTTAGCAGGCTCTTCCAAAAAATAATCAATCAAACGAAACGAGCTCATATTTTTTCACATTTTAATTTTTATAAAAGTTATTATTGTTTTTTATTTTTTTTTTAATAATCATTTTTAATTAATTATTATAAATTGTTTTAATTGAAAAGAGTAGGAAAAATGTTTAGAGACAAGCGCCTTAACTTTTCTTATAATCCATTTCGGAAGCTGCTAAGCTGCTTCATCAGAGAAGTTTTGGCATGCATTGCTAACCATTAAGCTAACAATACGCTGGTTTTGATGTCATCTAAACTCCTAATTCTATTCTCCTTGACCATATACTCGTACACGAACCAATTCCACCATCAGACAGTTAGTAGTGTGATCATTATGGATTTTTTGGCAGACCTGTTTTATCATCATTACGAATTGTAATCATTACTAAACCGGTCTGGTTTTAAATCAGTTTCTGTGACAGAAAATTTTACATTTAAACAAATATCGAAGATTCAATAAAAAAATGGGAAAATTTCCAATTTTTTTGTTTAATTGCTTAGAGAGCTCAGAGTATTTAAAAAAAAAACACAATCAACAAAAAATACTAAAATCTACAAAAAATATTTTACAACAAAAAAATTTTAATAATTTTCTTGAGGTTTTCGTAACATATTTCCAATACTGAAATTCCCGGGATCGTTAGCACGAAATTCCGTGATTTTTCGCCCCTAAAAAAAACACGGGATCCAGCTATGCCGGGATTGACACTCCTATTACCTCAATATCTCAATTGTTGTGCTCATATTCAATGAATTTGGGTGTTGGCTGGTCAGTCAGTTGGTGGACTGAATTGTTTAATCAATGGTGGTTAGTTGGTTATTTATTTATTTGTCCAATCGATTTGATTTGTTCATGCTTAACTACTCGCCTTTTAGTGAGTTGGTTAGTTGAACAATTTTTTTTTTTTTTGTATGAAAATCACTCAATTTTCTATTAAAGATTGTTACATATTTATAAGCGTGGGTGGTGTACTCAACAGAGCAGAATAATCAAGCAGAGTGCAAATACTAACGACTAACAAATTTAGTTAAGCATGTTTGTGTGCTCAATGCAGCATATACTGACACACTTCATTACAAGCCATTTGATCATTTATTCCACCGTCACTTTTACTAACCCGTAAGCAAGCTTCTTCGATTTATATTGGTACTCCACACCCACTCTACACAATCGCATTCGAATTCCGATTTCATAATCAAAAGTCACTTTAGTTTTTTTTTTTCTTTGCGCCATACAAATATTTCCATATTTAATGCAAGTCAATAAAAGATAGAGGTTGTGATGGGTATCAGCAATATATCTCTATCCTTTTTTGTCGCAGTAGTTAGTGTGGTTTACGGGATGGTCTTTCTAGTGGATTTGGGAGAGAATACAATCTGGGGGCATTCACTCGTGTCACCATATTCTGCAAAAGAGTTGATGTATGCTTTTAGAAAGCCCTTCGCCTCTAGTTTTAACAGCTTGGCGATTAGTCGGTCCTTTCCAGGCGCTTCACTTCATCATATTCGGGTGGTGGGACTTTTTTTCGTAGGGTTCGTCCTCCCCCCCGCAATTCAGAAAATGAGGAGAAGTGTTCCCCCCATAACTTAAGTACGCTTTGTAAGTGGGTTACCAGGTCGCAATTACTGTCCCTGCAAGAATTTTCATCGGTCTTGAAACCTTAGTTGGAAGGACGTTGAATCAACTTCCCGTGCAATTGAAATTGATCCAAAGTTGATTCGTGTCAACGGCGCTACACACTGCGGGTTTCGCGGCTTGGCAGCGTGCCCCTGTAGGCAAAGTCCTCCTTGTCCGAAGCGGAGCGACACTGGCTATAGCGTTCTCAGCGGCGGTACGTCATGAGTGAGAAATATGCTTTCAATAACATCGTAGATCGGTGATTGCTCTACGAGAGCATGTGTGGGAGTCGAGTGGAAAAATGATCCGCTGTCTGCGTCGTATGCAGCTTCTCAACGTCAAACTATCATTCCATTGCTGCGTACACTTTCTTCCCGCAAAGAGACCCTTCGCTGCCACAATGGTCTGAGCCTAGGCGCCTAGGACCTAGTGTACGCATGTCCAGAATGATGGAGCTTTGTTATGTCCGCCGTCGATCATGACATGATCAATTTGGTTTCTTGTTCTTTGATCATTGGACAGCCAAGTGGCCTGATGTTTATGATGGAACCAGGTACTACTGATGATCATATTTCGAGCAGCGTAGCAACCTATTTCTGTTGGGAGATGTACCAACATGGACACTAAATTTTTCAACCCTAGGACCAAAAACTTATTAATTGCTCACCCTGGCATTAAACCCGACCAGCACGAATTTTATATCATGTTGGGGGCAGCGGTCTGTTCTAGTTTATCATAGAAGGAGCTCTTCTCTGCGTTGTCCGTCTGCTCAGTCGATGCGTAGGCGCAGATAAATGTAACATTGATGAGCCTTACTTTGATGCGCATCATAATGAGACGCTCGTCCAGGGGAGTGCTCGTTAGTACTTATCTGCACAGCTTCCCACCACGAATCCAGCAACACGACCTCAATTGTTTTCCCTCTTTGTCTGGACACTGTAGTAGACATCACAAGGTCCGATTGCCCCCTTATCTTGTGCTATCCATAATATTTCTGGTGGGGCGGTGATGCCAGTCTTTGCATTAACGAGGACATCAACCAGCCAGGCAGCTGTGATCTCCGAGGTTCCGAACATTCCAGGTACATGGCCTTATATCATTGTCCTTAAATCGTTCGAGTTCTCAGCTACATAACCACACCCTGTTACACTCCATGCTAAGAATTAAAAGAGATACTATAATATTTGTTTTATAAGTCTGACTAGTTTAAAAAAATTTAGCATACGAGAACTATTGGTTCCATAAAAATATCGAAACCCTATTTTTTATAGATCCACTGGTCCACTTCTAAAGACGTTTTTTATCTTACCTTCCCTCCCTTATTTTCGTCGCCCTTTTCTTCTAACCTTTGTCTAAATCTATGTCCACCATTATCTCTTCTTGTGTGCCCTTTATCTCTACCTGTGGCCCTTTTTCTGGGCTAATCGATATATTTGTGGTAATAGGCACAAACTACCAAACTCAAGTTTGGTCAAAAACGAAGCAGTACCACCATTGTGTTCTCCGTGTGAGGATCTATAATTATACAACTTTTGATCGAAAATTGTGGATTTTATGGACAAAAAATTATATCTCAATTCCATATATTTACACTACGATTTCAACTTTCAAAGCGCTCTACTGAAAACCTCACGAAATTGGTAGTTTGTCCTTATTGCCACAGATATGTATATTTGGGGTAATAACTCCGAAAAATATTAATGCTGAAATAAAATTCATCAGATATATCTAATCTAATAGTCAATACCATTTGTTTGGCACCCTGGTTCAAATTGGTCTATATACAAGGTGGCGCAAAAGTAAGCTCCCGATGTTCAGCATATCGGTTGTGGCACGTGCAGTGTGTGCTGTTGCACCGTCTTGTTGGAACCACATGTTTTCCAATCCCAATTCATCAAGTTGCGGCAAAAAGAACTCGTTGATCATTGCTCTGTAGCGCTCACCATTCACAGTAACCGTTTGGCCCCGACCGATTATTGGTCAAATAAATAGTCAGCAATATTCCGCGTTCTGGAGCAGTGTAGCATAACATTGTTTATTAACGTGTATTTCGCATGTGTTTACTACACAAATGTCAAAACAGAACTGACTTTAGGGGCCAATCGCAAAATTTATAGCATTTTCTGATAGGAGGATTACTTTTGCGCCACCTTGTATAAGGAACTGGTTTAGATATCACTTTCACAGCTTTCGTTTTATATCCATAGTTTTGCAAGACACATGCTGGGGCTACACGGGTTGAGCTGTTTATCGATTCCTCGAAACCGTGACCATCCAGCATAGAATGTAGTTTAGGTCCAGGGACCGAAAATAAAGGTTATTCTTTCAATTTTATAAAAGTCTGGGGTTAGATAGTGTCCCTAAAGAAAGTTATTAACTTTTCTCTCATCCCAGGGCTTCCAGGATCACTTGTTTACTTTTTCTGACATTTTTGAAAAAAAGTCCGATAACAACTTTTAAATCCGAACTTTTTTTTTCTCGCTAGCAATAAAAGTTATCTTTGCCGAGATATAAAAGTCCTTCTCAATAAGTAACAAACCACTAACCTTACTTTAACATATTTGGTACAAATTATAATTTAGATTAGTGGTTTGTTAGTTATTGAAAAGGATTTTTATGCTGTCCAGCAAATATATCTCGCCAAAGACAACTTTTATCGTTGGCGACAAAAATTGACGACCGGGTAGAAATATTATTAAATAAATATTTTCTTTGGACTTTTATTTTAAAAAGCATACAACTTCCGGTCCCTGTTCAAGTCGACTCTCTTTCATGCTAAATATACATACGGAATTTCATAAAAATCCAAGCCCTTTGGTTACGCAGATCTTATATATCGACGACTGAGTATAAGATCACCATATAGCAGAAAATTTTTTCAGAACGCCTCAAAGTTTTTTGTCAAAAAAGACTAATCTGCGAAATTGGTTGAAGAATGTTTTGTGTCAGATTTTTCTTCAACAACTCCACATCTCACTATTCGAATAAAAGTTGTCCTACCTTAGCTGAAAATACACTGAATTTATGTTGAGACAGGGAGTTTCTGAAATAGGGCGCTGTTCAAACCAATTCTGTAATAGGAAGTTTTTCTATCGTTTGCTAAGATTGATTGATCTGCCACTCAGCCATCGCGCAGACATGTAAAATTTGATTAGTTGTTAGTAATCAATTAACTAGGTAGCTTTTTTAGTTGGTAATGATTATTTTAATTGTTTTTCAATAAAAGGCAATATTAATTGATTTCAATTAGAAAAAATCAACAAAAAAATAATCAAAAAACGAGTGGTTTTGATTACTTTTGATTATTTTTGATTTTTTTTTTTTAATTTTTTAATTTCTATTATTTTTGATTTTTTTCAATATTGTGGCTGTGTATTTCCATGTGCCTCTACAAAAATACTGAAAAATTTAAAAATCATGAAAAAAAATCAAAAGTAATCAAAATAACTATTGTTGAATATTTTTTTGATTTTTTCCTTAATCTTTTTATTGATTATTTTTAATTATTTAACATTTTTTTTAATTATGATTTTTTTTATTATTTTTTCAATCAATTGGAAAATAATAATCAAAAATTTAAAGCAATGGTAATCAATCATTAAATGGATTCTCACCAAAATAATTAATCAAACCGGTAATCATTACGATTAGTAATCATTGCCATCGATACATAGAAGATAGCCTGGAAAATATTAATATTAACTACTTCTTCTTTAAACGGTAATCTAACCGCTTCTTTGCACAGTCGTTTCTTCGTTGCACCAACAAATCGGCTTCCAATTGATCGGTATCGCTGCTTCCATTGGCGAATACCGCTAAGAAAAACTTTAAAGCTAGTTATATTTAAATTACGTAGGATATATGTATTTCGACTCGTTCGCCTAAACTAATCGGCGTTGCTAAAACTATTGTTACAAACATATTTACAAAACCACATAAAAAAATCTTTCTTACTGATTGTTGTCAACAACAAAATCAGTACAAGTCTTTATGGTGACAATCACGCCCGTATACGCCACAATTTGTCCCGCTTAGAACGCTCACAACTAACTCACTTCAACCGCCTTGAATACCCATCAAGGGCAGCCAACCAACCACATTCCAACACGCACCCTAATCTTCTCTATTTACGTCGACCCGTATAATCAATGCTATACGAACCGCTGGCAATATCAAGATGCTTCAACGCTGGATGATGATGTTGTGGCAAGCTACCATATGGATACTGTGGCCTTGGCTGCGGTTGTGGCTGATATGAACGCGGCTGATATTGTGGCGTGTAGTTGGGTTGATAATGAGACTGTAGATGTGCTGGTGGTGGTGGGGGTGGTGCAGGACGGTATTGAGGCGGTTGGTTGTGAAAACCAAATTGTTGATAATTCGGCTGTGATGGCGCTACTGGTTGTTGTGCTGGTGGATTATAGTATTGGGGTGCTGGTGGATTATGGTATTGGGGTGCTGGTGGATTATAGGCTGGTCGTTGAGGTTGATGCAAATTATCTAAACTGAATTTGCTCGCTGTCACTGCTGGACGATTATATTTTTGATCTTGATAGTAGACAGCAGGATCTTCACGATATTGCCCATCATCGACCTCGTTCGGTCCCAGCGGATAGGGGTGATTGTTGTTGGTGAGCGTTGGTGGTGGCACATTAATGTCGCTACCTAAATAAAAAAAAGAAGGTGTGGTGAATTTCGTAATTTTGAAATTGTTTTTAAGCTAAAAATGTGACCCACCTGCTGGCTCAAAACCGCGCTTACTTGCTCCGTATTCAATCTCACGCAATTTTCCCTGATCATCTAGATAGCCATATTTGCCAAATACTTCGCCCGTGGGATATTTCGTTTCGATTTTGTAACTTTTATCTGCCGCTTCATAGCCGTACGTATATGAGCCGTCATCGTTGTGGCGATCGATCTGTTTCAATATTGGTACTGGTGTTGTGTAGTCTTGTTGTTGTGATTGCCGGATTTGTACCGCCAAAATGAGACAACTGAGTAGGATCTACAAAAAATGAGCAAATAAGTAAGTTATTACTGGATGTACGTATGTATGTACATATGCTATTAATTATTAACATTAAATAAATGTAAAAGTAGATCAGTCTTAAACCATTGGTATTTGATTCTTATATGTTTTTTGTTAAATGTATAATTATTAGTCATTTGAGGATATCAGTGACATGGCTGCTCGCAAATGTGGTTGCCCTTGAAATTGAACTACATCATTGACTTAGATACATTAATAGTAGCAATTTTGCAAAAGCAATTTAAGTAGTAGGTAGTAAAGGCGGAATACAATCGATAATTGGGATTATCGATATTTATCGACACATGTAATAAAAAAAAATTTGAATTTATAAGTAATTGTAGCCGCACATTAAGTGCTCAGCTGTGGCCGTTAGCAACAAAAGGGTTTTCTAGAAAACTACCGAACTTCAGTCTCAACTTCGGGTAAGTTTCGCAGCCAAACTTCGGTTCGGGTCCGTCAAAAAAACCGCACTTTTGCCGAGTATGCGTATTTTTACGAACTTAAAACTTTAGTTTTAAAATATTTCTATTTTGATGTGTCACCCTGTGTTTCTTCATTTTGATAAATGCAAAATCATATTAAAAATGCACTTTTGATGGGGGTTGCAAATAAAAAGTTGAAAACAACTTTTATTTATTAACACCACATATAAAAACTGCATTTTTGATGTAATTCTGCAGTTTTCAAAATGATAATGAAACACCGGGTCACACATCAAAATAAAAATATTTTATAACTAATTTTTTAAGTTAATAAAAATTGACACACACATGTTCGGCAGACGTTCCGCCTATCTTATAATCAAAAAATGTTAAAAAAAATAACCTGGGGGTCAACTCTGGTTTTGCGTTATCGTGAAGTGAAAAAATCTTTTCACTTTGTATTAGCATTATAAATGCTGAAATCTACCCAGTAATCTTCCAAGAAATTAGCGATTGGAATTAAAAGAGTGGCAATATTGCTTATTTTCTTGACACTCTGTCATTCTTTGTCATTAAAAGAATTAAGATCAGTTCAATTACATGTCAATCTGATGTTCGCGAATTGAATCCATGAAACGATTTACCAAAAAGTGCAGATACTTAAACATGTGCTGGGCATTTTTATAACCTCAAAAAAATGTTTGGAAACAAAAAACGTATGGTTCGAACGGAAACATCTTACCCAAAGGCAAAATGAGGTGAACAAATTTTCTATGGAGAAAAATATTTTCCATTTTCTGCGCCAAATTAGAAGAAAAATTTTCACATACAGGAAAACCAAGTGGAAAGGAACAACTCTGAATGAATTTTAAATGAACGTATTTTTTCTGCGTTTATATTTCGCATTTTGTGCGTTAAATAATATTTCAGCTTTCAATAATGCGTTGGTATATAGATTAGACTGGGTCGATTTATTAACCGATATCACGCTATCAATTTTTCGATAGGTTTTGGCCTCCGGAAAAAAATTTTCCCATTCGCCATTTTTTTAAGGGTTTTTTCAGCATTCATGCAAAAATGTTTTCGATGAAAACGACTTTGTCTTATATTTCCTGTCCAGCTTAAAATTATGCGCTAAAAACGTTGGCGATAACAGATTTTTGAAAAAAAATTTTATTTTCGGGTTTTGAAAATGTCGATTTTTCGACCAAAACAAGTCCCAAAACCCGAAAAAAAATAATTTTTCAAAAGACCGTTATCGCCTGTATGCTGAAAACCCCCTTAAAAAAGATGGCGAAAGGGTAAATTTTTTGACAAAAACACTCCCCAAAACCTGAAAATTTTTTCAAAAACCTGTTATCGGCAACGTTTTTAGCGGACATTTTTGTGTCGAACAGGGTATAATGAAAATTTTATAATCAAATGAAAATTTTTTTAGTAGGTCATGAAAAAAAACCTTAAAAATCAAAGTCGAAAAAAGTTAAAAAAATTAAATTTCGCAGGATCCAAACTTATTTTTTGGGTGTGCGTAGTGGAACTTCTTTTTACGGAGCCCAAAACCTATCGAAAAATCGATGGCGCGATATCGGTTAACTTTCGTTCATACAAATCGACCCACCCTATTATACATAAATTCATTTCAAATAATATGATTGCCAATATCACATGCATGTGTGTGGACATATTCGTAGTTGTCAAAATTTTGCCCTCATGCCGCATGAAAGTATTACGAAAACTTCTTCAGCTAAAATTTCATATAAAAATTATAGAACTATTTCTATCTTTATATACTCGTATAATTAAAAAATGTATTTTGTCTGAAGAAGTTTTCGTAATATATTGAAAAAACCAACTGTATCGTTTTCATACTGAGCCACTGTATGTGATATCCATAGCGAAAATCAATAACATTGTAGGAATATTATATATATCATCCATATAACCGACTGTTCCAAGAAACATGGTTTTGGATATACAGTTGTGTTCAATATAATAGCAGTGTTAATAAATTGGGCAGAGTTTTTAGAAAATTTCTGTTTACGCAATTTTATAGCTCATTCAATTTTAGCATAATAATGTGCACGGTAGAAGTACCTCAAAATTTCCCATGAATTTTTACACCTTTTTTTTGTCAAGGATGTTGGGTATATTTTTCCAAAAATTTAGTTTTCTTCACGTGTTGTATGGTGGAAGAAATCACTCAACGCCCTTGACTTATACAATTCTGGAAATTCAGCCAAATTTTTTAATGAGTTCTAACTCGAACAATTTTATACTAAAATTGATTGGTCTACAAAACTGCGTACTCAAAAACTTTCTTAAAATTCTGCCAAAAAATTTTAAGATTTTAATGGCCATTTTTAAAAGTTTAATTAATTTTCCTGAACTTTGTATAAACTGGTCTTGAGCTCGTTAAACTTACAAAAATATGTAAAAATGAACAGACCATAAAACCAACAACAAAAATAAACTTTAAAATTTATTTTTGTATGGTTTCTGTTATGGAATTCGCTATATTTTTAATGAAACCTATTAAAATCACCGCTTCTTCTCATTTCGTCGAACGATATCCATTTTAATTTCAATACTATTATATTGAACACAGCTGTATATCTTTTAATTAACAAGTTATTAACGTGAAATTTCGCACAGTTTGTTTTTGTTGTAAGCTGTGTTTTCAGTAATGACAGTATAATTTAAAAACGACTTCCATATCTGAAGAGACAAAATTATATATTGAAATTTAATGAAGAATATTCCCAATAATGCTTTTTTGTTTGAAATACATTTGAATCTCGTTTAAGATCAAATACGTCTTCCCATTTTCAGCATTGATTTTCAATTTCAGATCAACTTTAGTCCATTCTCCGGCAAGACGGAACATTTTTTTAAGACAATATTCTAATTTCTTCACTTGATAAAATAATATTTTTCAACTGAAATCAAAATTCACACTTTACGTTTTTCTTAGGCATTACACTTATTATTAAAACATAATGCCCAAAATAATATATGTGATATTATAAATACTACCTTTTGTCACACAAACACATAACTTTTTTTTCTTTAATCTTTTTAAATTTGGCCATTTTTTGTTCGCCCACGTGCTTTGATTAATTTGTGTTGTCAAAAATGACAGAAAATACGAGTGTTGCCATGTGTAAAAATTGCAGGTGCACTTTCAAAATGAACTGCAATGGTTGTCAAACTGAAATGAAACTTTGGAAAAAAATGTTCAACCTCAAGTGGAAAACACGTTGGAAATCACTTTGAAAATTTAGACATTTATCAAACACCAAAAAAAATGGTATTTATGCATTTGTTTCTAGTTATTCTTAAAATCGTATCATTCTTAACTATCTAAACCAGCAAATCCAATACAACACAATACAATTTTCGAATTGATTACATTACTTATATTCACAAAGTACCATTACTTATATTTATTCAACAATTACCAAAAAGGTTGGTTATTTACGAACTTCTTGCCTTGCACATACATACATATCTACATATGAACGCAGTCTAAGAACTCGTGTTGCATTGATATTATTAATTCATTCTTGCATATTCATAAATGTTAGTCATAATCACCAACGCCACAATTCGCCTACTTTGCACCAGTTAATTGTAGCAAGAATGTCGGCATGCAATTGAAAGGGGTTAGTGAGTGGATTGCATAAGGCATTTACTCAAGGCCGTCTTGTATTGACTTAAATAACTTAAAACTGATCATTCTGCAAACAAGCACTGCAGCACTCGTTCTAACCATGCCCAAGTACGAACGATTTCATATAAATTATTCGCCTTAAATGCATACAAAATTATATCGAGTATGACTTCATTAAGTCCATGTATAATAATGTACATACAAGCGTAAATATATACCATGTATAATATATCCATGTATAATAAGTTGACTTGATACTTTCGTTTTACACTAATGAAAAGAATCAATCGAAATTTCTGGCTCATTAACTGAACTGGTTTCAATTAAATTGCTGTTGCTTGCCATTAGAGAAATATTGACTTGCAAATGGCTGTGGACATGTCGTCTAAGAGGTGCGGGGGTGTCCTCTTTGGCCACTAAAAGTCGTCAAGTATGAAAACGAGTTCAAGCTTATTACAGATCGACATTCCATTGAAAAGACAAAGTAACACATTCCACGCGTTATTGCTTTAAGTAGTTGGAATGCTGGAATTTCCGCAATTCCACCTGCTATGGTCAGGCTCCGTAGCTACTTATACAAGGTGGCGCAAAAGTAAGCTTCCGATGTTCAGCATATCGGTTGTGGCACGTGCAGTGTGTGCTGTTGCACCGTCTTGTTGGAACCACATGTTTTCCAATCCCAATTCATCAAGTTGCGGCAAAAAGAACTCGTTGATCATTGCTCTGTAGCGCTCACCATTCACAGTAACCGTTTGGCCCCGACCGATTATTGGTCAAATAAATAGTCAGCAATATTCCGCGTTCTGGAGCAGTGTAGCGTAACATTGTTTATTAACGTGTATTTCGCATGTGTTTACTACACAAATGTCAAAACAGAACTGACTTTAGGGGCCAATCGCAAAATTTATAGCATTTTCTGATAGGAGGATGACTTTTGCGCCACCCTGTATATGCTTTAAATGCTTTAAAAGGCAATAGTTGAAGAATTAGATTTGTTTTCCTACAAATTCTTCAATATACTATGCATTTGTATGACGAAGAAATTTGTTTCAAAAGTTAAATAAAAGAATATGTTAAAATTGAAAAATACGAATATTACCGAATTCGAATACGTATTTCAAAACTGAATAGAGCTGTAAAACTATAATTAGGAAATTCATGAAACGAGCTCAAGGCCAAGAATAATAATTTTTCACTTTTTAATTTTTTTAATGAAAATTATTATAGTTTTTTATTTTTTTTTTAGTAATCATTTTTAATTAATTAGTAAAAATTGTTTCAATTGAAAAGAGTAGGAAAATTTTAAAAGACAAGCGCCATAGCTTTTCTTATAGATCCATTTCGGAAACTGCTAGGCTTCTTCATCAGAGAAGTTTTGGCACGTTCAGCTAACCATTAAATTAAACTAACAATACGCTGGTTTCGATGTCATCTAAAAAAATTGTCCTACTCTGTTCAATTAATAATTAATTAAAAAAAGTATTATTAAAAAATAAAAACAATAATAAATTTCATTAAAAAAATAAAAAGTGAAAAATTCTTATTCTTGACCTTGAGCTTGTTTCATGAATACTTGAAAATGTACAGGCCGTAAAATCAACAAACATTGTTGGTACAAAAAAGCAATAATAATTAGAAAATGTTATCAACTTTGCCCCGATGCTTGTAAGTATGAGAAGAAGAAGAGATAGAGCCACCAATAAGTATACCGAAAGAATCAGACGCTGAGCTGAGTCGACTTAGCCATGTCCGTCTGTCTGTTTGAACGCAAACTAGTTCCACAGTTTTAGAGACATCGGGCGGAATTTTGGTACGGTGCCACCACTTTGTAATATATTAATCATTTGGCGGAACCAACAAGATAGGAACATCATAACATATAGCTCCCATACAATCGATTGTAACGATAAACAACTTTTGGATTATAGATAGGACTATGAAAAATTGCAATAAAGCTTATGAATCCAAAGCTGGTGGTTAACTGAACCAAAAGCTTTACTGAAATCAGTATAAATCACATCCTTTGGCTTATTAGCCAAGAAAACAATCCCGAGCTAAACTGTATTATTACAGCGCCTAATATTAAGTTACGGTAGAGTAGACTAAGTTGCGGCTGATCACGTCTTAGGTGTGGAGTTAAGAACAAAATATAGCTAACTGCACCTTAAGTTATATTTATAAAGTAGCGAGTAAGAAACGGAATTAATACGCCATTTCGAAAATAAAAGAGAAGTCATTCGAATTTGGATACCGAACCGAAAACAAACGATCTTTATTATTCTAGTAGGTTGGTGGTGGCTGATCCTCGAAGCGCAAAACCATGCTGATAAGGTGATAATAAGGAAAGACACGTGTGCTAAAGTGGACAAAAAATTATTTGTTCACAAAGTTTTAGAATATCTCAAAGCTGAGGTACCCCCCTATAGTTCTCAATATTACATCTAGTAAGTGTTTTTGCAGAGGTAAAAACCATTGGTAATTGCTTTCAAATTGATGGAAATGACGCCAATTGCAAAGATAATATGAATAATTTTAAGATCGAGTCGAGTAAATTTACGACACAGTACCTGAGCAACTAGGAACGCCATTAGGTCCTGGCGAAAATGCACTTTTCGATGCTAGAAGACTCTGAGGTACAGTGGCACTATCAATGACTAGATGCAGAATACAGTTACAAATTGCTATTTGATATGGATAATTATCAGAAACGTCTAAATTTTCAAAGTGATTTAAAACATGTTTCTCCACTTGAGGTTGAACTTTTTATCTGTAATTTGATTTCAGTTTGACAACCATTGGAGTTCATTGGAGTGCACCTGCAAATTTTACACATGGCACCACTCGTGTTTTCTGTTATATGTGACAACACAAATTAATCGAAACACGTGAACAAACTAAAAATTGCCAAAATTTTCGCA
Source organism: Merzomyia westermanni (assembly GCA_949987695.1). Classification (NCBI taxonomy): domain Eukaryota; kingdom Metazoa; phylum Arthropoda; class Insecta; order Diptera; family Tephritidae; genus Merzomyia; species Merzomyia westermanni. Next base: position 199,919,896 of record OX465288.1, read on the forward strand.
AAAATATTAAAAAAGGAAAAAAATAAAAAGAATTTTTATTTGTGTGACAAAAGGTAGTATATTTTATATATGTTATACTGCGCATTGTGTTTTGATAATAAGTGAATTGCCAAACAAAAAAGGAAAAATGTGAAGTTTGATTTTAGTTGGAAAATATTGACGGAATTCAAGTCGGAATCTAATATTTTTTCAAGTGGAGAAATAAGAATATTTTCATATCATAAATGTTCCCTTTTTCTGGAGAATCGACTGTTTCTCCAATACATCGCAAGGTAAAAATTAACTAATGGGTTATTTCAAGATTGTTTTTTTTTTAATTTTCAAAACTTTTTTGAGTTTTTTTAATATGCATACAAAATTTAGAATACGGATTTGCATGACTCATAACTTATAATTTTGCAATGCTTGACAGGTGCATATGCAAGTGATTGGTTCCTGTTTGGGTTTTACAAAAAGTTAAAAAAATTCTTTAATAGGTTGCATGCGTAAACACTGAACTGCTGAAACCGAACCATCGAATTAATTCATACATAATACCAATTTCACTTTACCCCTAGCACTTTTCTTACCACTTTATTCATCTTTGCTGCGTTTACTCTAAATCCCGATAAGTCAATGGTTTACGCCGAAAAAAAAACACCATTAATATTTTCGTAACTTGTAAACTGTAAACTTATTTCTTAATTTTCGGTTTGTTTTTAAATATTATTTTTTTTGTAATTTTTTGCAAACAAAATCCAACTTTTGTTATTTTTGTACTTTTACTCATTAACTTATGGCGCACTACAAATATTTCGAAAAATTTTTGTTTTTGTAATTTAAGGAAAACATCAAACTTGCACTTGCACCAGACAACAGCAAACCAACGAACTCAAAAGAAAATCAACTAGTCAAACGCTTTTATACCGCCAATGAACCACAAACAGTAAAATATAACAATTTCACAAAAACAACATAATCGCCAGAAGCTTGAAATCAACCATAATAAACAACAATAACATAGACAAATGAAAATATGCAACAACAAACAACAAGCAACATAAAAGCGCTCAAAGAGCATGCTGGCCAAAGGGATAGACGCACGGCTATTAAGCTACATACAAAACCAACGTTATAGAGTGAACGGTGAACAGAGGCCGGGAGCATGCAATTGTGTGGACACAGCCGCACCTGCCGGCGCATTTTACAGACAACAGCAGCAGCGGTAAGCAATAACAAAGTGTTGCTCACTCACTCACTCGTATGCATACATAAATTTATAAATACAGTGAAACCCCGTTTGGGTCAACACTGGCTAATCAAATTCCTTATCGTCCACTTGCCACAAACATGTTCTGATAAAATATAAACAAGAGATCGCCCAGTTGGTTATATGTTGTTCCTTTCCTTCTCCTTTCTTTTTAGCCTTTTAATATATTTTAATTTTCTTTACTTTTCTTTTGTTTGCGGGCTTTCTTTACTTTCCGTTCTACACTATTTAATAATAAAGTTTATATTTGTAACTCTATTCTTTCTATTTCCTTACCCTGAGTTTCCTTCCTTTCTTTCCCTGCCTTCAGTTCCTTTCCTTTCTTTTTAATTAGTTAGATTTTTTTGTAATTATTTTTAATTTCTTTTATTTATTCTATTTTATTTTATTTTATTTTATTTTATTTTATTTTATTTTATTTTGAAGTATTCATGAAACGAGCTCAAGGCCAAGAATAATAATTTTTCACTTTTTGAAATTTTATGAAAATTATTATTGTTTTTACATATTAATAATCATTTTAATTAATTATTAAAAGTTTTTTGATTGAATAGAGTAGGAAAAATGTTTAGAGACAACTGCCATAGCTTTTCTTATACATAGATCCATTTCGGAAGCTGCTAGACTTCACTCATCATTGTTTTATTTTATTTTATTTTTATTTTATTTTGTTTTATTTTATTTTTATTTTATTTCGTTTAATTTTATTTTATATTACTGTTATTTATTTTATTTTATTTTATTTTATCTTATTTTATTTTATATTAGATTATTTTATTTTATATTATATTGTTTTATTTTATTTTATTTTAATTCAATTTAGTTTATTTTATTAATTGATATTAGAGGAAAAATTACAACGATATGCACAGCGATGGTATGGGATGACATGTTTCGAAGTGCCCAACTTCTCATCAGACTCCTTCTCGGACACTGGGATACGAACCAAAGTGTCTGCAACAAAGCCGCTGTTAGAGTACTCTAACAACTAAGCTATGATGCCCTGTAGCGTCACGATGCATTTTTTCTCTAATGTGCCATTTGCTTATTCCTTTTATATATTCTTTGGTACATATATTTTTATATGTCAACTCAAGGAAAGTGGAATATTTTTAGGCGCGTTCATAGAACAGTTTTATTTTATTTTATTTTAGTTTATTTGATTTGATTTCATTTCATTTCATATCATTTCATTCCTTTCATTTGATTTTATTTTATCTTATTTAATTTTATTTTATTTTATTTTATATTATTTTATTTTATTCTATTTTATTTTATAATATTTTGTTTTATTTTATTTTATTTTATTTTATTTTATTTTAAATTTTTTTATTTTATTTTAAAGTATTCATGAAACGAGCTCAAGGCCAAGAATAATAATTTTTCACTTTTTGAATTTTTATGAAAATTATTATTGTTTTTACTTATTAATAATCATTTTAATTAATTATTAAAAGTTTTTTGATTGAATAGAGTAGGAAAAATGTTTAGAGACAACTGCCATAGCTTTTCTTATAGATCCATTTCGGAAGCTGCTAGACTTCACTCATCAGAGAAATTTTGGCACGCATTGCTAACCATTAAGCTAACAATACGCTGGTTTTGATGTCACCTAAACTCACCTAAATCACCAATACAGGCCGTAAATCAACAAATATTGTTGGTATAAAAAAAAAAGCAATAATAAAAAACTGAGAGCACACGGTAAGGCAGTTCTACTGATAAAACAGATCTGTCAAAAAATCCATCATGATCACACTACTAACTGCCAGATGGCGGGGTTTGTTTATGCATATGGTAAAGAAGAATAGAACTAGGAGTTTAGGTGACATCCAAACCAGCGTATTGTTAGCTTAATGGTTAGCAATGCGTGCCAAAATTTCTCTGATGAGTGAAGTCTAGCAGCTTCCGAAATGGATCTATAAGAAAAGCTATGGCAGTTGTCTCTAAACATTTTTCCTACTCTATTCAATCAAAAACTTTTAATAATTAATTAAAATGATTATTAATAAGTAAAAACAATAATAATTTTCATAAAAATTCAAAAAGTGAAAAATTATTATTCTTGGCCTTGAGCTCGTTTCATGAATACTTGAAAATATACAGGCCGTAAATCAACAAATATTGTTGGTATAAAAAAGGCAATTATTTTATTTTATTTTATTTTTATTTTACTTTATTTTATTGTATTTAATTTAATTTAGTTTAATTTAAATTAGTTTAATTTAATTTAATTTAATTTTATTTTATTTTATTTTATTTTATTTTATTTAATTTAGTTTAATTTAAATTAGTTTAATTTAATTTAATCTAATTTTATTTTATTTTATTTATTTTATTTTATTTTATTTTATTTTATTTTATTTTAATTTATTTTATTTTTATTTTACTTTATTTTATTTTATTTTATTTAATTTAGTTTAATTTAAATTAGTTTAATTTAATTTAATTTAATTTTATTTTATTTTATTTTATTTTATTTTATTTTATTTTATTTTATTTGAGGTTTTACTGTCGATCAGTTCGATGGCGTTGAAGTTGATTACTTGCTCACTTGCTATTTTATTCGTTCACTAGCTGGTTGGTATTAAAGTGGTTTGAAACTTTTTTTGTTGCGTTCTAAGCTGCGCTGCATTTACCATTGGCGTGGCGGGAGCTTTGTTAAATTTGCAAGTTCTAATGTAAATAAACAGCCGAACGCGTTCACACCGAAATATTATTGTAATACAAACAAGTGTGGTTTGGGTGGGAGTCCAACCGGCAAGCGGAGTGATTATTGCGTTGTGGTGAAACCCAGAGGTTTGAGTGTTATTGCATATTTGTAAACAAAAACAAAATGTTGTGATCAAGGTAAGTAAGCAACTCTTTCAGTCTTTGTTTGCAATTTTTAGCGAATAATCTGAAATAATCGAGCAGGTGGAGCGTGGAAAAAACTATAGTGAATATATACGAATTTGAAATACCTAGCTAGTACATACTTATTAACTATTAGCTTTAGATATTCTATAACGAAACTCAAACAGCTGAGAGAAGCTTTCAATTCATGAAACTACCTATATTTTTCTAAACCATCCGGTTTTTCTCCAGGACTTCTCTCTGCCCCTACTGGTATTTTAACGATAGTTCAGAGACACTTTGAAGTATCGGATAACAATAATCAGCACCAGAACTTAGCCCACTGGAACCGGTTGAAAACGAGTTGTCAAGTAAGGCACTAGGTAACTATTGGCACCTCAAATCATATCGCCATCTAAAAGTATACAGTTAAAAGCACTACTGGGGTACTACGTTGGATCTAGTACTATCACCAAATTCTTTAGCTGTAGGATAGTTCTGAGTTATTCGAAGCTTTTGCAGGGATTTCCAAACTTTCTTCTTTAATATATGGGTGATGCCACGCCTATTTTGTAAGACCGTAAGATCAATCAATATATAAAAATATGATGTGCTTATTGATATTATTTATTGAGTTATGGCATTTTGTATTTGTAATTTTCGAAGTAGAAAAGATATTAAAAAAGGATGTTTGGCTATCGCCAATTGCAATACTAATCTTATATCTATTTACTACCCAATACGCATTTTTGTTGGAAATACATTGATCATACTCGTTTTCCGATTCCAACATTGATTTTTAACTTGAGATCAATTGAAGAAACAGTAGGTTCTCCAGCAAAAGGCAAAATGTTTGCTTTCCAAACTGAAATGGAACTGTGGATAAGAATGTTCAACGTCAAGTGGAGAAACATGTTGGAAATCACTTAGAATATTTTGATATTCTTCAAACATTGAAAAAAGTTTAATTTATGCATGTCGCGCAACTATTTCGCTTATATCGTCATACTGTAGCACGATTCAGTGGCTTAAATGGCTAAAAATAATTTCTTCAATACGATTTTGAATTATGTATAGCATACCTTTGGGTGATAACTATTATCCGCTATCAGCTGGAAAATTTGTCGACTCACAGCGTATTACGTTTATACTATAATTTGTACACAGTCACCTCAGTCGTCTATGGAATGAATATGTTAATTATATAATTATTGTTTGAATGTTTCGTTTTTGTGCTGTCATCAAAACACAACGCAACTGCGCCATACTCTGACTAATATTAGATAATTTTATTTACCTCATATAAAATTGTTTATTAACAAAACACAAATGTTAGATTTAAATGTTAGATGTTTATAGCTCGGTATATGTATAAGTTATCGATAAACATATTCTTGAAAGTCTAATGGTTATTTTGACTAATAATTACTTATGCATACTACTTACTATACGTAAACACCTTCAGCTGACAAACATACATAGATTTTTAGTACCCTAGAGGAAAAAGTAGCGGTTGTTAAAAAAAACCAAGCGGTTGCTAAAAAAAATAGTTGACTTTTTTACGGTTCTCGGCAATGAGTTATACGAGGTAACGGGTTGTAAAGTCATTCATGGCAGCAAATAAATCTTTGAAATTTTAGAGAAAAATGAGAAAATGTTAATTAAATTGGTTGTTTCAATCAAAAATGATTTTAATTGTTTTCAAAAATCCGCAATTAATAATTTATTACCACTGGAAAAAAAATGTTAAATAAGCCAAAGTAAAAAAAAAAATTTTTTTTTTTATACATTTTTTAACTAATAATTAAAACCTAAAACAATGGGTAATCAATCAAACCAGTAGTCATTACGATTATCATCATTACTTAACAGGTCTGATTTGAATTTACACTTTCTCAATACAATATTAAGTTTTCCTACTATGAATGTGAAAAGGTGAAGCATTTTACGCAGAATTTTATGTATATTTTTCAATTTAAATATAGAAGAAAATTGACTCCCTTTTGCTCTTACCTTGTTTCCGGAATTTAGAATAAATAATTTTAGTTTTATGCAATGTATTTTTAAAAAGTTGCATTTCCTATAGGGTATTTTACTCTTATTATTACAAGTTTAATACCAATCAAGTTTTAGTTACATAGATATATTTACATACATTTGTATAAATTTATTCACTAAATTGATCGCTTAGAAAAATGTTTAAACTAATTTTGAACCAATATAGTTGAAAGTGGGAAGGCTTGCTTGTTGTGGTTGAATAACTTGCCTCCACCCAATCTAAGGCTATACAAATACATATTTAAATGACTGTTTTAGTATAGTGGGTGGCGTACATAAGAATTTTTTTTAAAAAACTTTTTCCACGCATACCTTTAAGTTTAGTGAAGTTTACGCAATGAAGTTCCAGAGTTTATAACCGGTTTTGTTATTTTTGTATGGCTATTTTTAAAATTTTATTATAATGTTACTTATAATAAAGCGTCAGAAGTAGTCCAAAGAAGTCAGAGATTAAAGAAAATCATTCCAGTATTCGGTCTCTGACTACAGAGAGCACAAAAAGGGAGTAAATAAGGTTTTCCCTTAGTCAGAATTTTAAAGCTTAGGCATTTTTTCTGACTTCTTCCGCTGAATCTGTCAAACGATCAGCTGTTGTGATTTTGACAAAACAATCATAAACAATAGGAATCTAATTTTCAATTCCCACATTGGGAAACAATAAGATACATGAAAAAGCGTTTTCCAGGCTTTTCAAGGTACCCATTCTCATTTTCATTTAATTTTTATGCCATCTAATTTCCCGCCATTTGTAAACAAACCCGGGCATTTATATCGAAATAGACGGAACCTATATTTTGAACTAGAAAACGACATCCTACTACTGTTATTCTCTCGCTCTCAGCCAATTTTAACCTTTCGGTAGTTTAACTACTTTTGGTAAGAAAAGTAGGGGTTTGGAAAGAAAAGAAAATCAAAGAGTGCAAGAAAACCCTTACCAATTGATATGAAAACACCAGATTGGCGTCATCACTTGCGTATGTATGTAGCCTTTGGGAACCAGGAATTTACCACTATATGTTTGATTCTTGCGGATCCACTTGAAGACTTTGGAACCACACATTGAGTGTTGAGGTCTTCAAGTGCGTCAGCAAGAATCATGCAGATCCTACACAATCAGTAGTTCTAGGGATACTGGTAGACTTCCAATGACAAGCACATGTTAAATGTCTATAGCAAATTGCTTTGCTTGAGATATAATTGGTCAGTAGAGCTGCTGGCATTGTCAACTAAGAATCTCTACTGATACGACAAAGATTCAATAGTTCAAAAAACTTACACTTTCACGCACAAGTCCGCCCTTTTCATTTTTTATTTTATTCAATCAAATGAAGACGTTTTCCTCGCCCCAATTTTAATTTTGCGACGCAATTAAGTGTATTATTAAATATTTGCTTTTTTACAACCACAATTGCAATTGAACTGAAAAATGGCAATTGGCCGCTATTAAAATTTTGTGCGCGTTAAAGGCAATGGCAAGCCTTGTTGACAGTCTCATACAGTAATTCACCACACTAATCGATTACAGTGGTGACTTAGGGACACTCACTCCCAAGCTTCCTTCATTGTTTATAAATGAATAAAACCAATAAATGTCAGGCGTGCTATAGTAAAGGTATAGTGGAAAAGAAATAGATCCGATTTCTGTGTTTATTGTTTTTATAATCTATGTTATCAAAAATTGTGGATATCTGCCATACTAATCTATGTCGATTGTATTCAAAGATATTTATAGCGCACAACTTGCACCCAATTAAAATTTAATGCTGCTGGTAAAATGCAATTATGGTTACTTAACACAGTGGGGTTATTGCAACCTTATTTTAGTCAATTCGAAAACATTGATGTTGCAATATTATTGGTTAGGCATTTGGCCGCTCGAGAGATTTCCAATGGATAGCTTTCTCTATTTTCGCATAACTTTTATCTCGTCTATCAATACTTTGTTTGTATGTTTGTGCAGGTAGCAAGCACAACGAATCGCTATTATCAACGCTCGTTGTTGCCGTTCATTAACGGTATAGTTATGATGTTTTCGATTTAAGTTCGGTTTCGCATTAATTCGGCATGCCTATTCGATAATCCGACGCCTTTCTTCCGAAAAAAACTTTTACTTAAAAACGAGCATCACTAAAAACTGAAGCTATGCCTTTATACGACAACTCAATTGAGTTGATTACTAAATTAAATAGCGAATTATTCACAAGCATAGCTGAAAGTACTGAAAACCAACAGCTGTTGTGATTGACGATCGAACAACCAGCCGTTATGGTTTGTTTTAATTTTAATTTGGCGATGAATACAGATTCTTAAAGGGTATGGAATCGTGAATCCGCATAATTCGAATTAAATAACAGTTCGGAACTCGGCGAATACCTCCTCAAAAATACCACCAGCGCTTCGTTTTCTTTTTTTTCGGCTACGGCCGAACCACATGTACAGAGTTGCAAGATTCTCTTTTTGTTTTTATTAGCCCAGGCTAATGTACTTCAGAGTGCGCAGAAATGTCGTCGATTCAGAAAATTTGTTTGAAAATTTTAAACGTTTAAGAATTGTTGGTATCCAACCGGGTAAGATCGCCGCTACAGTTCCCCAGGATATTGCTCTTCCTCGTTGAGCTCAGGCTAGGCAGTAGAAGCACTGACTAGCAACCCATCCATTGCATACAGGGTGGCTGATGAATTTTGCTACATTAAGAAACTCAAATAATTTTTTTTTCAGTGTATGGAATTCATTTTTCTTTTATTCATGTTAAAGCTCATTAAATTTTATTAAATATAGCTTAATTAGTTTTAAAAATAATGGAATTTAAATGCATCTTACCAAAAAGTTGTTCATTACTGCTTGGAGAGTTGAGACAGGAATAGCCGCAATTGTTTCTCGAATGGATTGCCTTAGTTCATTCAAATTTGTTGGTTTTGCTTTGAAGACTTCCTGTTTGCAATAACCCCACAAGAAAAAGTCAGGTGCAGTAAGGTCAGGCGACCTGGGTGGCCAACGGAATGTGGAGTTTCTGGATATCAGCTTATTGGGAAATTTTCGTCGCAATTCTGTCATAACAGGTTGGGCTATATGAGAAGCTGCACCATCTTGCTGAAACCACACAGAGTTGAAAGAAATTCTCATTCGGCGTAATTCTGGATAGAAAAACTCTCTCAACATGCTCAAGTAACGGTCTCCAGTAACCGTAACGGTGTGACCGTTTTCTTCGAAGAAGTAGGGCCCGACAATGCAGCGTGATGAAACTGCACACCACACTGTGACACGAAGTGGATGCAATTCCGTCTCATGGAGTATCTGTGGGTTGGAAGCACTCCATATTCGACAATTTTGTTTGTTTATGTTGCCGTTTAAATCGAAATGGGCCTCGTCAGACATGAAAAGACAGTTCAACATGTTTCCATCCTCTTCCACCATTTGAAGCATCTTCTGGCAAAATTCCAAGCGAATCGGCAAGTCTGCAGCGTTCAGTTTGTTGGCCATTTGAATTTTATATGGGAATAAGTCCAAATCTTTGTGCATAATTGACTGTAATGACTGTCTGCTTACACCCATTTGAGCAGATAAGCTTCTTGTCGAAACACGTGGATTGTTTTGTATGGCAGCAGCTACAGCAGCGATTGTTTCCTCCGTTCGAACTGAAGGGTTTCGATGGTAAGGTCTTCTGTTGACTGTCCCATGCTCGGCAAAATTGTTTACAAGTCTTATTATGGTCCATCTGCTCGGAGAATTGCCGCCAAACGTGCGCCTATACTCTCTTTGAACCGAAACTACGGACTCCAGTGCGTGATAGCGGCGGACAATCCAAATTCTTGTTTCAGTGTCCCAGTTATCCATTTTTGTTAAATGTAAAAGTCAATCTGCAAAATAAAAAAAAAATAACCAGATTCATTAAATAGAAAAAAAGTTATTTAATTTTTTTTTGGTAGCGTCTTTCATTAGCCACCCTGTACTTGATTGTAGCGACATGCGCTGGGAACACACCACAATGATGAAGCAGCTTGCACTTCGGGTATACAGCAAACTGCCGTACAGAAAACTACCCCTCCAACCTTTCCATGCAACAACGAAACATCCGTAAACGAGTTTACCCGTCTACTGCATCAAATGAGTTCCCCGCGCACATTTATTTCTCGGGGGAAGGCTGATATTGGAACCAACAATAGGAGCAGACTGTCCGGCACAACAGAGAGTGATGGGCTCCCGAGCCGCGTCTGCCTTGACCGCAATAGTAACCAGTCAGCTATCCTGTAAGGTGGCTTAAGAGCGCTGCTGATGTCTTCTAGAATAGTTCGCTAGTGTCGGCCTACCCTCTCTCTCATAAATTCGACTGTTTTGGGAGTGATCCCAGCTCTGCAGTAGTATTGGGCAACTGCTGCTTTTTTTATCCCTATGTGCCGCACTAAACTTAAAAGATAGCTTCCTATCGAGTATAATTCCAAGACATCAAACCCTAGCAGACAGTACTGAACTCACTTTCGCCATCGAGGGCAGTCTGAAGGCATACAAATATTTTGAAAGCCATTCCGCGAGCCATTTGGAGCACCCAGTTCGCTTTGACTTCCGTTAGAAGAGCATGATGCCAAATTTTGTCCCCAGACATGACGAAATAGGGCTACAACAACAACAATAACTACTCTGTCTATCTATTCAAGGTGTTCAGATGACCCTACATTACACCGCACAAAGTATCCGGGAATGATTTCAAGTCCAAATCCATACACGAGCCATTTCATGGTAGATCTTATGCGGTTTAGAGTAGTTTCAGGAGTACCTTACAACTTATCACTTCGTGTATACGGTTAGGGCTGAATTCGTGTCTTGTTAGGTCGAATCGAATGATAATATAATCTTATATTTTAAAAGAACACTGGCACTTCCAACTCCAGTGTAGCAAGTATTTATCTTCCGCCTGAGCTATAGGGGTCTATGCTAAAATAACTTAAGACTTAGTTTGCTTTTTATGAAGCCAACACACAAAAAATACTCTTATTAACTTTTACAAAGAAAATTATTAAATACGAAAACATATACATATATAGAAAAATATCTAGCGACTACGATTGTTGGGCAGCAGAAAGTGGCCTACGTCGTGGCCGCCTAATTTTCTGCATTGTTCGTTCAACGTCTGCGACCAGCTGTTCAATAACATCCTCCAAAGCAGCAACTCTCGAGTTTAAACTGTAGAAAAATAAAATTCAAAATAAAATTTTAAATTTTAATTGAAATAAGTTAAAAAGCTTACCGGTCAACGGCAGCATGATCTGCAGGCCTTTGCTGCTCTCTAACTGGCTCGAAGAAACTTTACAGTAAAATTTAAACAGAAAATAAATCGATAGATTTTCAGAAAAACTTATGCCATAGAATCTCATATATAAACTCACTCCAGAACATTATCTTTCGCTACTTGTGGCCGTGCATCCGATCGTCGTTCTGGCGCTGGACCACTTTCTTCGTCTTCCTGCTGCTTGGGCCGACAACATTTCGAACAATATTTACCGAAAAAGTTACGTAGATATATTGCTAAATGATTGCGCCCACCTTTAACGTCACTTTTCACAGCGCTGTAAGTATCATTTATAATAGCCAGGAACATGTTCTGAAATGAGAAATATGTGATTACGAAGAACATAAATATATATCTGTCTAAGCTTAATGGAGGGCGAGTAGTTTTTTTTTTTTTAAGTAATGTTTGTATCTTTTTTTTATGATTTCAGAGAGTAGAACGGGGGTGCGGAGCACATGTTGCATAGAGGGCAACCTTTGAGTAATGTATTATTTTAAATTATTAGTATTTAACCTATATCTTTGGAATATTTCATAAGATGGTTGCGAATTACAATAGCATGCAATGCAAATGAAATAAACGAAAGAAATAATTACAGCTGATGTCGATTAAAAACTATGCATCCGCCTTTCATGGGTGCAACCTAACTTAAATGTCAGCGTATTTTTGAGAAGTAAGTAGTTCTGAGAATCCGAATCCTTACACCGCGTTACACACATTCTGTCCTATGAACCAAATATACTTTTTCGGAAAGGGGAGAAAAATAAAAATGCACGTGTATCGCCGATTTTCATGTACACGTCAGAATTTTTTTTTTTATGTATAAAGTACAAAGCTCGTAGTGTCCGTGTGTCCGCCTGTGTGAAAGACTTTGGATCGATTTTCAACTTTTTTTCCGTGATCCAATGTTTCATCTGTCATACCAATTGTAAGTGTTGTAAAAGTCATAAACAGTTTGGTGTTAGGAAGTTACTATTGATAAACTACAAATATATGGAGTAGGATGGGTCGGAAAACCATTTTTTTTTTTCGGAACGCTTTAGTACATGAAAATCGCCGATACACGTGTATTTTTATTTTTTCTCCCCTTTTCGAAAAAGTATATTTGGTTTATAGGACAGAACTAAAGCTCGTTTTTGTGATCAAGCACACTTCTGCCTTTAGGGGCTTCTATAGGAATTTCAGGATTATTGCAGTGTTGTACCCATCTTACTAAGTATTCTGGGGAAAACTCTAGTCTAGGAACTATCTGCTATTCAATAATATCATATCGCTGTCCCACTCCTACTCCTTAATATATTTGACCTTTATATCAATTGCTCGTGGAAATCACAGCTGGGGAACTTAGGACTACGACTACATGTCAAGTTCCACCTGTTGTCGAAGAGGAGCGCGAACCGCCTAAGAAGACCAGAGTCATGCTGACCCAATTTCGTTCTATATACTGTAACAGGTTAAACTCTTATCTATCCAAACTGAAGCCGCCATGCCAAATGTCTGCCCGGCATGCGGCGTGTCTCCCCACGATACTAACCATCTATTCATCTGCTCAACTGAGCCTACTTTTCTAAGAGAAATTTCACTATGGTTCAACCCTGTTAAAGCTGCGAGGTTTCAGGGACTCCCGTTAGAAGAGCTCGATGACAATGTTAGGAAAGGGAGATGACGACTAGACAGGCTAACTATCGCTACAACAACACTTAACATTACAGTTCAATTGTGATTACTGTAATTGTAATCCTAAAAATTTATACGATTACAATTAAAGTAGTTTTAATAATGTTTTTTTTTTCGATTACGATTACAGTAATCGCAGTCATACAATTTGGGGGATTAGAATAACATTTTAATTGAAATTTTTTTTGATTACGATTACTGTAATTGCAAACTTTAAATTTACTGATACGATTACGATATCTTAACTATGAAAATTCAAATTACAATTACAGTTATTGTATTCGTATATTGTATGATTACGATTACAGGATTACAATAGCAGTAATCATAACCATAAAAAGTTTAGTATTATAATTACAATAACAGTAATTGTAAAATCTTTATGAATTTCAGAAAGCAGTACTCATCCTACATACCATCCATTGAACTGTACTTTTCAAGGAGCGCTCGTATTCCCAAAAGCCCATAAACGCATAACAAACCATACCAAATCAAATGGCGATATCGCAACAAAGAAGAGACTGCCGTAGCTTCAAACAGGATGCATATAGGTATGACTAGTTCCCTGCGTTCAGACAGTTCTCATTGATCGAGTACCTCCAGCACTGTCCGATAGCGTGAGACATCTCGTAATTATATCTGAGCTGAAGCTTTCTTGGAAACTTAACGGCGAAATTAGTATAGGAGGGATTTGGTCCTCTTGCACTGCTTCAGAGGCCTACATCGTCTGGCCACGCGTCAGGCATTGGCTTGGTGACCGAGCCCCAATCTATGAAGTGCCTGTCTGATGGAATGCACTAGTTACAGCTAGCAATGATAAAAGTAAACATAAGTACAGCAGGCTCATAGGTATCAAAGGCTTGCTTGAAAGTACACACAATTTGGCTCAGTAACTACTTCAACTTCATTATTACTGGCATCTTCGATCGGACCGATTACTCTGAGCATCTGCCTCTTGGGCGATTTAAGTTACGTCTCCCTCGAGTGCGAAAGAGAGCAAGGGATGAATGAATCAATGTTGGAAGGAATGGATGGTGGGGGGGAGTTTTCTGTGGTCAACTTGATGTAAGCAGCAAGTTCAAGATGTAGTGCCGTCTAAGCGAAAGGAAACGCAACCAAGGCTTCAGTGAATGGGATGCTATCGAGTACAACTGAGGAAGGGGATTCAATATTTTTTTTGATAACAGAGCTACTATTAGGGCTCTGGGCTTAACAGTCCTGCTGTCGAGTGGGTGGGGACAGCTAATACCCGCTTCACGATGGACAAAATCTGTACGATTCAGCTAAACAAGCGCTCGGTTGATATTACCTGGTGCATACTAGTCTTTTCTTTCTTGTCCAAGGTGGACTGAGTTTGAAATGCCGGTCTCATTGATTCACTAAGGCTCATATATACCAGGTTGCCGGCATTCTTACGGGGAAGTGAACTATGGGTGCACACGTAGTGTACTTCTACATATTGGAAAATCCTTCCTTGAGCAGTGACGTCATGCTAAGCTATCCAGCTTTTGTCGGAATAAGCGGAGGTATTCGAACTACTCGGTTCTACGGCAAACTTTTCCGGAACCGAGATCACTTTTATTTGTAACTATATTCTTACGACTCACAGACGCTTCTATTGATTAATGATGTACAACTCCTGTAAAGAGCTCAGCCTAACATATTCATTGGTCTAACTCTAGAACTTGCCCTGATCGTGTACCAAAATAGAAAATACTATTTCATATTTATAAAAACTACTAAATTTCTTTTACTTACCAGTAAAATGAAAAACACCAACAATATATAAGTAAGAAAGTATATTGGACCCAATACGCGATTAGCCACCTCAATGCTCTCATAATCAAAATCGCCCAAAATCATGCGTATCATCGTTATCAAAGATTCATGAAAATTACGAAAGTCGTAGTGAACGTTGCCAAATAGTAGGAGACCCAACTGGGCATACGCAAGGAAAACGATACCAAACATAACGCCAAAACCCAGGAGATCACGAAAGCACTAAGAAGAAAGAGCATGAGATGCACAAAGTAATAAATTAAAATGTTCAAGCTCGATCTTAGAACTAACTGTTAATGGCCGCTAATACTTACAGTGCTCACAGTCGCATTAAACTGGCGCATGGTTTTGTTGAAGCTAATAAATTTGAAGATTTTTATACAACCTAAAAAGGCGCAAATACCCATGATGTCACGGTATACTAAATTCCAGAAGCAGAGATGATCCAATTCAAGAAATTCATTAGGGTTTTCGTCAAATCTCTTGTATAATATATTAACGTAGATCGGATGCCAAATATTATAGATGAATGTGAAAAAGGCTAACTGAAAAGAAAGCACATATATGTAAAGGGTGTTTTTTTAGGGGTATAGAACTTCGAATTGAAATAAAACACAAGAAAATCGTTTTAAGGTCCATCAATTTGGCTTTATTGGAAGGATAATTTTATGCCATTAATGTTTAAATATGATTTCGGGCATGTGGCCGCCGCGGCTGGCTCGAATAAAGCCAATTCTACAGGTCCAATTTTCAACCACTTTTTCGAGCATATGGGGCCGTATGTCGGCAATAACGCCACGAATGTTGGCTTCCAATTCCCCTAACGTTTCTGGTTTGTTGGTGTAGACGAGCGACTTCACATATCCCCAAAGAAAATAATCCAATGGTGTCAAATCACACGACCTTGGTGGCCAATTGACAGGTCCATTCCGCGAAATTATGCGCTCATCGAATGTTTCCTTCAATAAATCGATTGTGACGTGCGCTGTGTGGCATGTAGCGCCGTCTTGTTGGAACCACAACTCATCCACATTCATGCCATCCAATTCGGGAACAAAATAGTCGGTTATCATGGCTCTATACCGGTCTCCATTAACGGTAGCTGCCTCTCCAGCATTATTGCGGAAGAAGTATGGCCCAATGACTCCACCAGCCCATAGAGCACACCAAACAGTCAGTTTTTGTGGATGTAATGGCGTTTCAAGGGTCTCATGTGGATTCTCTTCACTCCAAATGCGGCAATTTTGCTTGTTGACGTAGCCATTCAACCAAAAATGAGCCTCATCACTGAACAAAATTTTGCGATGAAAATCAGCATCGAAATCAATCTCATTTTCGGCCCATACACCAAAATCACGACGCATTGCATGGTCTCGCGGCTTTAATTCTTGCACAAGCTGGATCTTGTAAGGTCGCAAGCCAAGATCTTTGCGCAAAATCTTCCATAAAGTTGATGGACAAAGCTCCAATTGCTGTGCACGGTGGCGAATCGATTCATTCGGGTCCTCTTCAACACTTTGCTCTACAGCGGCAATTGTTTCTTCGGTGCGCACTGTTCGACGTCTCTGCGGATGCGTATTATCACATAGAGTAAACGTAGTGCGAAAACGATCCATGGTTAACCGAATTAATTGCTCTGATGGACGATTATGTCGACCATAAAATGGACGGAGCTCACGGTAAACTTCGCGAACTGAACCATTATTTTCGAAATAAATTTGCACGATTTGCAAGCGTTGTTCTTTTGTCAACCTGCTCATGATGAAATGGCAAACCAAACTGAACATAAATGACATTAGAGTTGCCAGATTTGACCACAAAATGCCAGTTTTATCTCTATTCGAAAAACAAACCTGTAAAAAAAACACCCTGTATTAAGGTAGTAGGCTTCTTTATAGTCCCAGAAGCGAATAGAATGCCGGGATTTTATTTTCTTACCATACCGGAGCCTTCTGGCTACTACCGCACCCACTAAGTATTTCAAACTTAACAAAAGTGCCCTCTTCTCATGGTTAATTTTAATTCACTTTTTAAGCTGGTAAATTTTAAAAATTACATATGGTTTTTCCAATGTCAAAATGTCACATATGTATGTACTTAGAATTGGCCACTTTCGATTTAAATAAAATTTTTCGAAGAGTTTCTTTTATCATAAAACGAAGTTCTGCCAACAAAAATGGAAAAATTTTAAATTTTTTTTGCTAGTTGTGCAAATTAAAAAATTCACTTTATTCCTTTTTTCCTGTTTTGTAATGTTTATTTTTTCAATATTTCGCAAACTACGGGTAAAAAAATATATTTTAAGGCAGGTTTCTACCTTTTTGGCCCGAAACCCTGTTGTCTTTTCTGGAATTTTTTTCTCGGAAAGTATAAAAGGTATAAGGATAAAATTTTCGCACAGTCTGCTATGCTCGATCCGTACAAGCCACCTTCCTCCTTTTCGAAAAACTCATCTTCTGCGCGCTTGACACCGCTCCACCAAACGCCCGATAACTTTCGTAATTTAACAGATTTCAACTTGAAATTTCGAGAGCGTCTTCTTGAAACATGTATCTATCTGAGTATGCAAAAAACCATTGATCTCACAAGGTAGAAACCTGACTCAAAATAAAATTTCTTTTTGTTTACTTTCTAATTTTATAGAATTTTCGAAACAATTACATAAATCTTATTTTTTTTTTTTCTTTAGCAGAACTTCGTTTTATGTTAAAAGGAAACTCTTCACCAAATTTTATTCAAATCGGAAAGGGTCCAAACCAACTATGTGACTATTTGACAAGAAAAGACCCATATGAAAACATCTTCGAAAAGTTTGCTTCAAAAATTCAAAATTTGTGGTGAACATTTTGATTACCTATTTGATTTTGCTATGTTAATAATGAGTTTTGGTTATGTTAGGTGGCATCCTCAATGCAGCTCACACAAGTGGAGTTGCGCAAAATATTTAACCGCACCGCATGAACCCTCATCGGGCAGTGCCCCTCAAGACCGCAATCATCATGGAGAGATGTGCCTTAGAGAACCCTAGTACTTCCGATGATCGTCTGGCGTCGCCAACAGAAGGACCTCGACAGCTGACAAAAGATGGTATTCGCTCAGCGCTTGCTTAGCTGATCCCAAGCCTAGAGACAGAATACAGGTAGCGAAAGGAATTCCCAGTGTACTGGGGCCAGCCTCGTCCGTTTCTAGCGTACCCGCTGTGGTCAAAAGATCCGCATTTTAATTGCCAGGAACGTCATAGTGGTCTGACACGTAGGTAATTTTTATCTCGAAGTAGTTAGACACCACTGTCTGCAGCGGGAACTACATATTTGCCTGCAGTAACAGGGGTACAAAACCTTATCTTATGCATCTACAAATAAATCGTTGTAAGTGGTACTCAGTTCTATGAAGCAGATTCTGCTAAATGTGCGTACAAACATTCAGACGGACAAACAAAAATGTTAAAAAGTGTATTTTTGAATATGTTACTTGATTATTATAAAATATATATAAAGTACAGACTTCAAACCTGTTGCAAAATTTATTTTATGTAAGAATTTTTAAACAAAAACATCAAAACTTACCAAAATAATAAGAAAATCAACGAAGTTCCACAATAAACGTACGTAATTTGATAATCCAAGAGCTTTCATTTCCACAACTTCAACTATGGCATAATAAATTATGAAGACATAAAATATAATACCAGCCAAACATATCAATGCACCGTCGTGCCAAAATATTGAACCCAATTTTACTGACTGTATGCGATAGGAAGTAACAACCCCACCAGTAGAAGGTAATTCCGAAATGAATCTAAAATAAAAAATAAAGAATGGAAAAAAACGTTTATTTTGTACCAATGGCTGAGTGAAAAATCAGCATATTTTAGTTGCTAATATGAAAACATCTCATACGAAAACTTGCCGTTAGAAGAACCCCTTATCTCTGATATTGGTTAAAGAACGAGCTTTCTCAGCTAAAAATGTATTTAACTAACAAAGAGTTAAGGGAACGTATTCAAACCAGCTTAAAAAATAAAATTATAAAATATAAAATAAAACAAAATCAAAAAAAGTAAAATAAAATAAAATAAAAATAAATAAACTAAACTAAAATAAAATCTTTTTTTCATATTTTTGTAAGTTTAACGAGCTCAAGGCCAATTGATAATAATTCTTAGTTAATTATTATTATTTTTTGATCAGAGGAAAAATTGAAAGCAACAAACATATACAGGCTATAGTTATAGTACAAATAAAATAAAATAAAATAAGTTCAAATAAAATAAAATAAAATGAAATAAAATAAAACAAAATAAATTAAAATAAAATAAAATAAAATAAAATTAAATTAAATTAAATTAAACAAAAGAAAATAAAATAAAATAAAATAAAATAAAATAAAATAAAATAAAAGAAACTAAAATAAAATAAAATAAAATAAAATAAAATAAAATAAAATAAAATAAAATAAAATTAAATTAAATTAAATAAAGGAAAATAAAATAAAATAAAATAAAATAAAATAAAATAAAATAAAATAAAATAAAATAAGATAAAATAAAATAAAATAAAATAAAATAAAACAAAATAAATTAAAATAAACTAAAATAAAATAAAATTAAATTAAATTAAATTTAATTTAATTAAATTAAATAAAATAAAATAAAATCAAATAAAATAAAAATAAAATAAAATAAAATGCATTTTAAATTAAATTAAATTAAAATAAAACACTCGCCTGCAATGGAAACTAAATTAAATTTAATTAAATAAAATAAAATAATTTTGTTGTTGGTTTTACTTTGTTGTTGGTTTTACAAAATATGTAAAATAAAATAAAATAAAATAAAACAAAATAAATTAAAATAAAATAAAATTAAATTAAATTAAATTAAACAAAATAAAATAAACTAAAATAAAATAAAATAAGATAAAATAAAATAAAATAAAATAAGATAAAATAAATAAAAATAAAATAAAATAAAATAAAATAAAATAAAATAAAATAAACTAAAATAAAATAAAATTAAATTAAATTCAATTTAAATTAATTTAAATTAAATTAAGGTGATTGTTGTTGGAGCAAAGCTCGAATTTTTATGTTTGTTTGTTAATTGATATTAGAGGAAAAATTACAACGTTATGCACAGCGATGGTATGGGATGACATGTTTCGAAGTGCCCAACTTCTCATCAGACCCCTTCTCGGACACTGAGATATGAACCCAAGTGTCTGCACCAAAGCCGCTGTTAGAGTACTCTAACAACTAAGCTATGATGCCCTGTAGCGTCACGATGCATTTTTCCTCTAATGTGCCATTTGCTTATTCCTTTTATACATTCTTTGGTACATATAATTTATATGTCAACTCAAGGAAAGTGGAAATATTTTTAGGCGCGTTC
>OX465288.1:199945166-199950166 GCA_949987695.1 Merzomyia westermanni
AAATCTAAATTCCATGATGGTTGGCGAGTCTAAGGTGATAATTTTGAACTTTCGAAAAGTGCTCTGCAATCTTTGACAAAACCAAGTACTTACGCTTGGAATATACTTCCTTGGTCTGGTTGATGGATAGAAAACATGACACTCACCCCTTCCGAGAAGACCCCTTTTCCCTCTTTACAAATTTTGGCGCCTCTGCACTACCTTCTCTATGCGGTCGCATCTTCATTGAAGACAAAAAGTATTGTCATATTTCGTCTACATGGATAGACCAGTTCAGGATACCATTATGGTCACACTCTTTTTGTTGTTGTTGTTGTGGTAACGACAAAAACACTCCCCAAAATGTGTGGGGAGTGTTGTCGAATTAAAAGTCCTTGGCCGGATTTGAACCCGAGACGTTCCGGTACTCCCTTGCGATACTGCCCGACTATTGTGGTAGCGATTTATGACCAGTGAAACCTTCTAGGTCATGTCAACCCTCCTTCCGTAAGGAAGGATGAGATAGGTAATGAGAGGCATCATATCCGAAGATCAAACATCGAGTTGCACGTCATTACCTTTGTGCCTATTAGTCGCCTCTTACGACCGGTATGCCTACCTCGGGCATATTCTAAACCCCTAACCCGCAGGGTTGTATGACGATGTTGTATGAACTTTGGCAACCTGCCTTATGGCCTCTCGACACCGGTGAATGATCCACGCATACCAGAGCATTTAATGTGAGCTTTACTATTTATAAACAGCTTGCTATAGAAAGCCCTATCTCGCTTTTCATACTGCAGTTTTTATAAAATGAAAGTATGTATTTCTGCATTCTGTAAGAACCGTAAACACAGTTATGGTAAAACTCGATTGCGCTAGAGCGTTTCGATGGCACTGGATAAGTACTGCTCATGCCCACAGTCTAAATCAGTTGTGAAGCCACTGAAGACTGTTACTGACAAGCAGACCTGTTAAATTTGATTAGTAATTTATTAATTAGACGGCTTTTTTAATTGGGAATGATTATTTTAATTGGTTTTCAAAAAAAGGCAATTATTAATTGATTAGGATCAGAAAAAATCAAAAAAAAAAAAAAAAAAAATTTTATAGTAAAAAGAATCAAAAATAATCAAAAAAAAAGTTGTTTTGATTACTTTTGATTTTTTTCAGTATTCTCTATCTCTATGGCGCGATATACAACAGGTATATCATCATAAACCTCCTAAGAGATTTTTGCGCCAAGCTTCTCTTCCAATTTGTGGTGTGCCGATTTGAATTTTCCCTACAAATTGGTGGGACCTACAGTTTTTTGCCGACTCCGAACGGCATCTACAAAGGAGACGAGTTTTTGCTGAGAAGCCTGTCATGGCAGAAATACACTCGGAGAGTTTGCCAAACCACTGCCGAGGGGCGACCCCGTTTTGAAAAACTTTTTTCAAATCACTTTTGATGTTACCTGTACCAGGGCTCGAACCATGGACTTTCGGTGTGGTAGGGCGGCAACACTACCTTCACACCACGGCGGTGTGAACTAATCAAAAATAATAAAAACAAAAATCAAAAGTAATCAGAGGTAATCAAAACTAATTTTTTTGGCAATTTTTTGTGGTGGCAATACAAGTAGACTAAAAATATTTTTATACATATTTGGTTTTGCTTTTTGGCTTTTTGTTTGTATGTATGTACCTTTGTACGCGCATCGGTAAGTAAGTAATATATCAAATTGAGTGATTTCTTTACCGATATATTACTGAAGGTCCGTCACACATTTTACTATGCCTAGAAATATATTCTGCTCGTACTTGGGTGTTTAGGAAAGTCTCACGCAACCGTTGACATCTAGTAATATAGAAATTCACATTCGCTGCCATTCACGCTCAGTTACTGCAGTAAGTTAATGCTCTTATATTATACGAATTGCGCTTCAAAAGCGGCGGGAAAAAATTATTTGTTGACTCTCATTGTGGTAATAATCCTACAACTTCAGGAAGTGCCAACTTACAAAAAAAACACATCCATGTTTATAAACATTCCTTTATAACTAAATCAAATTATTGAAATATATATTTACATTATCACATTATAACTAGTATATGAACTAAACCTAAACCACGCCTTACCCAAATAAAAACAAAACTTGCTTTATGGCAAATCATCCAAAAAGTAATCAGCTGGCACATAGAGCAATACTCGCTTAAAGCGATCAAAGATAATGGCGCTGAGTGTCTGCGCAAAGGCAGGGCTCATAACTTGGAAGATCTCACGCCAATTACTATTGAAGAGATTATGCGCACTGTCTTCTCGTTCTGTATTGCCACCATTTGAGATTTGTATTTTGAAATTGCCCAGGTTATCAATTTGTGGCGTCAACGAAACTATTTCCAAGAAATGCAATCCATCGAATTGCCTGAGATTTGTTTTGCACGTAATACGATATTCCAAATTTTCTGTGAAAAAAAGTATTTGAATTTTTTTTTAATAAAATTTTGTTTAAAAATAGCACTTAGCACTTACCAAGTGTAGATGTGAGATTGCCCTCACCATCCAAATTCAAAACGAGTAGGCGTCCTTTGGCTTTATAATCACTTTGGATTTCCATCAGTGGGGTAAACAATTTCAGCTCAATTGTGTAGTCCCGGGGATTAACTCTAAAATGAGGAAAAAAAACGTTTACATCCTGCTGCAGTACTTCTCACGGATGCAAAAATAAATAACAGAATTTGCGCACGTTGTCTTGACCAAATAATTATACCCCCGTGGGTTAGCGGGTTACGATATGCCCGAAGGTAGGCCTACAAAGAGTAATGGCGTGCAACTTGATGGTTGATCATCAGATATTATGCCTTCCACCTCTTATTACCAACTTTCTTCTTCTTCCATACGGAAGGAATGGATGGTTCTACTGGTCATAATAAATCACTAACGCTACAGCCGGGCATGCACCACAAGGGAGTACCTGAGCGTGCCGGGTTCATATCCAGCAATGGACTGTCACTTAAGACAACATTGGCCAAAACCTTTGGGCGGGCTTTTGTCGCTTAAAACAACAACAACAACTCGAAGATTCGATGGGCCAAGCAAATTGATCCTCGGATAATCGGGCTATAACCAGAAGATCGTAATACCGGTACGCATACAATCCGAATCCGCCAAAGGACTTCGGTAGTACTCCCCGCAACCGGGGTGTTTTTAGTTCATCGCTTTCGTAGCTGACACGGTGCTCACTTGTCAACAAGTAGACTACAGGTAGCCAGTGGCGTTCCAAGGCTCCTACCATCAGCACCGTGCACCCTTTAGGTCCAATAAAACCACTTTCAGTCATTATACTCTGACACCGCTTTGTTAATAGTTTTGACATCGTTAATACTTCAAGCTTCAGACGGAAAACCACATGATTGAATTTATCTGAATAGCATGGATCTATCCCTAAACAGGTGCACGAGGAATCTGTCTCAAAAATAAAATTAACAACTGGAGCAGAGATGTTGTTGTAGCTGTAGTTTGCGTGCCTAGTCGCCACCTCCTTTACCTAACATTGTCATCGAGCTCTTCTAAGGGGAATCCAAGAAACCTGGCAGCTTCAACAGGTTCGGGCCATAGTGAAATTGCTGTTTGAAGAGTGGGCTCAAAGGTTGAGCAGAGATCGTCGCATAGTCCTCTATTCTGCTGGGGGGGCTGAAATCGAAGGTAGATAACAAAGCCAAGCTGTCATCGACTCAGGATAGCAATAGAAACACTCCACCATAAAAATACTTCATAGAAGAGAAATGGCTGAACCAAGGCATCGTACAGTGCGACACCGATAGAGACAGTGTCCAGAAATTGCTAATGGTTGCACCTCATCCGTACAAGGAAGGCGAGGCCCTTTCAGCTACGTCCTCTACATTAAGCTACCGTGAGAGCTTGTGGGTCGAATATAATTCCGAGGTACTTAACCCTGCCAAACAGTAAAAACGTTAATCCCCCAATTGAAGCTAGTCTAAATTCACAGATCTTGTAACAGGTCTAGAGAATCAACAAAAACTGTCCCAGACTTTTATTAAAGCGACAAAATTTGAGTGTTACTCAATATTTTGAAACGGATCTTTTTTCGGCCTAAAATCGTGGAAAACTTTCAAAAATAGTCGGACTCGATTTTTAATCCTTAATGGAGTAATCCCAAAGGTAGAGAATTTAACTTTTTAATGCGTTCCTTAAATCGAGGGGACACCCTACAGATTCTATAACACTTATTCTTTTGGAACAATCCCGTTTGTTTTATTATTTATTTATAAATAGATCGGGTCAACTCAAAACTTTGGGTTAAGAATTTTTAACATAGGAATAGGGCTCGCTGAACTCTTCCATTTATTTATCCTAAAGGAAGCTCTTTATTTAGGAAAAAGTCTAAATTAAAGGTAGAAAACTAAAAGCACTTCGGCGCTACCACTAAAGTTTAGTATTGCACATACGAGTATATCGACTATATGAGGAAGTTGAACTCATCCAATGAGGAAATTGAACTCAAAATAAAACAATAATAATTTAAATCATTTAATTAAACTTACTGCGCATTCACCACTTGTGTTTCATTCATACCGCTCGCCTCAACATTCTTGAGTTCAACTTTTATATCAGCCAAACGATCCGTGCGTTGTGCGAATCGTACGCGTTTCACTCTAAACGGATCGATTTGGGTTAGTCCTTTCAACCCAGGCACACCTAAACATGAAGTGGTTTTTTGTTATTCCAAATTTATTTGTTTTTGTTTTTATATGGCTGCTGCCACACTACAAATCCACTTACCAGCGCGCCAGTTGGTGAAAAAGTTTTCAAAAGCATTCGCCAGACATTGACCATGACTGGGGTCGTGCAGATGACATGGCTGCACAAATGAAGCTGCACAAAAGTAAATTTGAAGAGAAAACAAAATTTATAAGTTCTAGTTAAGCACACACTTTTGTATTTCATTCTATGCAAATTAATATTATTATTTTTTTAATAAATATTTATTTACGTTTTTCTTTCAGATATTCATA